>CM040245.1:144545827-145145827 GCA_022545495.1 Chrysanthemum lavandulifolium | reverse complement strand
AACGTTTATCCTAGAAGTAACCATCAAATGGGATGGAACCCAAATATGCAAAATGGTTTTCCTCGTCAAAACTTTGCTCCATGGAATGCATACTCACCTTATCCATACATGTCTAACATGAATGGAATGTTTAACACTAATGGACCCATGAATAAATGGGGACCAAACTTTGAGTTAATTGTTTTTTAGGTGTGCTTAAAGGTCGACCCTAGACCCGGATGAATGGGTCGAGGATAGTGGGTGCCGAGGCACATGACCGCAATAAGGATATATTCCCACATATGAATCCTTGATTGGAGGTAATGTGGTGTTTGGAAATAGCAAAAGTAAAATCATCGGTAAAGATACGATTTCTAACAAATCTCTAACCATTAATGATGTGTCACGAGAAAACCTAAACTTTAACCTCTTAAGTATAGGACAAATATGTGATAAAAAGTGCAATGTACTTTTTACCGAACCGAGAGTAAGATATTAAAAATGGCATAACCATAGGAAGAGGTATTAGGAAACATGGGTCTATGTCATTAAAATCGGTAATGAACCTAAAGACAAACTATGTCTTACCTCTATGGATGATACTTCGACCTTATGGCATCGAAGATTGGGTCATGCCAATATGCGACTTCTTCAATCGCTATCATCCAAAGATCTAGTAAGAGATCTACCTAAGTTAAAATATGAACATCACTTTTGTGATGCTTGTAATATAGGAAAACAAGCTCATTCTAGTCATAAAGCTAAAAACATGGTGTCTACAACTAAGTGTCTAGAATTACTACATATGGATTTATTTGGTCCATCCGCTATCCAAAGTTATGGAGGCAACTACTATACTTTGGTCATAGTGGATGATTATTCTAGGTATACATGGACAAAATTCTTAAAGAACAAAACGAAAACCTTTAATTATTTTGAAATATTAAGCAAAAAGATCCAAAGACAACTAGGAAGTCCTATAGTGTCTATTAGGACGGATCATGGTAGGGAATTCGATAATGAAATGCAATTTGGAGCCTTTTGTGACACTAATGGTATTACTCACAACTTCTCGGCTCCACGCACTCCATAATCGAACGGGGTAGTAGAAAGAAAGAATAGAACCCTACAAGAAATGAGTTGAACCATGCTTAATGAACAATCCATACCTCAAAAGTTTTGGTGTAATGCCGTTGATACTTCAACGTACATACTCAATCGAGTCTTAATTAGACCAATCTTAGGTAAAACTCCATATGAGTTACTCCGAGGCAAAAATCCTACGTTAAATCACTTTAGAATCTTTGGAAGCAAATGTTTTATTCTTAACACTAAAGATTACCTTACAAAATTTGATCCTAAATCAAACGAAGGTATATTTCTAGGTTACTCTCCAAATAGCAAAGCTTACGTCATATTAAACAAAGAAACAATGAAGGTAGAAGAGTCATTAAATATAAAATTTGATGAAAGTCCACCCAAACCCTCTCCACCTCTTGTCGATGACGAGATTGTAGAAAGTGAAGCTATAGTAATAAAGAAAAGATAAATGAAGAAGAAGAACCTTTAAATGATGAAGTCATAAACATTAAAGAGTCCAAAGATCACCCATAGATAAGGTCATAGGAAAGCTAAGCGAAAGAACATTAAGGTCTCAAGTTCAAAACCAAAGTAGCTTGTTTTGTTTCGTTTCAACCATAGAACCTAAGAATACACAAGAAGCCATAAAAGATGAGAGTTGGGTAATGGCTATGCAAGAAGAATTAAATCAATTTGTTTCTAATGATGTTTGGACACTTGTCCCTCCACCTAGTAATCAAACCATAATAGGAACCAAATGGGTTTATAAGAACAAATTAGATGCAAACGGAATAGTGTCTAGGAACAAGGCTAGACTCGTTGCCCAAGGGATGACCAACAAGAAGGAATAGACTTTGATGAGACCTATGACCCCGTGGCTAGATTAGAGTCTATAAGAATACTTCTTGCGTATGCTTGTGCTA
Source organism: Chrysanthemum lavandulifolium (assembly GCA_022545495.1). Taxonomy (NCBI): domain Eukaryota; kingdom Viridiplantae; phylum Streptophyta; class Magnoliopsida; order Asterales; family Asteraceae; genus Chrysanthemum; species Chrysanthemum lavandulifolium. The sequence continues at coordinate 145,143,845 of CM040245.1, read as the reverse complement.
ATGATCTAAAGCTTTATCAAATGGATGTCAAAAGCGCTTTTCTAAATGGTTTCATTAATGAAGAAGTATATGTAGCTCAACCTCCGGGCTTCATCGATTTTGAAAAACCTAAACATGTGTATAAATTAAAGAAAGCCCTTTATAGTCTTAAACAAGCTCCAAAAGCTTGGTATGATAGACTCAAGTCATTTTTAATTAAACACAACTATATCATGGGGTTAGTTGACAACACGCTTTTTACTAAGAAAAGAGAGTCACATATAATCATAGTGCAAATATACGTAGATGATATTATATTCGGATCCACTTGTCAAGACATGTGTGATGATTTCTCTAAAATCATGCATGAAGAGTTCGAAATGAGTATGATGGGAGAACTTAGTTTCTTTCTTGGTCTACAAATCAAACAAGTAGAAGATGGTATCTTCTTTAATCAATCTAAATACATAAAGGAGATGTTAAAGAAATTCGGTCTAGAAGAGTCGAAACCAATTAGGACACCAATGTCATCCGACACCAAACTCATAAAAGATGAAGGCGGCGAATCCGTCGATAATACTAAATATCGTGGCATGATAGGTAGTCTCTCTACCTCACGGCAAGTAGGCGGATATCATGTTTAGTGTTTGATTATGTGCTAGGTTTCAAGAAGACCCTAAAACATCACACCTAGAAGCAGTAAAAGGATATTTAGATACATTAAGGGTACAACACAATTAGGATTATGGTATCCTAAGAGAGCGGAGTAGAAACAATTGTATATCTGATTCGACCATGCGGTGATTACGTTGATAGAAAAAGTACAAGTGGGGTATGTACTTTCATGGGATGTTGTTTAACATCGTGGTTTTCTAAGAAACAAAGCGGCACTAGCAATATCAACAACCGAAGCGAATCGTCTCTGCCGCAAAGCATGCCAACAAGCACTATGGATGACACAAGCGTTAGTCGACTCGACATTCATCTTAGTGACATAGCCATTCTATGTGACAACAAGGGTCCATAGATCTAAGCAAGAATCGGTATTACATTCTCTACAAAGCATATAGAGATTCGTCATCACTTCTTAAGAGACAATGTTCAAAGGGAACATCTCTATTGAGAAGGTAGCATCCGAAGACAACATAGCCGGCGTCCTTACCAAACCGTTGAAGCGGAACAATTCAACCTACTTCGCCTTGGTCTTGGCCTCATGGTATGTAAACACTAGCCTTCTTCTTTACGAGTCTAGGATCTCTATTTCACGCACAAATCACAAACAATACGGAATTTTCAAAACCCAAGATAAGTTTTCACTTATAATTTTCTTATTTTCTTTCAAAATAAGTACGAGTTACATACACATCCTTCTTTCAAAAGGATAAAACGTTTGTATTTCAAAATGCTCTCTAAAATGATACTCCTTCCCGTATCAATTTTACAAAAGCAATTTCTCACGTCTAGGACAAATCGCTTTTATTAATACAACGTTAAAACCCGTTTTTCATTGCATCTCATGTCTTTTGAATGCTAAAGGGGACACATAACTAATATGTGTTTTCGGGTACATTCATTTAAGCCACAATGAATTAGGAGCATTGGCAACACTAAATTACGTACTCAAAGTACTAAGTATGTGTTTTTCGGGTTATCTCACATAATAATATGCTTTTTCATTTCTAGTTTATTTTTCTTTTCTTCTTAGGAGTCGAGATAACCGTAACTCCAAATAGTTTGCATATAGTGATAACGCCACACGCGTCGTTCGGGGTCAAAGGAACTTCCTTTTCGCTCAGCAAGTTTTTAACACCTAGGCGGTGAACCTAATCGTTGTAGTGTAGTATTAGGGTAAGCCAGGAATTGATATCGTTCTCTAGGGAATAGGAATGCTAGTGAGAAGTTACTACGCTAAGGTTGGGGTTGAGGAAGATTATTTTTATCTTTTATGTTTTTAGGAAATAGAAAGGTACAAATCTCGGGTATTGGATTGGGGTTGGTATTTCACCGATTACTCTATTCGTCTAATTATCTAATCTAAGGTGTATGTAGTCTATGTCTAATTATTGTGTGCTCGTATGATGATTTAAAGATGTGTTTACTTAGGTTTTATTACTCCTTAATTATCTCTATTGATGGTTGAATTGTCACGTCCTTATTCTTAATCGCGTTGTGTGTCTAAGGTCGTAGGGTATCGTTTATCCCTAACTCTTTGAAACTACCAAAGGTTATTGCCTACAAAATCTCTAGGATTTATAAACTTAACACTAAGGTACTCTTCGGATGGTTTAGCCTACAATGACTCTAGGTACTATAAGCTAAGGTTCACAAAGATTAATCAAGCATTAACTACACAACGGATGACCTATCGCAATACTAGATCATTAACAATTAAGATAAGAGACAACCAATCAATATTCAATAGTTAAGTTTCATATTCCCTAAGCAAACACACAAGTAAATTAGCCGGACATGGGAAACATGCAAGCATACACACAATTAATTGAAGACATAATTGAAATTAATGAAGTAAAACACTTATCTTGATGTAAGATAGGTATGGAACCCTAAAATCTTGTACAAGACGACCTTGGTTCGGTTTAGGTTTTACTCCAAAAGACTACACACCGAAAACTAAAAATTGATTCTATATATAAGATTACACATGCGACGGCGTCACCTTTGATTTGTGACGCCGTGGTCGCCGTTATTAGGGTTTCGTCTTGCCACGTTAGTCTTGCGACGGCGTCACCTTATGCTTGTGGACGCCGCCCCTTCGGGTCTCTTACGTCGTCTGGATCAAATCTAGGCCGTCGAGTTGCGACGCCTACTATTTTAAAACACAAGCCGTCACTTGTAAATGAGCAATTTGGATCTTGAGCGTCACAAAAGTTGTCCCGTGGCGTCACTAATTGTGCTCGACGGCCGTCGCCACCTTCGGCCCAGCACTGAGTGTCTAGATTCTTGACTTTGGCCATTTTCAGTATATTCGTGCCTTTTCGTGCGAATAAGTGTCATTCCAGCATTTTGCCTTCAAGATACCTAAAAAGTAAAAAGGAACGATATTTAGTAATAACGGATACAAAAGTGATCAAATAAGGGCTTAAACGACCCCTCAAAAAGGTACATTTTAAAACATTATCAAATATCACTACACTTGGTATTTGCTTGTCCTCAAGCAAATGTGCTTTTAGCCAATCAATTTATAAGTTAGAGGTCACGAAGCATTAGTTTAGAAGCGATTCACAACACATATAAGCCCATGAAAAGTCATAACAAGCACGGAATTACATACTAGCACCTCACATGGGGTGTTTGGATACTCACATCTCTCGGGTGTATATGAAATATAACAAGTTGGAAATGGAAGATAAACACTCATTAACCGGTCCTAGTACATAGATTACCATAGGCTTAAGACTAGATCAAACCTCCATCGCTTTGGCGTAAGCACCTAGGAAAGACTATCCAAGAGGTCTTTTAGAGGGTTGTAATGATAGGCTTACATTAGGGAAACAAAGGGTTTGGTGGGATAGGCTATTTAGTGGTGCCAAGTCAAAAATCTTTATGTTACAAGCATGCGAAGAATGGTGTTGCTAAGCCAAGACTCGACACTCTTGACTCTAGATAACTGAAACAAACAAACATAAAATAAAGATAGATGTAGGATGGTAGCCCGTATTTTTTTTTCAACACTCTATTTTTTTTTCTCTTTTTCAATTTTTTTTTCATACACTTTTACTCTACCATCCTCTACGATAACATCAAAATGATAGGGATTTATAGGCACATCCCTACACTTGAGTTTTTATTACTCTAACACTAATTGGACCCGAATTGAAAAGATCAAAACACTTGGAGTACATTATTATGCAAATAAATGGAATTTGAATTTAACGTTCCCTTCATGTCATCTCATAAAATTTAACTTTTCCCATGAGTCCCAATCGTCCCAAAGCGTGTATAAAGGATATGACTCGACTTAGCAACTTATGCAAGCAACTAGATAATTGAACTAAGGGTTAAGTGTGATAACAATAATGCACTAAAAGTGAGTGCATACAAGGTAGGCTAAGGGATTTGGGTGTACATTTGGGGTGGATTGTAAACAATGCTCTTCATTGATATTCAGAAGCTGAAACATCACGAGAACCACGAAAGGATAGGCTACGAGGGGTTAACTAGGGGTATCGTGTACTAAAGATGAGTACAACGCCAAGGTGTGGGGAATTACTCAGCCGATGTGGAAGAAGTAATTATATTACGTGTCGAACAAGGGTTATCCTAATGCCTCTTATCATTTAGTTATTCCTAACTACACAAGTGTAGTCTTACTAGCGATCTCGGAATGCATCACAAAACAAGTTCTAGAATCTATTATACTACCGGTTCACACTCTAAGCATTAAAGATGAATGCTTTAATTCCTACTAATCTAAGGGCGATCCTTACATTTTGGGTGGAATTTAAGTGGTAAAGGGTTTTTGTGCTAGTCATGCAATTTCCTATCCATGAGACGCTTTATTAAAACTAATGGACCAGTCCTATATGTCATGAAATATTGAAAATTTGGTGCCAAAATTACCCTAACCGACATTTTCTCATGGTTTATTACGCAAATGCAATTGGACAAAGCAAATAATCAAGGATAAGCATAGTTTCAAAGTTCCCGTTTTATTTTCCCTCCCTACACTTAAACTGAACATTATCCCCAATGTTCCCCGAAAGTATCAAAGTTATGATAATGGAAGGTAATTAAAAGCGAAAAAAACTAATACTCCCCGATTAGCTCGGTAGGATCCGTGTAAAGTGGTGGTTACATCTTTCTTAAAGAAGAACGTTTGCGTGAAAAGCTCCTTCATCTTATGTATCTTCTTCTTGGTAAATTAAACACGCACATTAAGAAAACAAGCGAAAACTTCGGCGTAAAATCGGCGGTAACAATATATATATGATTCTACTAAACTAGAATATTATGCTTGTGGAATGGATGTTCTGAATTTACGGAAAATTAAGACACGGAAAATTCCAAAAACTATAAGTAGCTCGTAAAACGAGAAAAAGTAATCAGTTGTTTTGCTCTTTCTCGGCTGGTCAGTTATCCCGACAAAAGCGGTCTGCGATTTTCGGAAAACATTGTTGGGAATTATACGTTTGAGTTGATAAGACAAAAAGAATGAAACCAGAGGGACTTAATATGACAAGAAGGAAACCTACAAAAAGATGGAAGGACTTGCTTGCAAAAGAAGTTTTATTTATTAGTCCTTTGTAGTATTTTGTAAACCCTAATCATCTAGTAAATAAAGAGGACATAGGTGTAGGTTTAATATAAGTCCTCCATAATGTAGACGTCTAGTAAAGGTGTGTGTGTGTGTCCTAGGCGTATAGTATTGTAAACGCCTAGGTTATTAGTTTATTTAGTAGACGTGTTCCTATAAACGTCTATAGTTAGTTAGTTAGTTAATTGTAATGAAAACCTTGTGTCAATAACAATTATGTTTTGATTTATCCGCTGCGTATTGTCATTGTTATTGTTAAACCCTAAGGCTCATAAACGATCAAGAAACTATCTTTATCGCATTCTTAGTTTCTATCAATTGGTATCAGAGCTTGGGGAGCTCTTTACCTAAGGATTCACAAGGTTTCTTGGCGAAAAAGAAGGAAGAAAATCGATTTTTACAAAATTAGCAACTTTCTGCAAGGTCATTTTCAAAGGGCATAACATCTTATTGAACCGTTGGATCGATCTAAATATTTTCTTGGTTCATCTCGGTATATCCATCTAAAGTTTCACCAAAGGGATTGTCAATTAGAGCTCTCAATCAAAAGTTATAAGTTGTCAAGTCTGCTGCTGAGAAAATTCGTAAGGTTACTACAACACGGTTTGAAACGATCATAACTTTTTCGTTAACCGTTGGATCGTGATGAAATTTTTGGTGGATGTTCTCTATATACTCATCTAACTTTCCACCGAAAGGATCTTTGATCGAGCTATTATGTGAAAGTCTTGCTAAAAATCTTGCTCTAAGTTCAAAGTACTTATGTGAGTTTTCAAAGTCTTGTTAGGGTTTATGCAAAATCTTGCTCTATCCAAGTTGAAAATCTTGTTGAAAATCATTGTTGTTATTGAAAGCACTGTTGAAACCCTAAATTGCTCAAAATCTTTTGTGTATTCTTCAAAGTACTGCTCCTCCTTGAAAGTACTGCTTAAGTCAAAGTATTGCTTAATGTTATACATGATTTTTGGTTCTGGATTCAAGGGGAAGTTGAGCATAATAATTGTTATGGATTTTTGGATGGTTTACACACAGAAGAGTTGGTTCACACACACAAGGAGTTTGGTTAATTTGTTCTTAAAAGGATTCAAAAAGGCTCGTATTTGATTCTTATGGATTAATTGATTACGAAGAAGGTTGAATATCATTTATTTAATGTTGTAGTTGAGTTTCACAGGTTTGTGTTCTTATCATATAGCTTGATGAATCTAGCAATGTGTGATTTTTCTTATGATGCTCTATGCACACATTGGCTATCACTTAAAGGAGTTACATTGTAGTGCTCAGTTCTCATATTAGTTGAGGATTTTGTCAAGGGATTGCGGTCTACTTATATTTGGTGTTTCGTATAAGTATGGAGTTCCGTGGATAGTACAAGATTTAAGACACAAGTTTGGGAAATTCTACTTCTTCATAAAATTCGTTATATTTGGTTTTCTTCACAAGTGATCATTACATGGAGTCTGATTTGAAGAATCAAGAAGATGGTTAATATATGGGTTTCGGGAAGCTTATTGTTAAGTGTTTAACCATCTACATGCATCACTCGAGGGAAGTGTTTGATTTTACTCTCGTTGATCATTATTCTGCTGTTAGTTGGAGTTTTCTCTTGCTTTGGATCCATTTTCTTATGATGTGTAATGGTGGGCGATTTGAAGCATTGGACGGCTTAGATTGGGAGTATGATATTGGTTCGTGGTGGTCAAGATCATTATTTGCATCGTTCCCTATTTGGATAATAACAAAAGGGAAGAGATGTTTGAGTGGCATGGCATGGATTAAGGGAAGACAAAGGAAGACATACTTGTTTCATTCATGGTGAGATCCCGATCTCAATTTCTCTCGCCGTCTAGGGAAGTTCGTTTCAAGAATGGTTTTGTCATTATCAACTAGGGGAAGATTGTTGGGAATTATCGTTTGAGTTGATAAGACAAAAAGAATGAAACCAGAGGGATTTAATATGACAAGAAGGAAACCTACAAAAAGATGGAAGGACTTGCTTGCAAAAGAAGTTTTATTTATTAGTCCTTTGTAGTATTTTGTAAACCCTAATCCTCTAGTATATAAAGAGGACATAGGTGTAGGTTTAATATAAGTCTTCCATAATGTAGACGTCTAGTAAAGGTGTGTGTGTGTGTCCTAGGCGTATAGTATTGTAAACGCCTAGGTTATTAGTTTAGTTAGTAGACGTGTTCCTATAAACGTCTATAGTTAGTTAGTTAGTTAATGGTAATGAAAACCTTGTGTCAATAACAATTATGTTTTGATTTATCCGCTGCGTATTGTCATTGTTATTGTTAAACCCTAAGGCTCATAAACGATCAAGAAACTATATTCATCACATTCTTAGTTTCTATCAAAAATTCTGGAAAATTTACATCTTTAGAATCTGGAAAAATTTCCTGCAAAACATCCATTATGACTTGATACAAGCATTTGACTCGAACAAACACACATGCATATCTTTTAATTAATTGTAATTCTTATGTTTACGTTTCTTTTGAAAACGTGTGTAATCCTCCCTACACTTATCCCTTATGTAAAATACTTTTATATGTAATTAAGACGAGGTTAAAGACAAAATAAAGCATTTTTACAAATTTAAACATGAGAATAAACAATCAATAAAAGATACACGACACAAACAAGCAAACAATTAAGCATGGGTTGCCTCCACGGCGCTTTTCTTTATTTATGAGTCTTGTAGCTAGACTCAAGTCGTGCCCCTACGTGACTTCATTATCGTCACCTCTTCTTCATGACGGTCTCTAGTGGGTGATTCCATGTAGTAGAAGTGCCCTATGATGCACCTTTCTAAGAGTTCGTCCTCTCCCCACTCAGTTCTATATTCCGGTCCTAAGTTCAAACAATCCCTATAAAAACCGAAAATCTTGGTCATAACATAATCCACCCCTTTCTCCTTATCCTTCTCATTCCTATAGTAGACCGATAGTTTAAGTTCTTTTTCATAATTGGAGAGTGATGAAAATTTCTCAATCTTAAACGGCATTTGGTAGGCCACATCATCGGTCTCATCATTGAATCTAACTTGTTAATACAAATAAACCGTAAAAACGTTTATTAATATTTTGCGATCTCTTTGTGTTTTGTTGATAACATATATAATGTTGTCTTAAGTATAATTATAAGGATACATGTTATTTTTGTAAAGCATTTACATATAATCTTTTAAATACAAAATGTAGTAACAAAGCATTTGTTGTAATAGTTAATTAGGATGGGTAAAATCACAACCCATGGATCTTAACCCATACCCAAAGAGACTTGATACAATGTATACTTAGATACATTGAATCTAGATATAACCCATGGACCAACCCATGACCCATAACCAAAAACCCATGGGCAAAGAGGGCGTTCCACGGATCCCTAGCTTTGTGCTAGCGGATCCCAGTGGAAGGATCCGTGGGATCCGTGTGAGCAGTGAGGAAATTTGCCTATAAATGAGAGCCATTTCTTCATTCTAACTCACCCTCTTCTTATTAAATCTCTCATACTCTCATTCTCTTCTAACATATAGATCACTTGATCTAGAGTTGTTCTTCTTTACTTTCTATTTGTGATCCTCATATAGGTCCTTCTCTAAGGCGAGATCACGAGCATTCTACAAGTCATCCAAGCAAGGGGTCCTTGATTGATTTGTCACTCCATAAGATTTACATAGCGAAGATCTTGTATTTGATATTTCACATATTTGTTGTGTAATAGTTGTGTTGGTTTGGTCCACCGTACTACGGACTCGGTATCTAGCTTTGTACGGATAAAGTGTAAGCAACGTTGTGAAGGCCTCCGCCAAGTGAAGGAGTTTGTTGACATAGTGCTTGAACTCTAGTAGGTGACTCGGGAGTGGAGTAGGGCAAGGAAGGTGTCCTTGTGGCGAACCACTATAAGTCGGTTGTGTCATTTCTATCCCTTATCTTTGTTTATTTACTTACATTATCATTAGATCTATCGTTCTCAACATCCATACGATTTCACATAATATCGAATCTAAAGTTTTTGAAATCAACTTAAAATCGGCAAAACTATTCAACCCCCTTCTAGTTTTCCACAATTGGCATCAAGAGCTAAGTTTATAAAAGTTTTAAAATAAAATTGTATTTTAAAACTTTTCGATCACTATGGGTTACGAAAATTATAAGGAAGGGCAATCTATGCAACGACCACCACTACTTGAAACTAATGGTTTTATATATTGGAAAAATAGATTCGAAACATATGTGAAGTGTAAAGATAATGATCTTTGGTACATTATTGTTGAAGGTGATTTTGAGGCTACTTCAAATGATGATAAAGGAAATTTAGTTCGCATACCTCATGATAAACTAAATGATGAAATGAAGAAAATGCTTTCTAAAAATAGTGAAGCAAAAATAGTTTTATATAATGCTTTACCGAAAAAGGAATTCGAAAGAATTTCTATGCTTAAAACCTCTAAAGAAATTTGGAATTCTTTAGTTGTAACTCATCAAGGCAACCAACAAGTTAAAAATAATAAAATTGATCTATTTGTTCAACAATATGAACAATTTTCAATATCGGATAAGAAACTATAGATCATTTATTTGCTAACTTTAATACTATTATTACATCTTTACAAGCACTTGATGAATCCTTTTCTAGCCGTAACCATGTTAGGAGATATCTAAGGGCACTTCCATGAAGTGGAGATCCAGGTGACGGCAATCGAAGAGTCAAAAGATTTGACAATCCTACCTCGATGAACTCATAGGCAACCTAAAAGTCTACGAGCTTGTCCTTGCTAAAGATTCCGAAGCCTCAAAGGTGAAAGAGAAACACAAATCTCTTGCCCTTAAAGCCAAAAAGGTTTCGAGTGATGAGGAGAGCTCATCTTGAGTAGTGACGACGAAGAGCACGCTATGGCGGTAAGGGACTTTAAAAGTTCTTTAGAAGAAAGGGTAGATCGTCAAACAACCGTATGATGATAAGAAAGGCTTTCGGAAAAACAAAGAGGACGAAAAGCCAAAGGATGATCGTACTTGCTTTAAATGTGGGGACCCAAACCACTTTATTAGTAAGTGTCCCAAACGGGATGATCAAAGGCATTCGTGAGTGCACGTGGGGAATGAGCTGACGAGGAGGACGAAGAAATTTGTCTCATGGCAAATGACGAGGTATGTCGCGAATACTATAGTAGTTCATCACTGATGACAACTCATTGCATAATGAATATGATAAACTATGCAATATTAGCTTAAAACTAATTAACAAAACAAGCTTTTAAAGAGTCAAAACCAACGTTTAGATAAAGAAGTCATAGAATTAAAAGCAAAACTAAACGTTTGGAAAAGGGTAAAATAGCAAGTGGTGAATGTGAACTTTGTGTTAAACTTCAAACACTAGTTGATCATTTTAGATTCTAAAATTGCTAGAATGAGTACAAACACCTTAGATACAATACTCGATAGTGTTAAAACGGCAACAACCAAAAGGGTCTAGGCATACAACAACTTGATCCATCAACTAGTGAAAGTAAAGAAACAAAATTTGTTAAAGAATTAGAAAAACCACCACTTTGTTGTGGCGGATCCTGGATCCCTAAAAGGGAACCGGCTAGTGTACAAACGGGATCCGTGGATCTGCTGTGACAACTAGTGGTAATAACATAGCTTCATCATCTAGAAACGAGTTCGTTATAGTAAATAGGAAGAAACCAACTCATGTCACCACTAGACATCCACCTCCAAAATTAATCCTACTTTTGCAAGAAACAAAGCACCATCTTTTCAAAACATAATGCATCTAGGAGACCTAATAACGTTTATCCAAGAAGTAACCATCAAATGGGATGGAACCTAATATGCAAAATGGTTTCTCTTTTCAAAACTTTGCTCCATGGAATGCATGCTCATCTTATCCATACATGTCTAACATGAATGGAATGTTTAACACTAATGGACCCATGAATAAATGGGGACCAAACTTTGAGTTTATTATTGTTTTAGGTGTGCTTAAAGGTCGACCTAGACCCCGATGAATGGGTCAAGGATAGCGGGTGCACGAGGCACATGACCGGCAATAGGGATCTATTCTCCACATATGAATCCGTAAATGGAGGTAATGTGGTGTTTGGAAATAGCAAAAGTAGAATCATCGGTAAAGTACGGTTTCTAACAAATCTCTAACCATTAACGATGTGTGTCACGTAGAAAACCTAAACTTTAATCTCTTAAGTATAGGACAAATATGTGTTAAAATTGCAATGTACTTTTACCAAAACCGGTAGTAAGATACTTAAAAATGGCGTAACCATAGGAAGAGGAATTAGGAAACATGGAGTCTATGTCATTAAAATCGGTAATGAACCTAAAGACAAACTATGTCTTACCTCTATGGATGATACTTGACCTTATGGCATCGAAGATTGGGTCACGCCAACATGCGACTTCTTCAATCGCTATCATCCAAAGATCTAGTAAGAGATCTACCTAAGTTAAAATATGAACATCATTTTGTGATGCTTGTAATGTAGGAAAACAAGCTCATTCGAGTCATAAAGCTAAAACATGGTGTCCACAACTAGGTGTCTAGAATTGCTTCATATGAATTTATTTGGTCCATCCGCTATCCAAAGTTATGGAGGCAACTACTATACTTTGGTAATAGTGGATGACTACTCTAGGTATACTTGGACAAAATTTTTAAAGAACAAAACGAAACCTTTAACTATTTTGAAATATTAACAAAAGATCCAAAGACAACTAGGAAAACCCATAGTGTCTATTAGGACGGATCATGGTAGGGAATTCGATAATGAAGTGCAATTCGGAGCTTTTGTGACGCTAATGGTATTACTACACAACTTCCTCGGCCCACGCACTCCACAATCGAATGGGGTAGTAGAAAGAAAGAATAGAACCCTTCAAGAAATGAGTAGAACCATGCTTAACGAACAATCCATACCTCAAAAATTTTGGTGTAATCTTTGTTGATACTTCAACATACATACTCAATCGAGTCTTAATTAGACCAATCTTAGGTAAAACTCCATATGAGTTACTCAGAGGCAAAAAGCCTACTTTAAATCATTTTAGAGTCTTTGGAAGCAAATGTTAATTCTTAACACTAAAGATTACCTTACAAAATTTGATCCTAAATCAACCGAAGGTATCTTTCTAGGTTACTAGCCTAATAGCAAAGCTTACGTCATACTAAACAAAGAAACAATGAAGGTAGAAGAGTCATTAAACATAAAATTTGATGAAAGTCCACCCAAACCCTCTCCACCTCTTGTCGATGACGAGATCATAGAAAGTGAAGCTATTGTAATTAAGAAAAGATAAATGAAGAAGAAGAACCTTCAATTAGTGAAATCACAAACATTAAAGAGTCCAAAGATCACCCCGTAGATAAGGTCATAGGAAAGCTAAATGAGCGAACATTAAGATCTCAAGTTCAAAACCAAAGTAGCTTATTTTGTTTTGTTTCAACTATAGAACCTAAGAACACACAAGAAGCCATAAAGATGAAAGTTGGGTAATGGCTATGCAAGAAGAATTAAATCAATTTGTTTTAATGATGTTTGGACACTTGTCCCTCCACCTAGTAATCAAACCGTAATAGGAACAAAATGGGTATATAAAACAAATTAGATGCAAGCGAGTAGTATCTAGGAACAAGGCTAGACTCGTTGCCCAAGGGTATAACCAACAAGAAGGAATAGACTTTGATGAGACCTATGCCCCGTGGCTAGATTAGAGTCTATAAGAATACTTCTTGCGTATGCTTGTGCTAATGATCTAAAGCTTTATCAAATGGATGTCAAAAGCGCTTTTCTAAATTGTCTTATTAATGAAGAAGTATATGTAGCTCAACCTCCAGGGCTTCATCGATTTTGAAAAACCGAACACGTTTATAAATTAAAGAAAGCCCTTTATGGTCTTAAACAAGCTCCAAAGCTTGGTATGATAGACTCAAGTCCTTTTTAATTAAACATAACTATACCATGGGGTTAGTTGACAACACACTTTTTACTAAGAAAAAGGAGTCACACATAATCATAGTACAAATATACGTAGATGATATTATATTCGGATTCACTTGTCAAGACATGTGTGATGATTTCTCTAAAATCATGCATGACGAGTTCGAGATGAGTATGATGGGAGAACTTAGTTTCTTTCTTGGTCTACAAATTAAACAAGTAGAAGATGGTATCTTCTTCAATCAATCTAAATACATCAAGGAGATGTTAAAGAAATTTGGTCTAGAAGAGTCAAAACCAATTAGGACACCCATGTCATCCGACACCAAACTCACAAAAAGATGAAGACGGGCGAATCCGTAGATAATACTAAATATCGTGGCATGATAGGTAGTCTTCTCTACCTCACGGCAAGTAGGCGGATATCATGTTTAGTGTCGCTTATGTGCTAGGTTTCAAGAAAACCCCAAACTTCACACCTAGAAGCCGTAAAAGAATTTTAGATACATTAAGGTACAACACAATTAGGATTATGGTATCCTAAGACGCGGTGTAGAAACAATTGTATATGCAGATTCGACCATGCGGGGATTACGTTGATAGAAAAGTACAAGTGGGGTGTGTACTTTCATGGGATGTTGTTTAACATCGTGGTTTCTAAGAAACAAAGCGGCTCTAGCAATATCAACAACCGGAAGGCAGTCGTCTCCGCGCAAAGCATGCCAACAAGCACTATGGATGAAACAAGCGTTAGTAGACTACGACATTCATCTAAGCGACATAGCCATTCTATGTGATAACAAAGGTGCCATCGACTTAAGCAAGAATCCGTTATTGCATTCTCGCAAGCATATAGAGATTCGTCATCACTTTAAGAGACAATGTTCAAAAGGGAACATTTCTATTGAGAAGGTAGCATCCGAAGATAACATAGCCGACGTCCTCACCAAACCGTTGAAGCGGGAACAATTCAACCTACTTCGTCTTGGTCTTGGTTTATAGGAACACACGTCGTAATTTATTTTGACTCTACAAGGTATGTAAACACTAGCCTTCTTTCCTCTGAGTCTAGGATCTCTATTTCACGCACAACTCACAAACAATACGGGAATTTTCAAAACCCAAAGATAAGTTTTCTTTTTACTTATAGCTCTCCTAATTTTTATATACACATTTTCAAAGAAAACCTACTTTCACAATGTTTTCTAAAAGGATGATATCTTCCCGTATCAATTTCACAAAAGCAATTTCTCACGTCTAGGACAAATCGCTTTTCATTATTAATACAAAGTAAAACCCGTTTTCATTGCATCTCATGTCTTTTGAATGCTAAAGGGACACATAACTAATATGTGTTTTCGGGTACATTCATTTAAGCTACAATGAATTAGGAGCATTGACAACAAGATTACGTACTTATGTACTAAATATGTGTTTCGGGTTATCTCAATAGGGTACTTTTATACTTCTAGTTTAGTTTTATTTCTTTTTGGGGTCGAGATAACATGACTCCAAATAGTTTGCATATAGGCACACAATAGGCAAAAATATTTCCAAAGGAGAATTTTGTCTTGCACGAAACATTGGACCCACGGATCCCAGCCTTCATGCTGGACGGATCCTCATGAGAAGGATCCGCGGGATCCGTGTATCTGTTGTTTTCAACTTCTATTTTGTCATTTGGATGAAAAATCACATTTGTCTTATTTTTGGGAGTATGTTCTTTAATGCTTGTGTTCTCATGATCACATGCCTTGAATTCATATCTAATCATTAGATTTTAATCCACATTTTAGGTCGACATTCATTACAATGTGTTGTTTCTATACATATAACTCCCAAAATGCTTGCATACTCCATCTCCTTCTCACAAACACACTTCATCATGTCATCCAAAACCCTTTAGAAGAATCATCTAGTACAAACAATCATGATATCCAAACCTTTGTACTTCCACCATCTAAAATACCACAATCAAATGCTAGGATATCCTTGCGGATTAGTATCCGATCTTGTTGTTTAGCAAAACCAACCTCAAATGATTCATCCTCGAATAACTCACCACAAGATGCTTCCATTATAGCACCACCTCATCACCAACAAGTACACCCACTTCATCACCACCTAAAATAACTCTTTGGAACTCCATAGGACTCAACAAGATCTACCCAACCTAAAGAAAAGAAATAGTCTTTTCCACACCCCCACATCACCAAATACTATTTTTCAAGATCTTGAAACATCACCACCTCTAGCTCCCATCACATTACAAGAACATCTAGGTTCTTTCCACCACCACATATAAACATTCCGGATTTTGATCCATATTTTCCTATTTTTCCACCACAACTTCCGCATAACTCAAATCAAAACAACCGGAAAACTTCCGCACTCATTACCACATCATTTACATTGTGAACATTGTCAATCCACTAGGAAATTGCAATAGAAGTTGGGAAGAAATCGTTTCATACTCAACCTCATCCTTGATCGCATCAATACAATTACTCATCAAAACCTCCATCCATAACCTTATGCAAGCATGGAAGGAATCCCTACTATTATTTTTCACTTTTCTATATTTTTGTCATTTTCAAGAACAAGTCTTGTTCTTATTTTTACATCTTGTAAGTGGCTTAACTACTACTACAATTTGTCATTTTATTACAAGGCCTTGTTTACATACCTTGGCTCCATATCTTGTTCTCGACAACCATAAGATCAATTAAGCATGTTACTAACTTTCTTTTGTAGATTTTTTCTTTTTTCTCTTGACGCCCCAAACTAGGGGAGCTACCGTCAAGGGGTAGTAAGAACTACTTTTCCTCCAGGGTTAACTTTTGTTTCGACAAAAGGGAGAAAAGTAAAACTTAGAGCTTTCAAAACTTACATCTATTCTTAAGTTTTACTCATCATAACATTATATTTGTCATCAACAAAAGGGAGATTGTTAATACAAATAAACCGTAAAACGTTTATTAATATTTTGCGATCTCTTTGTGTTTTGTTGATAACATATATAATGTTGTCTTAAGTATAATTATAAGGATACATGTTATTTTGTAAAGCATTTACATATAATCTTTTAAATACAAAATGTAGTAACAAAGCATTTGTTGTAATAGTTAATTAGGATGGGTAAAATCACAACCCATGGATCTTAACCCATACCCAAAGAGACTTGATACAATGTATACTTAGATACATTGAATCTAGATATAACCAATGGACCAACCCATGACCCATAACCAAAAACCCATGGGCGAGGAGCGTTCCACGGATCCCTAGCTTTGTGCTAGCGGATCCCAGTGGAAGGATCCGTGGGATCCGTGTGAAGTGAGGAAATTTTCCTATAAATAGAGAGCCATTTCTTCATTCTAACTCACCTCTTCTTACTAAATCTCTCATACACTCTCATTCTCTTTAACATATAGATCACTTGATCTAGAGAGTTGTTCTTCTTTTCTTTCTATTTGTGATCCTCATATAGGTCCTTCTAAGGCGAGATCACGAGCATTCTATAAGTCATCCAAGCAAGGGGTCCTTGATTTATTTGTCACTCCACAAGATTTACATAGCGAAGATCTTGTATTTGATATTCACATATTTGTTGTGTAATAGTTGTGTTGGTTTGGTCCACCGTGCTACGGACTCGGTATCTAGCTTTGTACTGGATAAAGTGTAAGCAACGTTGTGAAGTCTTCTCCGCCAAGTGAAGGAGTTTGTTGACATAGTGCTTGAACTCTCGAGTAGGTGACTCGGGGAGTGGAGTAGGGCAAGGAAGGTGTCCTTGTAGCCGAACCACTATAAATCGATTGTGTCATTTCTATCCCTTATCTTTGTTTATTTACTTACATTATCATTATATCTATACGTTCTCAACATCCATACGATTTCACATAATATCGAATCTAAAGCTTTTGAAATCAACTTAAAATCGGCAAAACTATTCAACCCCCCCTTCTAGTTTTCCACATAACTATTCCCAACGACGGATCATAATTCATCCCGGTGTTTTCTATGAAAGACTTTCCTAAAATAACGTGGGACAAGCTAGGATCTTTGGCCGTACTAATGTCATCCACTATTATGAAATCCGTAGGAAACATGAAACTACCTACACACACGGGCAATCCCTTAACTCTACCAAGAAAATTGCAACTAACCCTAGGATTATCGAGATCTTGCCTAGTTGGGATAGGCTTCTTCATTACCCAATTATAGTAGGTGCTAGTCATTATATTTATTGGGGACTTGCGGTCAATGTAGGCCTTTGCCACGAACTTGATCCTAGGGCTTCTCCTAACATACATGTGACGGAGGTCATGCACTAAGTGAGGGTGGCGAGATAGTTCTTCTTCCGTAGGAAACTTATTGAAATAGTCATTGTCTACTTCATCTACTTCCTCGGTTGTTTCATTCCTCGATGTTTCACTAACCTCAAGTATCGTTTCATGGTTCGCTTCGTCATTTGTTCTATTAGGTTTCTCTAAGGTGATGGTATTGATGAATTGAACGTGCTTAGCTAGCTTACATGGGTCCTTAATCTCTACACCGGAAGTTTCGGTAGTTGAGATAGCATTAACCTTCCTATCACTGGCCATGGCTTTCAAAAGGTTATCTATCTTCCTATCCATCTCGACTTGTTGTTGGTTAAAACGGTTCGAGAGCTTAGCTATTTGAGCTTCTTGGGATGCGACTAGGTGTTGCAACATCCTCAATGTTTTGTTGGTTAAGGCCATGAGATGGGGGCCATGAGAAATCATTAGATGTGAATTCTTTGGTTTTCCCCAATAAAATCGGGCTTGCCCTTCCATGCTTCTCGGGCGTCATTAAAAGTCCTAGGTCCAGGGTGTTGTGGGGCATCTTCCTCCCGTTCCATTAGTGCGAGGATGCGTAGTCAAGCGGAAGCTTGTTGGGGAATCTGGTGCAAGTGGCGTGCTATGAGGATCACTGCCACGGCTCACGAGGAAGAAACTTTGTTCACATGGTGTGAAGACTTAGGATTTTCGTAGGAACTCATTAGGAATTTAACTTGATCTTAAAGCTCAAGTATCCTACGGTCGGAAGGTTGTGAGTCAATGGGAGGCAAGGAGATTGCCTTAACGGTTTTGGGCAACTCACGGGGTCATTCCAACTTTCGTTGTCATAGAGAGCAAGGTCCTCTATTATACCCCATGATTCTTCCGCTGTGAGATCACTAAGTTTTCCACCGCCGCTTGGTCAATGGATCGCGGTGGGGAAGTTGACATGATCATAGAAGAATTGGACTTGGAGCCAAAGATTAATGCCGTGATGAGGACTTTATGGAGTAAGTCCTTGAATCAGTCCATGCTTCAGTAGAGATTCACCTTGGCGTTGTTGGAACATCAAGATACATTCCTAAGCTTAGTGGTTCTCCGGTGGGAAAAATTGAGCAAGGAGGCGAGAGGTGAGATCATCCCAACTTGAGATGGAGCCGCTGGAAGTCGCTCAAGCCAATTACTAGCTTGGTCCGTAGAGAATTGGAAGAGGCGTGAGACGCGTGGTCTCCGAGTAGTAACATCGAGGTCGATGGAATCGACAATTTAAGAAATCCTTAATATCTTGATTAGGATCTTTGAACGAGTCCGTGGAATACACATCCGTTTTGCACCAACCGGATGGTGTCGGATCGCAGGGCCGTAGTTTGGGCTTGGTCGGGAAGCTCAATGGTGTTTCTATAGCCGAGGTGGCTTGGTCTCGAGTATTCACCAAGAGTACGGCCTCTTGGTGGGTCATTTGGTGGTAGGTTGATGAATGGTGGTTGATTATCACCTTCCATGATGAAAAGTGATGGGGTTACTAACAAAGGTCACGAAGAAGGGGGATAGACTACGAGGAAGCTAAAAATGGGGGAAAAATTTACTTGATAGGAATCAAGTAAAGAAACCTAAACGAGGTGGACTCCTAACTAGTTATTCTATTCCCGCGTGGCGCCAAAAACTTGATAACGCTACAGCGCGTCATTCGGGGTCAAAGGAACTTCCTTTTAAATCGAAAGCAAGTTTTCAACACCCTGGCGATGAACCTAATCGTTGTAGTGTAGTATTAGGGTAAGCCACGGAACCGATATCGTTCTCTGGGGAATAGGAATGCTAGTGAGAAGTTACGCTAAGGTTGGGGTTGAGGAAGATTATTTTTTATCTTTTATGTTTTAGGAAATAGAAATGTACGAATCTCGGGGTATTGGATTTGGGGTTGGTATTTCTAACGATTATTCTATTCGTCTAATTATCTAATCTAATGTGTATGTAGTCTATGTCTAATTATTGTGTGCTCGTATGATGATTTAAAGATGTGTTTACTTAGGTTTTATTACTCCTTAATTATCTCCTATTGATGGTTGAATTATCACCTCCTTATTCTTAATCGCGTTGTGTGTCTAAGGTCGTAGGGTATGCATTTATCCCTAACTCTTTGAAACTACCAAAGGTTATTGCCTACAAAATCTCTAGGATTTATAAACTTAACACTAAGGTACTCTTCGGATGGTTTAGCCTACAATGACTCTAGGTACTATAAGCTAAGGTTCACAAAGATTAATCAAGCATTAACTACACAACGGATGACCTATCGCAATACTAGATCATTAACAATTAAGATAAGAGACAACCAATCAATATTCAATAGTTAAGTTTCATATTCCTAAGCAAACACACAAGTAAATTAGCGGACATGGAAACATGCAAGCATACACACAATTAATTGAAGACATAATTGAAATTAATGAAGTAAAACACTTATCTTGATGTAAGATAGGGTATGGAACCCTAAAATCTTGTACAAAACGACATTGGTTCGGTTTAGGTTTTACTCAAAAGACTACACACCTGAAACTAAAAAATTCGGATTCTATATATAAGATTACACATGCGGCGGCGTCACTCTTTGATTTGTGGCGCCATGGTCGCCGTTATTAGGGTTTCGTCTTGGCACGTTAGTCTTGCGACGGCGTCACCTTATGCTTGTGTGACGTCCCTCGATCTCGACGGCGTCGGATCAAATCTAGGCCGTGCGAGTTGCGGCGCCTTCTCTTTTAAAACCTAAAGCCGTCACTTGTAAATGAGCAATTTGACTCTTGAGTAGTCACAAAGTTGTCCGACGGCGTCACTAGTTGTGCTGACGCCGTCACCTTCATTCAAGCGACTGAGTGTCTCGATTCTTGATTTTGGCCATTTTCTTCGTATATTCACGCCTTTTAAATCGAATAAGTGTCATTCCAACATTTTTCCTTCAAGATACCTAAAAGTGAAAAGGAACGATATTAAGTAATAACGGATACAAAGTGATCAAATAAGGGCTTAAACGACCTCAAAAGGTACATTTAAAACCTTATCAATAAGCACACACTAGGCAAAAATGTTTCCAAAAGGAAAATTTTGTTTTTTTTAGGAGTCGAGATGAATCACAGACACCGGATCCAAAAAAAAGCTTTTATCTGGATTGGACGGATCCCTCGAGGAAGGATCGTGGGATCCGTGAGATCCGTGAGTCGCTTTTACCTTCTATTTTTCTCACTTTGGATGAAAAATCCACATTTGTTTTATTTTTTGGAGTATGCTCTTTAATGCTTGTGTTCTCATGATCACATGCCTTAAATTCATATCTAATCATTAGAATTTAATCCACATTTTGGGTCAAGCATTCATTACAATGCTTTGTTTTTCTATATATAGAACTCTCAAAATGCTTGCATAATCCATCTCATCTTCTCAAACAAACTACACCATGTAATTCACAAACTCTTTAGATGAATCACCTAGTACAAACAATCATCTTCATGAAACCCAAACCTTTGTACTTCCACCTTCCAAAATACCAAAATCAAACTCTAGGATATCCATGCGGATTAACATCCGATCTTGTTGTAGGAAAACCATCATCATATGGCTCATCACCATCAACTAACTCACTACAAAATGCTTCCATTATAGCACCTCCTCATCACCAACGAGTACACCAACATCATCACCAAATCACTCACCACCTAAAATCACTCTTTTGAAACTCCTTAAGACTCAACAAGATCTCAACAACCAAATCAAAAAGAAATATCCTTTTGACACCTCCAACTTCTCCAAACACAATATTCAATGATCTTGAAACATCACCACCTTTAGCTCCCATTAAACTACAAGAACATCTAGGTTCTTTTCCACCACCACTTCAATCATTCGGGACTTTGATCCGTATTTTCCTATTTTTCCACCACAACTTCATGACTCACAAATCAAAACAACCGGAAGATTTCCATACTCATTACCCACATCACTTACATTGTGAACATTGCCAATCCACTAGGGAAATTGCAATAGAAGTTAGGAAGAAATGTGATTCATACTCAACCTCATCATTGATCGCATCAATACCATTACTCATCCAAACCTCCATCTATAACCTTATGCAAGCATGGAAGGAATCATTATTACTATTTTCTATTTTAGTACTTTTTCTTTTGAGTCATTTTCAAGAACAAGTCTTGTTCTTATTTTTACATGCTTGTAGGTGGCATAAATACCACTACACTTTGTTGTTTTATTACAAGGCCTTGTTTACATACCTTGGCTCCCAATCTTGATTCTCGTCAATCACAAGATTATTTAAGCATGTTACTAACCTTTCTCTTTGTAGGATTCTTTTTATTTTTTTCTTCACTTGGCGCCCCAAACTAGGGGAGCTACCGTCGAGGGGAGTAGCGATACGTGGACTAATTTTTCCACACTTTTATTTCTTGAAGGGTTAACTTTTGTTTCGACAAAAGGGGAGAAAAAGTAAAACTTAGGGCTTTAAAACAAACATCTATTCTTAAGTTTTACTCATCATAACATTATGTTTTGTCATCAACAAAAGGGAGATTGTTAATACAAATAAACCGTAAACGTTTATTAATATTTTGCGATCTCTTTGTGTTTTGTTGATAACAAATATAATATTATCTTAAGTACAATTTTAAGGATACATGTTATTTTTGTAAAGCATTTACATATAGCCATTTAAATACATAAATGTTGTAATTAATTATTTGTTGTAATAGTTTATTAGGATGGGTAAAAACCATAACCCATGGATCATCTCCATAACCCATTAACCCATACCGTTGACTAGATACAATGTATTCATTAGATACATTGAATCTAAGGAAAACCATGGACCAACCCATAACCAAAAACCCATGGGCAAAGAGGAGCCCCACGGATCCCTAGGATTACACTAGACGGATCCCAGTGGGAGGGATTCGTGGGATCGAGGGAGCGTGATGAAAGTGCCTATAAATGAGAGCCATTTCTTCATTCTAACTTACCTCTTCTTACTAAATCTCTCAAACACTCTCATTCTCTTCTAACATATAGATCACTTGATCTAGAGTTGTTCTTCTTTCTTTCTATTGTGATTCTCATATAGGTCCTTCTCAAGGCGAGATCACGAGCATTCTACAAGTCATCCAAGCAAGGGTCCTTGATTGATTTGTTCCTCATAAGATTTACGTAGCGAAGATGTTGTATTTGATATTTCACATATTTGTTGTGTAATAGTCGTGTTGGTTTGGTCCACCGTGTTACGGACTCGGTATTTAGCTTTGTCTGGGAAAAGGTGTAAGCAACGTTGTGAAGGCTTCTCCGCCAGTGAAGGAGTTTGTTGACATAGTGCTTGAACTCTCGAAGTAGGTGACTCGGGGAGTGGAGTAGAGCAAGGAAGGTGTCCTTGCAGCCGAACCATCTGTAAATCGGTTGTGTCATTTCTATCCTTAACTTTACTTTATTTACTTGTTTATCATTAGATCTATACTTTCTACATCCATAAGATCTCACATATTAACGAATCTAAAGTTTTTGAAACTAACTTAAAATCAGCAAAACTATTCAACCCCCCCCCTTCTAGTTTTCCACACACTCCATAAAATCACATTAATAATACACATAATACAATGTCACATATGCATGATTGTGATGCACACATTTTTAATGATGTACATATAACCTCCCTTTTCATAAGCATCCTAAAAAGAATTATTAGCAACTACATCCTCAACTAAAAAACAAAAACAAAAGAGTTCAAAAATGTCATTTTAATCTATATACTACTTTTAATGCATACATAACTTTAACTTAAAATCCTTAATTTGAGTATTATATAAACCTTATAACACTTTTGATTAAAAGTGGTAACAAGATTCATCACTAAATTGATATTTTATATATTGTTTAATCGGTTTATCCTTAAACTTTTATTAATTTTCGTTTATAATTCGTAAAATATTTTCTAACAATAACTACAGATAGAACCCGTAAGTGTTGCATCATATCAAGAGTCACACTAGAACCACAAGTTCACAAGTATAATTATTTGCCGACACTGTCGTTTTGCGATTATTCGTCAGTTAAACATATGCCTAAACGAAATTAAATACTTTTAGATAATAATTACCTTCAAAGTATCCGAAATACGATTAGAATGACTAACATCATTTTTAAAAGGTGTAACATTTTGCACACTAAAATAATATGGTAAAGCCACTGTAAAGGATGAGACTGTTATTTACGGTACTCTTGATTTGTTTTCTTCATAATTTCTTAACTTGCAAAACCATATATAGTAAAGAAAACGATTATCAATTTAATGATTTTCGCTCCCACTAAACTTATTCTAACTGGGAAAAAAAAATCAAAATAATTATAAGCAATTTCAACAAAAAAAGTCCATCTACACAAACAGGGACGGAGCCAAGATTTCAAGTTAAGAAGAGCAAATATAAAATTTTAAAATAATAACGATATAATTCTAACCAATATGTCAAAGCATGAAAATCTGCAAGTCACTTGGATAGCTCAATATTGGAGCCCGCACACTTGGATCACGGATCAAAGAATCTAATTTGACCTCATTTGAATTCGATGTATCAATTGCTTAGGATTCAACTCTCCGAGTGACTTCCCATAAAAATATCATCATTAGTTTTAGTATGAGTTTGAGGTTGAGCTTGTTTTTGAGTTTGAGGTTATGTTTGGGTTTGGGTTTAAATTTCGGGGTTATGAACGACATCTTCTTTTCGCTTGTAAAAAAAATTAGTTGTCCTATTTTTGCTCATAGGTCGACCTAGTGTTGGAAAATTGGTTTTGCAAAATGAGTTTTTGCAAATTTTGGACACTATTTAATATATGATATATGTTATATATATTTATGTTTCTTAGTAACTTTGCGTTCTCCTCGACGAGCTTCGCAATGAGCTAAAGTATGTCCAAAATGGAGTTGAAATGAATGAGATATCGGTCTGCGAAGTGAGGTGACAAACATAAAACTTGAAAAAATGGGAGAATCCCACATCGCCCAAAAGCAAAGTGGAGGCTTGTTTATAAGGAAATTATAGTTTTGGCTATCAAATTCCTTTAGGTTGGTTATGCTCCCACTCTACGTGCTTGCAGGGAGTCGAAAATGGGATTTCGGGTCAAAATGAGTTGAAGCTTGAACTCACGCATGACTGCGTCACGAATCGACTCCGAAGCCTCGCTACGTGCGTATCTTTTCTTTGCAATTTCGTGTTTCCTTTTATTTTAGGAATAGATTTAAACTTATCAAGTAAGTTCTGAAATTCGGTTTATGTTTTTAAATGATATGCAAATCGGTTTATGTATTAAAGATTTGCGAATGCGTTTGATAATAATGATTTTCGTTTATATGGCGCAATATTTTTCTTGGAGGACAAGTTGAGTCTTCAATATAAATAAAGCCATAGGTCTCATTCGTTAAATACATTCGAAGCGTAGCTCGACCATACGAGTTCCAACAATCTTTTGATCGAGCATACGGTTTCTAGCGATCTTTAAGGCAAGTTTGTCGGTCCGAGCATGCAACAGTTAGAACGTTGTCTGCAGGAAGCAGACGGCGAATATGTTTTAAAGGAATCGTGTTAAACACGAGCCTCGTTCACGACCTTCTACCGCTTTTCTTTAATTAACGTAACATCTTGTCTTCTTCTTCTACACCTTTCGTCTGCGTTTATTCTCTGTTTTTACTTTACGTTATTTATTATTATAATCGATTTATTATTATAATAAAAAGTGTACACCGTTTCCCACACCTAGATCATAAAACCTTTGCATCATAAGTAAAAAACAAGTCAATATGACAATATCTATAACTTTGAAAACACAAAAAAATAGTTTATAGCTTGTTCACTACATTAGTTTTCAAAAGAAAATGTGTACATCAACTTAACAAGTGAACAATATATAACTTTGTTATAAATATTTCTAACACCCTTTTCTTTTTCTTTTTCTTTTCTTTTTTCTTTTCTTTTTTTTAACCATTATTATTATAAAGTAAATGTGCGTGGCAACAAATAGTTTATATCATATCTCTTCTCTTACAATCACTATGGCCTTTTGACTTTGCATTCAATCGAATCAAATAGTTTACTGTTTTATTTATCTTATGAGTTAATATGATCATTAATAATTATTAAATTCAAATACGTAATTACGCATACAACAAGTGATAAATTAATAATCATACAAGGCTACAAGCAATTTGTGCTTTAATAGTTATCAAGTAAATGAAGTGATCATTAATGAAAGAACGAAAAATATTGATTAAATCACAATTCAATATTTCAAAGAATTGAAGACACAAAGATTCAAAGAAGTGAATAAGTAATTGTGATCATTAATGAAAGAACAAATCAATTAAAGCATTCGATACCTTATCAGAAAAACAATTTTTTGAGCTGTTTATTCACTTGTTGCACTCGTCTTCCTTTTACCTCTTGATTTTCAGCAGTCACAGTTTTTTTATCTAAAAGATACAATATTAAATCGGTAATAATAGTAGGGGCCGATTGTTATTATTTTTAAAATATTGAACGAGCTATGTTATAATGGACTTACTGGGCTAGTTGTGGGAGACCTAGCATTCACTAGTTCCCCATTGCCTCCGCCCCCCATCTTTGTATAAAAGATTAGATTTAAGATCGTTTAAAACAAACGTTATTTCATCTGGGGATCGTCTCACCTCCATTTTTATTTGATCCAATGGATGAGATTAATCCAACAATTTAAAAACCCACTTTCATCATTTTTTCAAATATTAATATCTTTCAAGCCGTTAATCGTTAAGTTCAAAAAATATATCATTGCGACGAGCGTTTAATTATCTTTTATGAGATATGCACTTTGATATACTTTCGACAAAAAAAAAAAAATTAGTATTTTCACGTTTTTTTAAGTTTTCGTTTTTTACGTTCTTCGAAATTTGCGTTAAAAATCATATATGATAAAACACTAATTTGAATATCATGTGATATTAGTGTAATATCACATATGATATTACATATCGTATATGATTTAACACTAATATCACGTGTGATATTCAATTTAGTGTTTTATCATATATGATTTTTCATTCGCAAATTTCAAAGAACGTAAAAACGAAAAATAACAACAACGTGAAAAACGAATTTTTTTTTTTTCGAAAGTATATCAATCTTCGTCATGAGAAGATAATTAAATGTCTTCCATCGATGTAAATATTTTCACTTAACGATTAGCGGTTCAAGATATTTAAATTATAAAATTAAGTGAAATAATAAAATCGCTTTAATCTCACCGGTAGATTGATTTTTTTAGATGGATGGTGGAGATGGGTCTCTTGGTATGTGAGAAAAGTTTGATATGTAAAATAACTCCCCTCAAAAGATTATATGAAGTTCTCATAATTGATGACTTAATGATTAAAGCTTTTTCAACAAATTTAGTGATAACCTTTGTGACATCCCGTCAATGACATTTAATTAAAAAAAAAAATTACAAATATCTAGTTTTTGGATGAAGAACAATCTTGCTTAAAAAAGAACTATTTTGGATATATATGACAAGTGATTAAAAGTTTCAAAAGAATATAAATACATTTATGAGGTTTAAAAATGATATATATGCAATGCAATTGTAAGTTTATATTAGATAAAAATGTACCTTTTTAGCTTTTTGAAAGATATATACATATAATTATAAGGTTAAGTTAGATATAAACGCAATTATAATTTTTGTAAAGATATATATGAAAAATCCAAAATTACAAACAAATTTTGCACATCAAAGAAAATATTTTATTAAAATCGGGTGCCTAGCGAGAAGCTAGAAGAAGACCAAAAGACAACTATAACAAGTAGTTTACAAGACTGCAACATGATTACTAATCTATTCCTACCTGTTTAAGGAAAATTTTCGACTCCTATTTGTAATCCATAAGTAAGACTGCACCTCGTGTGGTTTATTTTTTCGAAACATGACAGAGCTCCGATGCTTCCACGTCACTCCCACATACAGAATCTATCAAAGATGTACTTCAAACAAAAGAATTTGGATCCTCACGGCCACAATCTTAAGATATCTCACCAAAATGCTACAAAATCACAGTTATATCCTGAGTTATTTTTTTTTCTTTATAGCAAGACAATGCTAACAAAATCAGCCATTAAATGCTCCGGCTCACAATTTAACTAAAGTATAAACGTTCATTGATCATTTGTGATCATTTCACTATAATACTACAATGACGGCGTTAACATAATATGATGATCCTGCTAATTAAAATTAAAATTGTAACTATGAAGTTTTGTTGATCACATTTTATTGTATAAAATTTTTAAATGTGTTGAATAATTCATAGTGAACTACTTTCATATAAGATGTTGTGGTTCCATTACTGCTAACATGCAACAACCTACAGCCTCCTCCTTTCTCAACAACACTGGAAAAGGCTTAAGATATACACATTCAGAAATTCATTTCTAGTTTTATTTCCCGGTTCGTATCTTTCTATAACAGGTAGGAATGAAGTAAACAAGAACATTGACTCATGTTAATAGCCATGACAAGAAAGTACTTTTTCAAGTGATAAACATTTTTTGTTGTATCAGTTAAGATGACTAAAAGGTGGTCTGTAACAATGTCACTTGCTATTATAAAAACCACAAGATGATTTCAGACATTTTAATGTTGTTAAAAGGCAGAAAGAATGAATTCTAGTTACTGCAAATACAAATCAATGCAAATCAGCTTGCATACTATATTGTTCATGATCTATTTAAGAAGACTAACTCATTAGTACTAAATGACCCTTGGAGAATAAGCATGGAACAACACAATTAAGCCCACATCCTTTTCTTGCTCTCTCGATCTTTGACACCTTGACCTACACTTGGTCTACTAAGATTGACTGGTCTCTGAGCTGCTTGTGTCGGCGCTGGTTTAACCATTCTAGTTGCACCTCTCTGGACTGGTCTAGGTCCATCAGACTTCCTCGATCTGTTCTCATTGTTATTTTCAACATTCTCTACTTCACTATTTCGCGACAACCTGTGTCTTCTCACTTCACCACCCCAGTACTACCAAGAGAGTCGTTTCTCTTTGACCTGTTCAAGCTAGCAACTGTTTGCCGGTTCATGATATTTGAACTCCTCAGAACATGCTGTTCCACCTCGTTTAAGAATTTGTTGTCTCTTGTACCTCCAATGTGTTTGTCTGCTTCACGAGGTGTTGCTTTCATGGAACTAGAGGAATCTGCGATAGTAGCAATCGACAATCGCCTTTCTTGATCTTTAAGTTTCCCCTCAAGCTCCTTAATCTGCACATTAACAAATACATACGAATAAGTTAATGCCCTTTTACATAATCATATCCATAACAAAAAGTACATGTGATACAAAACGCAGGTAATGATCTTAACCTTTTTTTTTTTTTTCGTAAATGATAAAATTATAAATTTCAAGTTAGCCATTCAAAATTGAACTAAAATATAATAGCAGGTCAACCCGACCCACCGGTCTGACCTGTTTGACACAATTGTCTGTTTGGACACATTACCTGTTTTGACCCATTACCCTACCTGCCCGTTTATACCATAATGATAGCTAAAAATGGAAACAAGAAAGACCTTCAAATGGAGTGAAGTTGAATCAGAATTCTGTTCTTGTTCTTTCAGTTTCCTTTCAAGTTCCTCAATCTGAAACAACAACAAAGAAAATGGCAATGAATTCTTGTTCTTTATTTCCCATAACATGGATAAATATGTGTGTTTGCTAAATTTTAACTTTTTAATACCTTGTCTTGCAGGGTCATGGTATAGGACTTTGACTCTCTAACTTGGAGTTTCAGTTTGTCTTCAAGGTCCTTGACCTGTTTTCAAAATCCAAAGTTATCCCCGCAGTTTTTTAATCTTCAAAAGTAATATATTCAGTAAATATCTATTCAAAATACCTTCTGTTGGTGTGTTACCGCCCCTGACTGTTCTCGCTCTATAAGCTTGTTCTCAAGTTCCTTGACCTTTTATAACATGATGAAGATGCTATCATTAAAGTTGTGTACATCTGAAAATCATATAAAAGCTTGTTCTCAAGTTACTACCTTTTGCTGAAGCCCACTGTGAACTTCCTCTTTTGCCTTCAACTTTTCAGAAAGATGAGATAGTTGTTTTTCCAACTGTGAGTGTATTCCTGTTTTGACCTCGAGCTGGCCCTCAAGTTCCTTAATCTTTTCCTGCTGGTGTTTATGCACTTGATCTTTTCCTTTAACCTTACCTTCTACATTTTGTAAACTTTCTTCTAACTTCCTCAATGATTCATCCTTCAGTCGTGACTCTTGCTTTGCTTTATCAAGCTTCATGATCAATACCAAACAACCCAAGTTAGACCATAATAGTACCACTTCAAAAGTATTTTTTTTTTTATTTTTTTACTTTTTTTAAATGATAATAGTAATTATAGTAACAGATCGTACTTACCATCATTTTCATCTTCTGAAGCTCACTTGTATCAATCTGCTTTCTGGCAGGACCCAACTCAACCCCTCTGACTCTTGTTGCAAAGTTTAATGAGCTCAAAGTCTCACTCAGGTCATGCTCCGAGGGACTAATTTGCACAAACATTAAGGTCTTAGACTCTCCACCTGCAACAACCAACAAAACAATTTACATTAATGCTTCAAATCCTGCATGTATACTAAGAATTGTACCAAAATTTGAATTTACCTAATGAGTCTTGAAGTAGATGTGTGAGCTTTGAATTCCTATAAGGAATATGACTGCTTTTATTTGCTAAAGCAGATATTACATCACCCAAAGCCGACAATGACCGGTTAATATTCTGAGCCTCCTTGAGTCGTTCACCTTGAGCATCAGTCTTTGCAAGTCTCTCACTTCCAGCTAAATCAACAAGCCATAGCTTGCTATACGTGCACTCACCATTTATCAAGTTCTTTGCTTTCACCATAATACAAAGCATACTACAAAAACACAAAAAATAAAAAATATAAATCAGAATCTAAAAATAAAGGAATTTGTAAATTAAGCAATAAATTGTTACTAACTTACCAATGAGAGCGACTGCTATGTTCATTCACATTGTTAGACCCCACAGCTCGGGCACTGCTTCCAGCTCGCAACACATTCCATACTTCTTTTGTGTTTTCAACTTTTGCTTCAACTAGCCCGGGAATATTATGAAGTCCTTCAGAAGCTTGTTTGACCTCCAACCTAAATCGAATTAACAATTTTAAACATGAAGGATTATATTACATACATTAAGTTGAAGAAGTACAAGTAATTGAAGGGATGTTTACTTCTTGGTGGATGACGATGGTGTTGCTAGTAGATCCCTAATTTGTTCATTATACACTTCAAGGACACTCACTGATATGTTATAGGTATATGTATCAACTCTCTCTTTTGCGATTTTGAATAACTCTTCAAGTGTTCTGTAATTCACCCCCCGGTTTCCCTCTGTACCCTCCATTGTGAATGTCTTTCCTGTGCCCGTTTGTCCATATGCAAATATACATACGTTGTAGCCATCCAAGACAGAAGTTACCAGTGGTGAAGCTTGTGCGAACACATCGACTGTGTATAGCAACAGAACAGTATAAGAATGTTTATTCTACTAATAACCTAGATGTAATCAAGAGTAACAAAGCAAGCTAACCTTGATTGTCATTTGGTGTGAAAACTCTATCAAATTTGAAGGTCTTTTTAGTGGAAGTACTATTTAGTACTCCAAGTTCACCATTTGCTGCTGAATCAAAGTCAACAACTGTTGAAGATCCTGTTGAAACTTCTGATTTGCTTAATGGTCTACACCGACAGAACACCCTTATACTTCCTGATGATTATAACCAGTAAAAATAAGTACGCAATGGCATAACCTTTGTGTAATAAATTGTTGAGAAAGAAACAAATTAGTAGACCTTTAGCGTCCTCGACTTGATTATGAAGTTTTCTTCTTTTTGCTTGTTCTTCATTGTACTTCACTTTAAGATCCTCACACTGTGCAACTGCAAAATGATTATCAATTAGGAAAAAAAAATGGATAACTACAAATATACATTTATTCAAGAATAAATGACTTAGTACGCTTAAAATTTTTGAGACTTACCCAATGCTTGAACTGCAGATACCATATTATTTAGATCAGGAACTGTGTCAGCGCATTGGTGTGCTTGACGAGCAAGCTCGGAGTGGTCTTGTTTCAAGACCTAATGAATGCATCATGTTAAACAAGTGTAAAATGTAAATCTGATAACTTTTATTTAATACTTTTGCTAGTTAATTACCGTTATTCTGTGTGATAATTCTTTAACTGCAGCAACCCAAACTTTCTTGTCATGTTCATATCTGCTTGATATATCCCTGAGCTGTTCAGATTGTTTCTCCATTCTTTGGTCTAAACAAGAAAATTAAGACAAATCAAAACCCGAGAATAGTTCCTTTGACCGAAAATGAATGCGATGCTTGACTTCAGAAAACTTACCAAGAGAGGATGTTTGGAACAACCTATTGTCAAGTTCCATACGGACCTTTTCCAGCTGCTCATTTGCAGCAGTCAAAGACATCCAAGCTTGATAACATTCATCAGTCTTACGTTGACACTGAGTTGTCAACTCTTGTATCCTCTTTTCATACTTTTCAACTGATTTCTTTCGCATTACTTTCTTCTGCGATATTCAATATTCAGTTTACGTCATTCATTGACAATATAGCATTAATGCATTACTAATAATCATACCTGAACTGAAGGAACCTCTATATCAGCAGCACAGTTTTGACATTTAAGAAAATCATGTTTTGCATCATTGTCTGTGAGTACATCAACGAAGTCAAAGTCAAGTCATTTGTTATAACTACAGGTAAAATGCAACTCATATGAAAATTCTAAGTACCAAGAAGTGTAGGAGCTTTTCTTATGCATATTCCACTGACCAAAGGGCTACCACTGACCCCTTCAAACCGAATTACAATTGCCTCACCAGTCTTCACCGAAACTCTCGAGTCAACTAGCTGCAACGGTTTATTGGCTCCAACCACAGAAAATATGTCAAAATCTGCAAGAACCTGTTAAAAACAAGCATAAATCGTAAATTCATTTTGTATTTTCCTTTTAACGTTTCGAACTTGGGAATAAAAAATAAATTAACTTGCCTTCTCTTCCTGCAAATACACATTAAACACTCTCATCCCTTTAGGACCGAACGTGTTTATTATCTCCACAAAATGTAGGTCGACACAGTAGTTTCCCTCTGGGAGATTATCAAACCGATACTGAAAATCACCCAGCCTTGCTGTGTGGTAAATGAACGAAACATCACCACCTTCAGTTATACACTCGTTCGTTTCAAATATATCACCTCCTTCAAAGTACTTATCCGCCACAAGGTTTATACTCGAATCTGGTTCCACTATCAATCCACCTCCAGCATTCACAAACAAAACTACTTCATCTGATCCAAACACCAGACACAACAATGTCAGCATATTTACAAATCTATCTTTTAAACACTATAGCTTTTTAAGCCAACCAATATAGGAAACCTAAACCCAAATAACCCAAAAATGTGTCTTTTATGAAGCTTTGATTACAAACTATATAACATAACACTGCATAAGCCCTAAAAAATAAAACAAAATTTTAAGAAATATTCTACACGTAAAGTGTCACAAACACGACTACTTCATCTGATGCAAACATCAGACATAATAACGTCACCATATTTACAGTTTAAAGCATTTTTGAATAAAAATAAATAATAATAAATCCTAAACTCCAAAAGACCCGTAAAGTGTCATTTCCGAACCTTCCGATTTTAAACTAAACTAGGTATATAGTATAAGAAATAGCGCAAAATTGCAAGTTTTAAACACAAACCCTAAACATAAACTCTAAATCAGTCAAAATTAGTTTACAAATTAAACTACTTGATCTAATCCGAAAACCAGACACAACAATATCAACATTATTACAACTTTACCCTTCAAACAACATATCATTAAGCCCTAAAAACATATCGCTTTCGAACCTTCCGATTTTTAACTTAATCAATATGAAATACCCGAAACCCTAAAGCACAAATTAATGAAAATCAGTAAAAAGATATATAAAAATCTAACCTTTACAGTCAGATTTCATAAACCCATTTGGAATCAACCTCGAACTCGAGTCACAAACCATAGAATCAAACAAAGACTCATCATTTTCCTC
Source organism: Chrysanthemum lavandulifolium (assembly GCA_022545495.1). Classification (NCBI taxonomy): domain Eukaryota; kingdom Viridiplantae; phylum Streptophyta; class Magnoliopsida; order Asterales; family Asteraceae; genus Chrysanthemum; species Chrysanthemum lavandulifolium. The sequence goes on along the minus strand of CM040245.1, from coordinate 145,110,089 downwards.
CATATTTTCAACCCGACCCGAATCTTGACCCAAATCAAGATTAGCAATTAGGGTTTTGTCAATATCCATCTTACAATCAAAATTAGCAAAATCTGGGATCTGGGTTTGTTCTTCCATGGGTTAATTAAGGGGTGTGTTTGGATTTAAGGTTTGAAATGTGTGAAATCTTGAAGAGGGTTTTTTTTTGTATGAAGATGAAAGTGATGATTTTGGGGGTTATGTTATGTTTTTGAAATTTGGGTGTGTGAATGGAGTTTAATCTTGACCGTTGATGAGATGACCGTTGGTTTGTTTGTAATGAGAGAGATTAAATATGTGATAAAAGTTGTACTTTGTAAAAAGGGGGTGCTTGTGGTAATTTTTAATTTGAATGGGTCTTTGGAGTTTTGGTTGTCTTGTATGCCATTTTGTACATAGGAGCGGTAAAATTTTGTTCAAACTAGTTAGGGGCATGTTTGGCGAAACGAGTTATAGCGATTCTGATGTGACTTAGCAGACTTGCAAGACTTAGCGATGTTAGGTAATGTAGTTGTAATTATAAAAGTTGTATTTAAATTAAAAAATAAAATGCTAAATGTTAAATGTTTGAGAAATAAGCATTTAGAAAAGTAGTATTTAAAGAAAACAAAAATGTTAAATACTTGTTGCAAACAAGCTTTAATATTCAAATGATAATACTAAATGCTCTAAAAAGGTTTTCGTCAAATATAAAGTGAAAATAATCTAATCAATGGAAAATAGTCGATTTTATTAAGGTTACTTTTGTTTCTGCGCAACTTGTATGTCGAATCTGCAAAACCATATATGCGAGAAAAAAGGTAGATTTAAAATCTTTTACTTGTAAAATAAGTGATAATCAAACTTTTAAAAAAAATGCAAATTGAAATGGAAAAGATTAATTGTGGCCTCTGTCTAAAATAAACAAACACTAACATCTGTGCGTCAGACATAATAGAAAAACAAACACATTTTTTTTTAAATTTATGCCCCCGCCTTCAAGCTTAAGAGAAAAAGATACATAAACGCTCTTTTCAAAGATCTCGTCACGCTTATAAACATAAAAGAAAAAAAATTGAAAAGAGAAACACAACATGCTTGGTTTTCGATCTATTCTATATCTTAACTACATATAAAGAGAAAATGGTCAAAGCTGAAAATGTTGAATGTTGAAAAGTCAAGCAATGTGAAATGTTCAAAAAGTTAATCTATATTAGGCAGGTCTTGAATTCTAACAAACCTTGATATTCTATTACACGGCTACCTTCTTTGTACACGGCTGGATTTAATGTGTATTTGGAAAGTATTGAATCAATCAATTGCAATAGCTACCTTCTTTGTACACGACTGAAATTATGAAAATTCAATTCGTACAAGGCGGGAAAGTTATGAAAATTCAAGTTGAAACTTATGAAAGAACCTAACCCGTTTATATATTACACACCCACTCATTAATTTTACCAAAACCAAATACACACATAAGTAAAACATCTCAACTCTCTCTCTCCCACCTCTTTGCAGGCCAACAAATAAACACGCGCGTCGTCAGCCTCTTTGATGTCGTTGGTCCCTTCGCGGCCACCATCTATGGCGTGTGATGATTGTGAGCTAAGGTGGGTGGTGTTGGCTATTTTTTGTGTGGCTAAGGTTTTTTTTTTTTTTTTGCGTCTTTGAATTTGTTGTGGTTAAAGGCTAACGATGTTTGCATCTGTTTTATATGTTTGGTTTTGCCATACGCCACCATCATTTTACTTTTATGTAAGATCTACATGTTTGTGGCTCAATAACTTAATTTGGTTAGATTTAAAGGTTTGTTGCTCGAAGCCTTTTATGTTTTCAACATTTTAAAGTTTTTAAGTTATGGTTTGTTTGATTGATGATGATCTTTTGATTCACTGTATATTTAAAGTTTTTTGTAGTATTTTCTGGCCGGTCATGTTGTTCAGGCTAATGGTTGCGAATATGATTAGATGTAGGTAGTATATCTAAAGTTTTATGTTTTTTATAAGTTGTCTTTTTGTTAGATCTAAAAAAATCATGGTTGTTTAATTTGTATTTTGAATATATATATGAGGTAAAGTTTTGTTGGTTTTAAGACCAAGATCAGTGTCGGCTTTGATCATTTTGTTGGTTGCTAAAAATCGGATATCGTTAAATTGGTTTTTTATTTGTGTTTCTTCTTGGTAGTTACAATATCTTTGACATATGATTAAAGTCAAAATCTGTTAGCTTTTAGTTCTTTTTATTTTTTGATATTTTTTTCAAGGACGATGCAAGTGATGAAAACTAAAGCCTACATATCAAGAACTCAGTACATTTGATGTTGTAGTTTATGATACATTTAAATTATTGGATTTTGCAGGAGGAAAATACGAATGTTTTCTTATTGATCTTTCAACATACAATGAGTAAATATATAAGGATGGCATTAACTTAATTGCCGTAAATAGTTCCTCTAAACATGGAGAGGATAGCAATCAATATTCTAATAAAATAAAAGATATCTTATATTCCCCCTCAAGATGAAGCATGTAGATTCGCAATGCTAATCTTGCCAAGAAGAAACTGAAATTGTTGTGCCGTTAACCCCTTGGTCAACAAATCTGCTATTTGCATTTTGCTACTGATATGCATGGGTATTATCTCCTTGGATTCAACTCGTTCTCGAACAAAATAACAGTCCATCTCGACGTGCTTGGTTCTCTCGTGAAAACCGGATTGTTAGCTATATGACGAGCATTGATTATCGCAAAACAATGGCGTGGGCGATGACACGTCAACATGTAGTTGTTGAGTAACCAGCGAATCCATAGAACTTCACTAACCGTCGAAGCCATTGCTCTATATTAAACCGGTGAAGAAACGAGACAATGACTATTTCTTGGTTTTCCAAGAGATGGGCGTCCGCTTTAGCAAGATAAAATAACCGATCTGTGACGTCTCGTGAAGGAACATCTAACCAATCGAGTCGCAATAAGCGGTTAAAGCTGGATCCCCGCTCGTGGAAGTAGGATGCCTTGACACGGTGTGGACTTTAAGTAACTAAGTACACGATTCACCGCCTCAAATGGTTGTGTCTTGGATCGACTACAAATTGGCTTAAGACATTGATGAATAGGTGATATCGGTGGTGTAACTGAAGATACAAAAGTCGACCAATCGAGACGACGATATTGACTTGCATCAATACTTGGTTCATTTTCACCTTTGTCTAGTTTCAAGCCATGCTCAATAGGAAAGGAACTCGGTTCTGACCTAGTTTCCCACTATCCTTTAAAATGTCTAATGTATATTTTCGTTGGCTTAGAACGGACCATCACTTGTTTTGGCTACTTATCCCAAGAAAGTACTTCAATGGCCAAGATCTTTCACATGAATTCTTTGTCAAGTTGCTTCTTGATTTCTTGAATTTTGTTGAGACAATTTCCGGTGATGATGGCGTCGTCCACATAGATCGAACAACCATTGTTGTACTAGCGGTTTCCAAGTGAACAAAGAATGATCCGCCTTTGTATGTCGAAACCCAAACCGAGGAGGAAAGTGGTGAACTTGTGATACCAATTGCGTGACGCTTGCTTTAATCCGTATAAGGACTTTCTCAGACGACACACTCGAGTTTCATCATCTTTAAAAAATCCTTGAGGAATCTTCATGTAAACTTCCTCATCAAGATCCCCATGTAAAAAGGCGTTGTTCACGTCAAGTTGATGAATAATCCAATTCCTCTTTCTGACCATTGTTAATAAAGTTCGGACTGTAACTAGTTTAGCTACGGGTGCGAACGTGTCGTGATAATCTACCCCTTCCATTTGAGTGAATCCTTTGCAACCAAACGAGCCTTGTACCTTTCAACTTCACCATTTGGTTTGAACTTGATTTTATAAACCCATTTCGAGTCTATAGCTCGCTTACCTTGAGCAAATCTTCCAAGGTCAAGTTCCATTTTTCTCCGAGCTTTTATCTCGTTTTGCATGGCTTCACACCACGAGAGTCTTCGACGACTTGTTTGAAGAACTTGGGCTCATCATTTTAGTGATAGCCGATAAAAAGCCTTATGATTAGTGGAAAACTTATCATAGGAAGCGAAATTAGAGATTGGGTGGCATACCATAGGCGACTTGATTGGATGTTGATCTTGGGGTGATTGATGAGGGGAACTTGTACAACGAAATCCTTGAATTTTGATGGTGAGTTCTTGCTCGAGTTGATGCGGTTTCGACTTGGACTTCGCTTCTTCATTCAATTCATTGGCTTCAAAGCCATCATTGTTTACACCCCTTCATCATTTGTTTCATTATCGGTTTCATGTGGGCCGTTTGGTTCATTGGTTTGGTCATAGCCCATTTGTTGATCTAACCCATTGAGTTTTGTTCCTTGTTTTGTGCCGAAACTTGTTCATCATGACAATGACAGTCGTGACATATTGTCGGTTCCTCGGTTCCACCTTCATCGGTTCCTTGGATATTTTTGAAAGGAAAATTTTCTTCATGAAAATTGACATCTCTACTGATTATTATTTTCTTAGTCTCGAGGTCAAGAATTTTATAACCTTTAGTTCTAGGAGGATATCCAAGGAAGACCCCAGGCTTCCCCCTCTCTTCAAACTTGTCTCCTTTCGTGTCAGTGTTTTTAAAATAAACCAAACACCCAAAAACCCTTAGAAAGTCATAATCTGGCTTTTCATTCCAAATTAACTCAAAAGGGGTTCTATTTTTAATAACCTTGGATGGGAGGCGAGTAATTACATACGCCGCGGTTAAAATACATTCTCCCCAAAATCTTTTAGGAATGTTTGCACCGATCATTAAGGCACGAGCGGTTTCAAGTAAGTGTCGATGTTTCCTCTCAACAACACCATTTTGTTGAGGGGTATGGGGACACGTGGTTTCTAACAAAATTCCTTTTCCATTGTAAAATTCAAGCATGTTATTGGATGTGAATTCCCCACCATTATCACACCTGACCCTCTTGATCTGTTTCTCAAATTGTACCTCAATCATTTTGTGAAAATTTTTGAGGTATTGGCTTGCCTCACTTTTTGTTTAAGAAGAAATATCCATACCGCTCTACTAAAATCGTCTCACTATTGTAAGAAAATAATTGGCTTTTGTATGTAATGACACTCGATAACCTCCCAAATATCACAATGAATTAATTCAAATGAAGCTTTAGTTTTAATAAAACTGGAAGAAAAAGGTAATCTAGTATGTTTTGCCTTGGCACAAGAATCACAAGAATTACCCAGATTATTAATGCTACTTTTGAGAAAATCCATCTTAGCAAGCTTTTCCTTTGAAGCGTGCCCAAGTCTTTTGTGCCACGTCTCAGTGGTGGTTGCCATAGCCTTTCTTTCTTGAATCATCTTCATTGATCACAGTCCCGACATTTCCGCACCAATCAAGTTCCTCTTCTTTAGCCCCCTGCATGATATGTAAATCGGGAAAAATGACATGGAACATTGGAGTCGCGACAAAAGCGACTAACGAAAGGAGGTTGCATTTGAAACTGGAACATAAAGGACTCCATTCACTTTTGTTCCCCACGGAAGAACACAATCCCTTCCCTTTAAGCGGAATGCAATCCCATTTGGAATAACAACGGAGATTCGAAATGATTTGTTTTCTTGTTAACAAGAGCATTAGACAAACAAGTAATGTATTCGGTGCAACCCGAATCAAGAATCCACTCACCTTCTTCATCTTCTTTGTGAGCCATATTAGCGACGGGTTTAGCACCCTCGCCATTACCTGTTCCAGAAAAATGCTTCAAGAAATATTGTTAATCTTCGTTTGTCAAACCTGGAATGGGACTCGGCTCTGTCTCGACATACCCGGCCTTCCCTTTTGCCCTTTCTCCTTTCTTTCCGGGCCACCATTCCGGATAACCGATCAGCTTGAAGCAACCTTCACGCTTATGGCCATCTTTATTGCATTCAGTGCAGTGCTCGGTCCCATCCTTCACAGCCTTGGTTCCACTTCTTTCTTTATTCGTGCTTGGAGGACCATTCCGTCTTTGGAAGGCTTTGAATGCAGCAGATTCAAGTGGACTTGTATTTTCATTCGAGATGGCTCTTTGCCTCTCGTCTTCAGCAACCATGTGGTAGGCTATTCCAAGCGAAGGAACCGGTTTTGTTGCCAAGATTTGGGTTCTAATGACGGAGAATCCGACATCCAACCCCATCAAAAATTCATAGAGGCGCTCCTTTTCTTGATATTCATTGATCTTTTTACCAATGTCACATTCACACTTGTTGCAAGAACATCGGGGAAAGGGATAGATGGACTGAGTTTCATCCCATATGGACCGCAACTGAGTAAAATAAGTTGATACAGAAGCGCCGCCTTGTCGAGTAGAGGCAATCTTCTGTTTCAATTCGTATGCCCTAGGAGCACTTTCTTTTCCAAATCGTTCATTTAGATCTGACCACATCTCCGATGCCGTACCTGCATACTTGACGCTATTTCGTATGTTCTTTTCCATGGCGGCTGTTAACCAACCCTTTATCATCGCGTCAACTCGCATCCATGGCATGTAGTCCTTGGAAGTCTTTTCGGGTTTCTTGATTGTCCCATCAACGAACTCGATTTTGTTTTTGGCAAACAAAAAATTCGTCATCTCTTGGTTCCAATCAGTGAAGTTGTTGTCAGTGAGAACCTCGTTCACGTGTAGTTGTTTGGGATAGTCTGATGGGTGAAGGTAATATGGTGAGTCGTATGTGATCCCACCGCTAGAACCCTCTCCATCTTTGTTTTTGTCATGGTTATCGCCTCCTGCCATTTTCTTGGATCAAGATTGAGAGCTAGTTTTGTGAAGCCTGCTCTGGTACCATATTGGATTTTGCAGGAGGAAAATACGAATGTTTTCTTATTGATCTTTCAACATACAATGAGTAAATATATAAGGATGGCATTAACTTAATTGCCGTAAATAGTTCCTCTAAACATGGAGAGGATAGCAATCAATATTCTAATAAAATAAAAGATATCTTATATAAATGCTATAGCTTTTTTTAAGGTTGTGTTAGGATATGAGATTTGTTGTGATGGTAGTTTGTAGTTATGATTGGTTTGGCAAAAAAAAATTGTTAGGTAGTGTATGAGGTCCTTTATACATTGCAACATTTTTTTTTCAGTCATAGGCTGACTAATATAAAATTTGAGGTCGATGATGATATATCTTTTTTGATTTCGCTTTTGTTAAATTTTTGTTTACTTTTAAAGGATGTTACCGAGACCTACGTTTTTCACATTGGTTTTCTTTCCTTGAAAATTGGGTTATAGATGATGCGTAAAAATGGGGCCAATGCTTGTGAAATTGTTTCAGAAAATATTTGACATGAAGATTCAGATTGTTTTAGAATTAGGTTTTGTAGAGGAAAATATGAACTTTCTTACAACTTTGTGATAAAAGCAATGTTTTGAAACTTGCTTCAACTCGGCTGGGTCAACCGATCAAACTGGTTCCGGCAAAAAAAAAGGTCATATTAAACCGGGTTTTTAATTCTTGAAACTCAATTAGACCCGTCGGGTATTAAGTAACCCGGGTCAAGCCGGTTCTAGAAACCCGATCGGGTTTGGTTTTTGCATGTTTTTTTTAAATAAAACAAGTTAATCATATATATCTGCGACGTAATTTTATTTTTAAACGTTATCTTTGTCATTAAATGTGTGTTTAGGCTCAATAGGATCGGTCATGATTTATATATATACTTCTTTTTTGTATTGTTGAAAAAAATAGGTTTTTATATAGAAAACCGGGTTGACCCGGTGGTCGAACCGGTAACCCGATGACTCGACTGGGTCGATTAAAGACCTGATTTTCAAAACATTGGATAAATGTCTAAAATCTTAAATAAATTTCTACTTTGAAATTGTTGAATACAAAGTGTAAACAATAAACAAAAATGTATGACAGCAGAAAAAGTAAATAAAAGGATGGCTAAATAGGATTTTTTTTTCCGAAAATATGGACGTCACACTGATCGATAAAATCTTGAAAGCACCAACCTTCAAAACTATACGGCTCAAATGTAAATTCAAATTTCAAACTCTACATAACCATATAAAAACTAACCATGTGAGCGCCAAAGAATACAAAAAATTGTAACAGTAAAATCTTAGGGGCAAAGATCAAATAAGTGAGACGTACACACAAAAAGATAAGATTATCTAATTGTATCCACATCACACGGCTATCCTACTTCATGTCAAAAGTTGTGAATAGAAACCAAAAAAACTAAACATACACACACAAATACGGCGTGCGCCAACACACGAACAACTATTACCTTAAAAACACATAAATGTTTATGTTTAGTTTGTTAACATTGTATCAACTAACTTAGGAGAACAAGCATAATATACGTTAAATTTTCACGAAAGAAAATTGCAACTAAATAAGTTTAGATAATAACACCAAAAAGTAAAAGACTGTAACATATTGGATTTCACAAACACATCATATCATAACAAATGGGGCGTATGGTTTAAGAGTTTAGAGAGAGAAAGTGGAAGATGGGAGCCTTTCTAGAGAGAGAAAGAAAACAAAAGAAAATGTTAGATTAATGAAAGGTCCAACCCTACACCTTGGGAGGTAGAGGGTATTTATAGTTACATACTACACGTCCTCCTTGGATGTGGATCGAGCACTGTGTGGGTAAAGACCCGTCCTTCCTCCACGGTGTTGCACTAAGCTAATAACTAAGCTAATAAGCGGTAAATAACGATATGTCTATGAGCTAACTTGTGCTAGACCATAGTTGGGGTGACCGACACTTCACCATGGAATTTCTAATTCCTAACAATCTCTCCCTAAGGGAGGTCACCCCATGATTTACATTTTGAATCCTAGCATCTATTTTATCATCAGTCTTGGGCTCATAGACATTAATTCTTCACTTCCGCAATCTTTGTGCTTTAGCAGTGACTCTTCATAGTCAGCATATTTTGTACTTTCAGTGGAGGTCTTTGAACTGATCCACACCTTGATGATCTTCGAGCTTTCTTTGAGATCATCAGCCACAGAAAATCTCTGGATCACCCTTTAATGTGTTTCCTTCATGTGATGTTGTGACTTTTGGACCGACATGCTCACATTTTGGATTATGATATCTTCTTATCAGAGTAGCGGAAGCTTTGTTGATTCATGATATTTGCGCAGTAGCGAAGCATGGATTGAAAATATCGAGCAGTTGATGAAGATATGCACTTATCATGATTTCTTTAGATTGTGAAAGCGATGTGTGAGCATGCGGCTATAAATTGACTCCTCGATTACGATCACCGCAACCGTCCAAATGTACCGCAAACAACAGTTAGCAATAAAACACAAGAAAGTGTCTTTGATCACTTCGTTGAATTGAGGTACACGGCCCACGGTTCCCCGTTGATCAAGACAAATCGCTGTGATGTGGTTTAATTCGAAGAATCTCCTTGCGGGGTTTCGCAGTTGTTATAGTCGTTCTCAAACCGGAATGTCTCAAAGAAGACAACATGGAGTGAGTGAACCGACAAATTGAGATTTCTTGATTGATTAAACCGATTTGAAAACAATTGTCACAATTCTCAATTTCCGGTCATTTCTCAAATTTATTAATCATCGGTCACTATTCATCGTTTATCATAAACTAGGTTCTGAGTATCAAATTAGCAGAACAGTAAGGGTTTAGCTGCGAATTCATGAACATATCATCGAGGACATTTCATATAGACTAGGATTAGTCACATATCATTAGTAACATCGTCATCATATTAGTTCATGCATGGCTTTGCATTTTCATAAAGCGATATAATTTCCTATTAAATAAACGCTATCGCGTAATCATTTATTTTGAACATTTGATCCGACACTTCCAAAAATAATCATAATATATTTTATACTCATTTAAGACTATAAAAATTATATTATTAGTTTACGATGTTTTGAATTTATTTTGTATATAAATTGTTATATATAAATATTCTGACGGTTTTAAGTAAATTCAACTCGATAAGTATGTATTCACTCAATTCTTGTAAGAAATGTATTTTATAATTTTATAACTTTAATATATTTTATTTTGTTCCGTTAAAATCAATTTCTAGCCAACTTTATACCTAATAACTAAATATCTAAACTTAATTTAATTAATATTAAGTTATATATATATTTTATTACAAAAATCTTATCAAAAATCTTGCACCCTTATATTTTGCCGACCTTCCCCTATGTCACCATGTTTGCTTGAGTTTGTTGACCAAAAATAACACCTATATACATTTGACTAGATATTTTGCTAGTATTTGTATTCTTTTCTAAATTATAACACATAATAACATATACCAAAAGGTGTAAAAAAAAAAAAACAAGTATCCTCTCATCTTTTTTTGATGTTCGGCCAAGACCCCAAGAAGAAGAAGAAGACCATATTTTTCATAAATCTTGTGATTTCACAACCTTAGTTTACTTCTATATAAGGTTTTGAGATAAAAACCAAGAAGATTTTAAGTACCTTGTTCTATAAACCTCATCATTCAACTAGTAAGCTTTTCATGATCATTTTTAATCTTTCATATTCATTTTTATGTTCATTTCATCATATTTAATAAAAACATGCAAGTCATATTGATGTTTATACCACTTTTTGTTGTTTTTAAGAGTTATAAGTATATATTTATCATCCTATAATTACTCCTTGAAATATATCACTTTTGGTGATGTCTAGGAACCCATGACACCCTAAGAAGGTGTATGGTAGGATTAGAATAGCCGGAGTTGGTTTGAATTGGTTGGAATAGGTTTGGCGCGAAAAACTCATTTCGACAAGTTTACTTAAGGTCTGTCCATATTTTGAAATCTGGAATTTTTACAGATGAAGTAAAAAATTTTGGCCTAGATATTTAGAAAATATACTTTAAAACGAAACCGTGGCCGCTTGAATGGGTTAAAACGGAGCTATAACGAAGAAGTTATGAATTTTTCAAGACGACGAAAACTATAAAATTCAGAAATTTCAGCATGTTACTTCCACTTTTTACGAGTCAAAAATGAGGCTTAGGCGTTATGAAAAGTGTCGACTTATCAAAAATATCTTAGTATACTTTGATACGAAGCTAAGGACATATAAAATGTAGAAAACGGACTTGTAACGATTAAATTACACGTGTTTACACAAAGTTGCCGTAACTATATTATATAAGAAAAACTAATATATTTCTATTAGACAAATATTACGGCCACGAAGGACCATGTTGAGGGTCGTTTTTTACATCGATAGAGTACTTTTCAGAAAACGATGTCTTCTAGTAAAAGTAAGTTTGCCAAGCATATTTTCTAAAATGTCTAACCGTTCGTCAAGCGGAGTTGTAACGAATAAATTACGGTCACTTAAACTTTGCCGAAAACCACCCTTAAACGATAATTTGGACACAAGTACCATACTTAGCCTATATTTTTCTCCATGATCGAGACCTCTAGGACGAAAAATTAAATGCTAAAACTTTGAGATAATGATACAAGCTTCCCAAAACCGTTGAGTTCGTTTTCTAACGCTCGACGTGCATCATTTTACGGCTAGATTTTCGAGGCCGTTTAGTCACTTTCATGAAATTGCCAAATGACATTATTTTACGACGAAAAGTTATAATTTCACAATAAATCACTAAATAACTATCGTAGGATATCGTTTCAACGTAAACACTTGTAAAGTAAATTATAAATTGTCAAGACGTTATAAGATTATTTTTCGACGATAAACTTTATTTTCAAAAGTGTACAAGTGGTATGGATATCATATGAGTTTGCATGCACGACATTGTTTCATGACTTATATTAGAGCATATCTTTCATAATAGGTCGCGGTTAGAGTGTTGCGTCTCATTTCTATGCATCCACTGTCACCATAACTATTGCAACAGTGAGTAATCACATCCCCTTTTACCGCTTTATTATATTTTTGGGCGAAATGCATGAACCATACTTGAACTAAATTGATTCCTACTTTTGTGAACTTTTTGGCTTGAACTTTTGAACTTGAATCAAATCCTTGAACTTAATTACGAACTTATGAATTGTTTGAACTTATTGAACCGTACATGCTATGACCACGACTTAGAGTCTCCCGTGTTCGGAGCAGGCAAATTCTCCATGTTCGGAGTGTTCTTAATTGTATATAATAGTTGTATGATGTATTGTTCGTACATTCGCATTGTTAGTCTCCTATTAGTAGGTAGTATGGATAGCGCTATTAGAGGTCGGCCAACCTCTCGTCCACTATGTTACGGGACGCATATTATTTATTCTAGGGGCTTTGCCTGGCATACATTATTATATACGTGGTACTATATTGTGAACTATTATGACCACTTATACTTGACTACTTGACACGCTATATTATGTGCAATGGGTTGTGAACACACAGGTTGCAAGTTTTGTATGGGCGGAACTTGGAACTGAGTGGATTTACAATGCCTTTGCTTTGAGGACTATTTCCGATGACCGAAACCTTTGACTATCTCTTACGAGTTTTTCTTATTTTACGAAACGTGTATACTCACCAACTATTTTCATAGTTGACCCGTTTTTCTCTCATGCATTTCAGGTGATCGTTAGTAAGCTTTTTCTACCAGGTCTTGCATAATGAAGTTTTCACTTGTCACTACAAATCGTTATGTAATAAAACGCAATATTTTGGAATCTAAACTTTGTAATATATTTGCCGATGTAAGCTAAAGCCAGTATTGTAATGGGGTACTCTTTCTTTTAAATCTTAACGTTGGTATGTTCTATTATCTTGTGCTTATGTTCCCTTAATTACACTCGTGTTTCACCTCCATGGTGTGACAACAATCGCGTATTGCTTGAAGAAAAGTTTTGCAATCGACGAAGGTTTTATAAGAAAAATCAAATTTCAATCATAAATACCCTTTTAATTTTGAAAACTTAATACGATCGATGTGCAATAGAAAGAGTTTGAGCACACCAACCGGTTTTCAAAGATATCCAGTCAATCCATTTCTCGGACCAAGGTTGATTCAAGAATGAATCGCCCCATCGTTTCTATCCAGTTGTCACAAGCTTGATCTTTAGAAAAGATCTCACATGTCACCCACCAAGAGCTTGTTTGATGTTGGATCTAGAAGGATTTCCATCTTCATCGTGAATACTTTACATCTCACTCGGATGTTCTGGCAATACCACAAGGATAATGCGTAGGACTCTTAAAATATATTCTTACTTTCCATATTGTGTGAAAAAGCAAGTCTTCATTAATTTTGTGTCCTAAAGAGATATTTGATGATCTCGTGGCTCTAGACTCAATAGTGCACTTTGGTTTCCTATGCCGGAGACTAGGGAGAGGGTCTCCTTCTTCAATATCAACAATCTCTAAGAGAAAGTCGATAGATTATGTCGGTTCCCCATGAGAATGAAACAAGCCCTTTTAAGAGGAACTTGAGTAGCTTGGGAAGTTTAGTGCGATCGTCCTTTGGGTCCATGACGTCTTGTCTTCAATACTGCGGCGTTACCTTAATAACCACCAAGAGCATATGTATTGAACCCGGTTTACGCCTAAGGTTGAATTATTGGAGGACTATTTCTTTTCACCCTTTTCTCATTTCATTTCTTTTTCATTCTTCAACCCTTGATTGCTTACCGAGACTTCATAACTAGAACCTTGTTGGGTTTATTCCGATTACTAGCTCATCTCATCCGCACTCTTCCCATGTTCTCATTTTCTCCTTTTTCATCATACCTAAGGACTCTACACTATCTAGTGGATTGTCCCGGTAGATCCCTCCGATTACGGCTGGATCGTGGGAACAAATACCTAACCTAACCATCCTTATAACACCATGCATAAAGTAAATTGGTCGGTCTTTTGGTATTGTTCTTTCCTTCTTGAAACCAATTGAAAATCATTTTGAAAATCAATCAAGGTACTTGTGATATAATATCAAAGCATTTTGTACCTTAATTGTTTTGATCATTTAAAAATGCTCCCCTCAACATGTGCATATGAATTCGAAATTGTTTCGCACATGGAGGCAAGAGTTCTTTGAAATATATTCTTGATCACAATTTCCATGGAAAAAGCCATTTGATTTTCTTTGGTAAATTCTCCCCCTCAATATGTGCGTAGGATATTTGAAATCATTTTATCACATAGAGGAAAGAGTTCTTTTAAAGTACATCCACGATCACAAATAAAGACCATTCGCTCCCCCTCAATATGTGCATCGATATACGAAAGAGTTTGGCATATTTTAGAGAGAACATGCATTTTGAATCAAAACGATCATCTTTTATCAAATTTCATATTAAATCACAAATTCTCCCCCGATCAAAAATATCAAACCCTTTGAGATTTTGGATCCCAAGTGATTTAATAAGGTTTAGAAAATATGGAGAATATGTGCCCGATTTAAAAGCTCTTCCGGTTTATGGTTAAATGCTCCTCTGAATCATGTGCATCATGTATATGAAATCGTTTGGCACATGGAGGCGGAGTGCCTTTAAAGGACTTAAACAGATTTGAGATTTAAATCACGATCTCTCCCCGATCAAAATATCAAACCATTTGAGATTTGTGATCCCAACCGATTTAAATCATTTAGAAAAGTTTGGGAAAGGCGTGACAAGATTTAATTTTGAAATAGACTGATAAGGATCAATTTAAAACATTAAAGATTGTTAGTGTCAGTATGATAGTTTTTAAGAGATCTTTAAGTAAAATAAAACAATTTCACAATCAAACAATAATGAAAAAATTTCATTTTGTAAGATCTTTGAGTTTTAAAGAAAATCATACCATGACATAACATTAAATCTTTAGATCACCACTTATTATTGTACAAATGGACCTTTTATGAAGAAATATCGTTTGAAAATACTTTATTTTAAATCACTCTCCCTCAATCGATGACGTGAGTCGATGATTGAGTGACTTAAGTTTTGATAAAATGAAGTCCGTGATTTTCAAAATTAAGTCGAATTTATTTTCAAAACCAATGTTTTCCATTTTTCAAAGCAATATTATTTAAAAATTGTTTTAAAATGGTATCATCACAATTATCTGCACAAAGATACGTTAGGTGGTTGAAATTTTTTTGTTGTTGTTCCGGAGGTTTGAAGAAAACCATCACAAGCGGTGAGACTTCTTACGTTGCATTTTTTCATGCCAACCGAGGTCAAATTAAGCTCTTTCTTTATTTGATGATGAAGAAACCATCTGGCGATGCGGTGAGACCTCTTACGTTGCATTTTTTCATGCCGCCTTTCCATAGAAGTCAAATTAAGCTCCGTTTCTTCATTTGTCAACCCAAGATATAGTTACCATTTCCTTCGGCATCCAATCATCTTCATTTGTGGGATCCGGATGGGAACATTCTTGTGAACCATGATATCTCGCATACGTTAGTGGACACAAATGTATATATGGTGGTCGACATCACCCAAACAAACAATCGACTAATAAAAGTCAATCCAACTTAACAATCGGTTCATATAAGGCATGGGATTTATGTGTTTATCAAACTCTAATCATCTAATCCTAAAATCATATCCTAGGCACCTAGTCCTTCAACGAGGTTAACATCATTTTTAATTAAGCATATAGGATAATTAAGAAAGCCCGTTAGATGATATAGATTTGAAAACATTCTCCCCTCAATCAATGACTCATTTTATGAAAAGATTAAAAGCGAAAGTAATTGATTGAGTTTGCAAATTTATGAAAACTCGAAATCGATTGATTTTCAAGCAACTCATTTACCACCATTAGTTAGAACAAATATTTTTCTCAAGAATTTTAGAAGGAAAATATTTGAGTAGAAACAATGATCCTTCGACATACTTTCCTCAATTTGTTTTAGGATAAGTGCGAAATATTTGAAAATAGTGATTTAGCGCAAGACTTTCCTTTCTTGAAAAACAGGTTGCTATCTCAAATAATAGCAAACCATGGTATAAGCACGGGTTACGATCAAGTAATCAGAACCATATTTTGAGACATGTTTAGAAAGAAATATTTACACCTCTCCTGCGAACTTCATCTAAAGTCCCGTGCCATTATTGAATGACATTTCTAAGACCGTAGATGTTATCGATACCAGGAGACATGTCTTGAAAAGCAATATTTTTGGTATTTTCAAATTTTCGATTTTTATGGGTTTTGTTGGTTTTATAATTTTCTATTTTCTTTATGTTGATTTTATATTTTTGTATTTGGTTTTTGAAAAATATATACAAAGATAGAAAAATAGTTAAAGAGGATGATGATACTGATACCGAGAAAAGGAAATCGCTCAAAGACTTTGTAGAAGATAGAAGTCATCATCTCTTAAACTTTCACCACCAAAGCATTCGAGGCTCAAGAATCGTCGCAAGAACTTGAGCCTTCAAAGGTGAATCTTTGGCGACTTCCCCAAACCGACAAACTAAGAATAAAGACCATTTCCCAAGAAGTAGAAATGAATAAAATGGTCTCATTGAATGAAGCTCAAGCACCAGAAGAATTCGAGAACACCAAAGTAACAAGTTGAAACATTGATCGACTGGTGGTTATCAAATCCGGAATAGCTTGATTAGGTCCGATCACATAAAGTCATTGTGCGTCCACGATGTACACATTACTCTTCGAGATTGACCGGTTGTCTATTCGGGAACAATATATCAACATCTTCATTTTACCAAGTGCATTCCGCTTATCTTCCATATAACCAATCAACCCATAATGTACACAAGTACCCAACCGAGTAGAGACAACGACATCACGATGGCGGTTGAATCACCGATCTTCTCTGTGGATGTCAACTCGGAATAACCGATTAAGCTCGATCATGTGAATATGTTGTGCGTACGATGTACACATATCTCTCCCCGATGGTTGCGATCTCGCCGGAATCATCGTTACATTGTGTACATGAAGCACTAACCGGAAGCACTTTATCATAAATCATATAGAAGATGTCGATCGGCAATATCATCTCACGCCCAAATATTCTTCTCATATTTATTCCTCATCGAAGGTCGATTTACCACATACCAAAAGTATCCGAGACCACTTCCCTCAAATGGTTGGTATAATATATCATTCCCCAAATAGTTGGAATAGCACACCAAAGGCTACTGAGTTAAACATTGAGTTTCTCTGGTTATGACATTTGTCTTTCCCGGGATTACTTCAATAGAGAAGAAGTATTGAGTTCATCACGTGTACTCGTTGTGTGTTTAGATGTATGTCTCTTTCCCCTTGTTGGTTGTGATACCTCGTAATCAAGAACACATTGTATATACAAAATATTCTTGAAATAGAGAAGAACAAAATTAGCTCAAATGAATCATGTGAGAATCAACTGCTTTCTGTAAACTCTCTCGACTATCTTTATCAACCCATATGTAGACAATTTGAAGTGACCCTTTGTTGAAGAAAAACAGATATACCAAACTTGAACCGAAGTCGAATTCACCACATTTGTATCTTAAGCTTGCACTTAATGATGGAAGAGCGGTGTTGAGAATTTATGCTTCAAGCAAATCTCTAAGTACTCACTACTCAAACAAAGTATGAGACATTAACACCTCTTGCGATTATCTACACCGTCATAGCATGTGACATCGAGTAAAACAACGTAACTCCTAAAAGTGATAGTTAACCGGTCTTCAACCATCCACCCCGACGGTGGTAACTAGATAAACCAAGTCTTCAACTCACATTCTTAAGCCCGAGCAAGTTATCAAATAAGAACACGCTTTTGTGAAAGTCAACTTCATTCTCAAATAAGTGATAAATGATTAACTCAAGTAATCAACTTGTGTCAAATGCCCACCACGTGATGTTCATGTGGTTGATACATAGCGCACATTGAGAGGAACAATAATCCGTGAAGATTTGGTAAAGGAATACCAAAGAGCGGATTATTATTCAATAGTGCAACCTGCAATATTACGATAGTCATTATCAACACCTCGAGGAATAATCGGAGATTGGGTTTCTTGAGTAGTCTAAGTTGTACTTCTTAGATGGTGCATCTTTATCAATGTAGATTGAAGATGGTGAATTAGTTGAGTCGGCAGGAACCGGAGGGGAGCATCAGAACTGGATGATCAACATTCGTTAGAGGTTGGAAGTACTCATCAAACATATATTGAAACAATGAATCCCAAACAATGAATCCCGCTTATCCTTAGTAAGTGAAGCATTAGGTGTTGAAGGAGAGTCATATGACCATAATTCAAGCATCCATCAACATGTAGAATATGCACTCTTCTCCCCTCAAAATTGTAACCGAAGTTGCCATTTTGATTTGACCAATGAATAAGAATATACACCAATGAACGAGATCCACTTCAGGTTGAAAGAGTGTGGGAAAACATGAAGCTTGTTGATGAAGAATGTCGATGAGAATGGTCATAAACATGAAGATTCTCTTCTTTTGAAGATAAAGCGCCATGAAGCATACACCTTTATTTTCTTTGAGAACGGGCTGAAGTGTTATCTGCAGACGCCATAATGTTGAAGTATGAGGCCGAATTGATGTGAGCAGTACGTCATAGCCGAATGAAAATCAAGATTGAGTTACTTGAACTCGTGAGTTATGAGATATCAATCCATTTGTAATCCATACTTTAAGCCACCCATGTAGTGAAGGATCAAGTATCGCAACTTAGTAAGGACTACCGCACTAATATTACAAACTTGATTGCATATATTTTGGTTAGTGGCATTAGTATCCAAACCCTTTGGGTTTCACAATCAACCTTGATTTTGTCATCGGTAAAGAGCTTTCCGGTGAGGCATCCACCTAAGTCCAACATCCTTAAACATTTTACAGACGGAATCCACTTATGGCAAGGTCTAGGATTGGTGACATTCTTATGCAGAGTCGAAGACTTATTGGTATTCCTAGACTCCAAAGATTTAGTAGTTGGGATCTATCTAGGTGGAGTTTTAGGTTTGTTTTGATCATAACATGTTGAACCTTAGCCATGTTAGTAGTCTTAGTGGATTGTACCTTAGCATGTGAGTTAGAAAATGTTCCTTATTCGGAAAAGACTCGTAATTTCTAAGTACATTTTCTACATGCTTAGCATTCTTCTTCATATAACTACTCTTAGATGCAATCCAATCCCTAGTCTTTGAGTGTTTCTAGGTAATGGTTTACAACTACTAGCAAGTGCCTTGAAATCTCGTGGAATGCATAACCCTAGGTTTTGCACATAAAATTCCGTCTTTTCGAATCTGCCTTTTTCCTAGCTTGTTCAAGATAATAGTTCTTCCACAAGTCATTCATATCATATGAATTCTAGGTTTTAATGCTTGGTTTAGAACCAATCCTAGAGGTGCTGGGAGTAGAAGTAGTTGCTTGTTGAGGTTTAGAGGAACTAGAAGCATAATTCTTAGGCAACTCAGGTGAAGTGACTTTTTTTGACAAAACTTGTTTCTCATCAACTTGGGAGGCAAACCGTGTTTTAGAAAATTTTGGTCTTTCGGATATAAACGCAGAGGTCGCCTAACAACGGACCGGTTTCTAATGGGATGAGAAACTGGTTTCCCAAGGTTGATGGTTTTGTAAACTTAGTGTTCACACTTTTCCCTACGCTTTTCCTAAGCTCATTTTTAATGCAACAATAGCGAAACTCTTTTCCGAAGTTGGCGTTGAGTTCATCAATTTTTTCTATCAAAGAGTTTGTTTGTTCTATTGACTTAGTTCTAGCTTCTTCGATGAGTCACTTAGTTCTATGTGATGCTTTCTCAAATACTCATTTTCCTTTAGTAATTTGGCCACACAAACCGCTAATTCATCATTTCTCATTTGAATATCATCAATAGCATTAACATCATAATTACTTGTAACCAAATTACTTTTCACATGCATATCGTAAATATGTTTCTTCAAATTGTTGATAGTCGAGTTTTGGCTTGAAGATGAGCTTTTAAATTGTTTATTTCAAAAATTCACGAAATTCAAGAAATTCGGATTTTACATGGTTT
This sequence comes from Chrysanthemum lavandulifolium, assembly GCA_022545495.1. Classification (NCBI taxonomy): domain Eukaryota; kingdom Viridiplantae; phylum Streptophyta; class Magnoliopsida; order Asterales; family Asteraceae; genus Chrysanthemum; species Chrysanthemum lavandulifolium. Next base: position 145,090,123 of record CM040245.1, on the reverse strand, counting down.
CTTAGTTTGAAAACTTTCCTCCTTTCTTTGTATTGCAATTTCGAGTGAAATGCAATGTTTTTCAAGTTTTGAGAATTTGTTTGAAAGTTCATCAAAAGCCTTTTATCAACCATATCATTTGTTTTGAAATTATTAGACTCGGCCTCAACCAAGGAACATTTATCGAATCATGTTCAAGATTAAGATCGGTATGTTTAGGTACATTAGCGGATGCACTATGTTGAGCAGTTATGGTACCTCATCACATGACACATGTTCATTTATCTCATCGATATCTCGCATCTACATCATGTGTAACAAGAGTCATCGAACTACAGTGTGTTTCAAGCTTCTTTGCCTCTCGAGCCCATGTATGCGGTACCAATCGATCCATCATCCGGTGCTTTACCCATCTCAACACTACAATCTCTTGATCGACTTGACATTCATTCACCAAACATTCATTCACCTTTCGATTCTTGTATCCACATCTTGTCCGACATGAGTTCTTGAAAAATTTGTTGCATCATTCATTGATGTCTCGGTTATTCGCTTTCAAAGAACACCCGATTCTTCAACCGATACATTACCCAACTCATCACAACTTTATGTCAATCGCACGGACTTTCATCTATTTTTTCTTCTTTCGAGTAACTTCCTCAATATACTTATCCACATTATCCATGAGATGGATAAGTGTCTCTGTGAACACGCTAATTTCCATTCCGTGTGTCTCTTAAAAGACATTTCGGTCATGTCCCGATCATAATCGATGTAAATTCCCAGCGATGAATGAATGAAATTGGTTGTGGATCACTTGTAGTGCAAAGACCGAACTATCCTTTTGAACCTTTTCTTTATCAAGTTGTTGTTCTAATTGTTCTAAGTTCAACAACAAGTTTCTAGTTAGTGTAGGTAAATCCGACGAAAAATGGCACTACATGTTCGATCCATAATTGTGGACAAAAGTTGTACGAGGTGAGAGTGAAGTAATCGATAAGGTTCAATGTTACATTCCTTTAGCATGGCATTTTGTAGCCTAAACTGGTGCAATTCTCTCTTTAGATTACGAACACGGAGATCTCACATCCTCATTGATTAATTCAATCATCTTTAATCGTTCGATGTAGCATACATTATCATTGTTGTCCACAACATCATACAGCTTTAAGTACTTCCAAATCATCGGGTCAAGAGTGTAAGACATGATGTTGTAGTATACACGGATTTTACAAGTCTATGATTTAAACCGAGAAATAGATTCTTTCGCGGATTTTACAAAATCAAGAAGAAACCGTGATACAATGACCAATAGAACGTGTTAAGATAATCGATGGACCCACACAATGATGGAGGATTATGTGTTAGGAGTGATGATTGTTTGAAGGATTAGTCAAGTGTTATTTGGTTGAGATTTGCATTGGTTTATGCCCGTTTTAAGGAGAAATTTAGGTCTAAAACATAAAACCTCAATAACTTCGCTCGAGCGGATTTAGGCCCGAAGGTTGACCCTTTAGTTCATTCGCGTGACATTCTCCTCGTTCTCACGGTCGTTTTGATGGGTAGAACGTTGAAAACGGAGTTACGGTTCAAAAGTTATGGCGTTTGAAGTTTTGTCGGAAAACTCAACAAGTCGCTAGTAACAACTCGCTAAAAGCACAAGTCGCTATGAAACAAGTCGCTAGACACAAGTCGCTACAAAGAACAACTCGCTAAATTGACAAGTCACTAAAGAACAACTCGCTAAGTTGACAAGTCGCTAAAGAACAACTCGCTAAGTTGACAAGTCGCTAAGGAACAACTCGCTAAGAGGCTAAGTCGCTAAAGAGCAACTCGCTAGTCACAACAAAGACAAGTCGCTAGAAATAATAAAGACAAGTCGCTACGTCAACCAAGTCGCTAGCCAAAGTGGAACCTCCACTACTTTGTACTGTTTGTCGTCTTGTCTCAATAGACAAGTCGCTAGGCCTCAAGTAGCTACCACTTCAACTACAAGTCGCGCAGAACTTACAAAGCAAGTCGCTACGAAGAAAAATACTCCGAGACTCAAGTCGCTAGGTAGAAAAACTTAAACACAACCCTTTTCAATCCAAAACAAGCCCAACCACGTGATTCAAGCTTTCCAAATCAAAACCCAAGCACTTACAATGATTCTAAACACAAAAGTACACTCAACATTCAAACTTTAACACAAGAAATGATCCAAATGATGCAAAACCACTAAACTTTTTCAAACCCAAAACCATATAAAACCACTAGAAATCCAAGAACATGTAAGAGATGATCAAACAATGGCTCTTGATACCAATTGTAACATATTGGATTTCACAAACACATCATATCATAACAAATGGGCGTATGGTTTAAGAGTTTAGAGAGAAAGTGGAAGATGGGAGCCTTTCTAGAGAGAGAAAGAAAACAAAAAGAAAATGTTAGATTAGAATGAAAGGGTCAACCTCTACCTTGGGAGGTAGAGGTGTTTATAGTTACATACTACACGTCCTCCTTCTGATGTGGATCGAGCATCTGATGGGTAAAGACCCGTCCTTCCTCCACGGTGTTGCACTAAGCTAATAACTAAGCTAATAAACGAGTAAATAACGATATGTCTACGAGCTAACTTGTACTAGACCATAGTTGGGGTGACCGACACTTACCATGAAATTTTTAATTCCTAACAAAGACTTTTAACACCAATCGTGAATTTGTCGACACATGGAAATTTAACTATAACCCAATACCACAAATGGTAATATTGTCTCGAATATTATGTCATCGTCACTTTATCTGAAAGTCTATTATTACAATATTAATCGATAAATATGACTTAAAACATTTGTTAAATAACACGTACACACAAATGGATCCTATTAGATTTTGTTGAAAAGTAAACATAATCGCCGTAATGCAACCATGCAATCAAGAAACGATTCTTGGGAAGAATGCATGATGCTACCGATACGATTTGTCAAAAGAAAACAAACTTTGTCAAAACCGGACATCGTTGCTACAGGCGCGGTCTTCATTGATTCTTACAATGCATTTACATCATTTTTCTTAAACTTAAAAATGAGCAAAGTCCACCCTTGATTAGAAGTGGTAACAACATTCACCACTAAATTAATAGTTAAATATTGGTTAATCTTTAAACTTTTATATTTTTTCGTTTATTACCCATAAATATATTTTTTAAGCAATGACTACAAATTAAGCTAATAAGTTGCATCAATGGTCTCCCAAAATACAAGTTCACAAGTATAATTATTTGACATTATATAATCGTCATTTTACGTTGAAATTAGTCTAGTTTCTTTACAAGTGAAAAAATGAAAAATAAAATATGACGATTTAATGATTTATAAATCAAAAATAGAAAATCTAGAGCTCAATAGAGAAAAAGAATATCCAAATTTCCTAGTTGAATGAAAATTTTCATCAAATTATCTAACAACGTAAAACTCCTTTAAACTTGAACTATATATTAAACTTTTAACAATTTGGTGCCTTGGTGGTTGTTCTTTTTATCTATAGTATAATTAGAACAATTTTGAATGATTGCTCATTCAGCTTGCTTGTGATTTGCAGATAATTGACGAAATCCAATAGTCATTCAATCTTTCCTATCGATATCGTTTTTCCTTAAAAATTAAAAACGCAAAACCGTTAACATCAAATAAAGTATAGAAGTTCAAAAATAAAGTATAGGCTCGTCTTATTTAGTTGTTTTGGTTCAAAGGCTCTTAAGCAGGCTCAAAATCTGACTCTTTCAAAACAATCTTTAAAGGATATGGACCATGTTTTAATGACTATTTTACATTGACAACGCACACCAATGTACCTTATCATTATCAACCACTATTTTACCTCATTTTATCTCGTCGTGGTTTCATAACTATTTGTATCCACTAACCAGGCTCGAATTTGGGTCAGGAAGTATCGGTTGGCCCCTAGGCCACAATATTTTCAACGCACATCAATCTTTTCATTAGCCCAATACATCTTTATATGCATAAGGCTATTTGTAAAGTCCAATAAGAGGTCTTTACGCAAAGATTATGACCGGTTGGAATTAGGAGTGTTCGTGGGTTGGGTAATATCCAGAATAAACCGAAAACCGAAACCGAATCGAACCGAAAATAATCGAACCAAACTCAGAATCGAACCGAATTAAATATTTGGTTTCGGTTCGGTTATAGTTTTAATCCAAACCAAAACCGAATTCAAATAAATTTATATATTTTTGATATATTTATATATAAAAAATATTAAAAATCTTTATACTATAAATATAATATTTTTGAGCTTGAAATTTTTTTGCTAAAAATATATATAAATAAATGAATAAATAATTAAATTTATGTAATTGGGTTATTCGGTTCGGTTTTCGGTTATGGGTGTTCGGTTATTTGGTTCGGTTATTCGGTTTGGTTTAATCAATTTAAGTTCGGTTCGGTTCGGTTCTCGGTTATACCTAGAAAAAAAATTAACCGAACAAACCGAACAACCCGATAACCGAATCGATGAACACCCCTAGTTTGAATATATGGATCTTTTTAAACGGCAATCTATACTACATAAAATGTAAAAATGGTTATGGGGGAATTGTTGAAACTTGAAATGTTGAAAAAAAGTCAAGATGAAAGTTTAAACTTGAAATGTTAAAACGTTTAATGAAGGGAAAAGTCAAGGTGAAAAGTTTGAAAAATGTTAATGGGGAAAAGTTAAAAAACCTAATAAGAAATGTGTATAATGGAGGAATGTGTTTAATGGATGATTGCAACATATACGGGGAAAAGTATAAGGTCACTACACAGAAAAAATGGAAATGCAAAATCAAATCTCATTTACCAAAACACACTAACAGAAACACTCCGCCGATCATCTCTTTCTCACATTAACATAAAAAAACATCATCTATCACATCTCATTTACCATCAACAACACCTTCATCACCAATCAAATCCGCACCATCGAGACCTACCACCACCAAGCCCAACCACCTCAGAATACCCCACCACCGAAATCGTAACGCGATGTATTTTTTCATTTTTAGAGGGTCTTTTATTTAGTTTCAGAGGTATTTTTTATAGTTCCATTTTTAATTTTTTGTATTGATCTAAAGTTTTGTAGGTTTTTTTTTTATAGTTTGGAAGGTTATAACAATTTTCTTAAATTTGTAGCCGCCTCCACCGACACTTCTGTCTTGCCGAAAATATTTGATACCGCCGTTGTCTAACCGGAAATAGTGGTTGCCGCCGCTACTGTTGAAAAGATTTATTATAACACCCCAACCCGACATGGGTCAAAATGTCACATTATGGTGTCATACAAAGCATATAAGCAAGCGGAAGTATTATAAAATAGAATATCAAGTCAAATAAACAAATGACTTCATAAGGAATTACATAAATCCAACATATTTAAAAGAAATGAATTATCAAAACAAATGCTCTTCAAAATGAGTCCAAATGATAAGGTACACTCAAATGTTTCTCTTGCCACCAAATCAAAGCTCGCATCCCACTTGGTACCGCCGCATGAAAAGAAAATGCGGATGAGCTTACAAAGCTCAGTGAACTGATATGACTGAAACCAAAAGCTAAATATAACAAAGGTACGAAACGAATCAAAAGGTAATAACGAAATCGTAACGACTAAACAGAAAGGAATGAGTCAATGAAAAACCTGCAGAAAACATCATAACATATATCCACCAAGAACATATCAAAGAAACCCCATAGCAAACAGTACATCCGCAAATACATACAAACACATACAAATATTCAAGCATTCAAAGAATCACATAAAAGATGGAAGGCAACATCATAATTAAACATGTAACCAAATATTGTGAGATCATATCAAGCAGCGGAACGACTAACAACATGTTTTGGCAAAACAAGCAAGGCAGTAAATCAAATACATATAACTAAACTATACTCTATAAGCGGTGGAAACAACATAATATAGCTCAAGTATGGCAATTTCTCGGACATATAATTAACAACGACAAACCGTACAATCATCATACCAAGTAGCATCATCGGTAGTAATACTAAGCAAAATTATAGCATGGCAACTAAAGCATTCAATAGGTACACACATAAGTCAACTCACTTTTGTCGAGAAGGAATCATGTAAAAGAATGTAAGCATGGCAAACTAATTAGTCCGGTAGATATTAATTATTATGTCGAAATAACTACTAAGCAACCGGAAATAAAACAGAGTATGATCATGGCAGCGGATACGTTAGGTACTCACTTATTAGCATGGGAGAGTAGGTAAATCACGTAGTCATACATCAACAAAATAAACAAGAGAATCACATACTCATGTCATAGCATTATAAACATATGAAATAAAAGTCTGATAACATAAGTTTGGTATTCACAATGTATGGAATGAAAGCATCATAAAATCAAATAACGATAAAACCACATAGTTGTTGGATGGACTAGATAAGGATTCTGAGGGAACGAGTAACTGAACCAAGGTATAGCATACGAATCATATGAACAGAATCATAAGGAAACAAATCAGAGTAAGTGAAATATCATGAGCATACGAAGCAGATCATAATGAGAAAGCATCATGAAACATAAAGGAAAGTGATGCCCAACATGCCACATGAAGGACACATCATACATACGAATAGCATAATCAAAGTGAATCATAATGAAAGGATGCCCACGAGCAAATAATCCTATTCGTCCAACATGCCACATGAAGGACACTACTTACAAAAGGGTCTAGGGAGGAGACCTCACAAGTACCAACGCGAGAGTAGGGCTGCAAGGCACGCACATCCCAAACGCCAAATCCATACAAATCATGTCAAATCATATCAAATCTGATAATACAAATAAGCCATAAAAACGTTTATTTATATTTTACGATCTTCTAATGTTTTGTCGATAACAAACGTAAAATCATTTTAACGAAACAAATAAAATACGTAAATAGTTTGAGCCAATAGTTTTCTAACACACTTACATTTTCACATAAAACACTAAAACAAGTATAAGTGATTTTATGATTTAGTAATACATATGTACAACAACTAGTGTTTACATATTGAGCAAATATATACAATAACTAGTATGTATTATAAATGGGTAAAAACTACAACCCATGGTATTGACCCATAACCATTTGACTAGATGCATTGCACCCTTTAGGTACATTGTATCTAATGAAATACCCATGGATCAACCCATAACCCATGACCCATGACCCATAACCTAAAATACCCATGGGCAAAGAGGAGCGTCCCACGGATCCCTAACATTACACTCAGACGGATCCTCGAGGGAGGATCCGTGGAACAAGAGGTGTTTCTCCTACATAAATAGTGAGCCATTTCTTCCTTTTGGGTTGCCACTCTCACACATACTTTCCCAAGTATTGTAACTCTCAACCACAGATCTAAGGGATCTTTCTATGTAGTTTGTCTTTTGTTTTTGTGTGATTCTCTATGTTTCTCTTAAAGGCGAGATCACCACTTCTTGAAGTCGAACAAGCTCAAGTCCATGAGTTGCCATGCTTCGTCATCATCAAGACTACTGAGGTTCTCTTGTAGATAGTTCTTTTTTCCTCCATAGAAGTGTTTTGTCGAAGGCATTAGTGAAGGATGCCGAAAGAGTCAAGGCGAAAGCATTAGTGAAAGGTGCTTAACGTCCGTGTCAAAAGCATTAGTGAAGAATGCTAAAGGTGTCAAGACGAAGGCATTAGTAAAAGATGCCAAGCGTTTGTGTCAAGGGCATTGGTAAAAGATGCCTAGGAACCAAATCAAGTGGCATTAGTGAAGAATGCCAAGGTCGTATAATCGATGAGGTGCATCGTTATACAAATAGTGATAGTTTGTTTCCTAGGATGTTGATATCCTTGATGGTGTTGTAATAAGGAGTGGGTCTCCTTTGGGATTAGGTGTTGTGTAGTGTTGGGTAGTAGTTCCTCCATTGTAATGGAACTCGGTACTTAGCCTAAGACCGGATAAAGGGTAGGCGACGTTGTGATAGGTGTGGTTCACCTGGTGAAAGAACCCGTGGTTAGCCTAGTACCGAAAAAGAGTAGGCGACGTTGTGAAGCGTCTCCGCCATAAGGAGTTGGTGTCGTGTAGTGATTACGAACTCTCGAGTAAGTGACTCGGGAGTGGAGTAGGTCAAGGAAGGTGTCCTTGTAGCGAACCACTATAAATACTCGTGTCGTGGTTATGTGCTTCTCACTCTTTGTGTAAGATATAACTTTTCACATACACATCAAACCATAACACAAAGTAGCATATAGATGGAATTCTAGAGAGAAAGTTAGAGGTTTAGGGAACTTAGTGAGAGAAAGTGAAAGATATTATTATGAGCTCAACTCTCTACCTTGGGAGGTAGAGAGTATTTATAGTCTTACATAAATCGCCACACATCGGTGTGGATCGGGCATACAGATGGGTAAAGACCGTCCGTCCTCCACGGTGTTACTTATCTAAATACTACTTAACTTAAGAATTACTACGACTACGAGCTTTCTAACGATTACATATACTTGAGGTGACCGACTCTTTAATCTTTGGAATTTCTAATTCCTAACAATCTCCCAAGGGAGGTCACCTCAATCATGTACCAAAATTACATAGAATACAAATAGATATTACATTAACAATTGATCTTGTATTCTTGATGTAGTCCTTTGCTCCTAAGCTCGTAGTCATTGATTCTTCACATTGCATGATTGGATATTCCAAGTGGAGGTCTTTCTTGATCCACGTGATAGTAATTTTGAGCCATCTTTGAGATCATCACTATCAACAATCTCGACACATCCTTTGTGGTGTTGGTATTATGTGATGTTGTGACTTTAGGACCGACATGCTCACATTCGGATCATGAAATCTTCACATCGAGTAGCGGAAGCTTTTGTTGAATCATGATATTGGCGCATGCGTAGCGAAGCTTGGTGTGAAAATATCGAGTCATTGATGCACTAATCATGATTTCTTTGAGTTGAATGTGTTAAGTGAGCATGCGGCTATGGATTGACCGCTCCATTCGATCACCCAAGCGTCGGGCGCACTCGCATACAGTGATTAGCAATAAATCGCACGAAAGTGTCTTTGATCACTTCGTTGAATTGAGGTACACGCCCACGGTTCCTCGTTGATCGATACATGTCTTGCGTGATCGGGTATAATTCGGAAGAATTTCCTTGACAGGTTTCGCAATGTTCTAGTTGTTCTCAAACCGAACGTCTCAAAGAAGACAACACGGAGTGAATGAACCGGTAATTTTAAGTCCACCGATTGATGAAAAAGATTTGAAAAACAATCGTATTGCTCAATAGAAATAGTTTTTGCAATACAACGAAGGTTTTATTGAAAATCAATTATCAATCATAAAAACACCTTTGGTTTGAAAGAGTACACGGTCGATGTGCTAACGAAAAGAGTTTTAAGCACAAAGACCGGTTTTCAAAGGTATCCGTCAATCCATATCTCGAACCGAGATTGATTCAAGAGATTGAATCGCCCCATTGTTTACATTCGGTTGTCACATGGTTGATCTATATAATAGATCTCACATGCCACCTACCAGAGCTTGTTTGATGTTGGCTCGAAGGCTTTCCATCTTCATTGTGAATATGTAAACACATCACTCGGATGTTACGGCAATACCACAAGGATAATCGTGGGACTCAAGATATAATCTCTCTTCCACATTGTGTGAAGCAGAGTCTTCATTGAAAGTGTCCTAATGAGATTTATTGATGATCTCGTGGCTCTAGACTCAATTTGTGCATATTTGGATCCTATGAGCGGAGACTAGGGAGAGGTCTCTTCTTCAATATCAACCATCTCTAAGAGAAAGTCGATAGATAATGTCGGTTCCCGTGAGAATGAAACAAGTCCTTTAAGAGGAACTTGAGTGGTTTGGAAAGTTGAAGTGCGGTGCGTCCTTTGGGTCCATGACGTCTTGTCTTCAATACCGATGTTACCATCGGTAGCATATGAATTGAACCGGTTTACGCCCTAATGTTGAATAAATGGAGGCTATTTGTTTTCACCCTTTTCTCATTCAATTCTTTTTAATTCTTCAACCCCTTGGTGCTTACCGAGACTTCATAGCTAGAACCTTGTTGGGTTTATTCCAAGACTAGCTCGGTCTTAGTCCGCACTCTTCCCATATCTCATTTTCTCCTTTTATCATCATACCTAAGGACTTCTACACTAACTAGTGGATTGTCACAGGTAGATCCCTCCGGTTCGGCGGATCATGGGAACACATACCTAACCTTATCATCCTTATATCACCGTACATAAAGTAAAGTTGGTCGGTCAATTTGGTATTGTTCATCCGCCATTGGATCCAATTGAAAACCATTTGAAAATCAATTCGGATACTTGTGATATATTATCAAAGCATTTTGTACCGAATTGTTTTGATATTTTAGAACGAGAACTCCCCTCAACATGTGCATCAAGTATTTGAAAATGTTTTGCACACGGAGGCAAGAGAAAGAATTAACTTCTTTGATTACCATTTTCTAAAGATATCAACATCACTTCCTCAAAGAAATCAAGTAGGTATAGTATTTCCGGAAGGATGAGGTTTCCATAAATTTGCTCCCCTCAATATGTGCCTCGAGGTTTGAAAGAGTTTTGCACATACTATAGGGAACCTGCACATTGGGATGAATGATCACGTTTCAAATCAAAGGTTTAAGATAGATGCTCCCCTCAACATGTGCATTGAAAAATTGAAATCGTTTGTCACATGTGGGAAGGATGACATGCACATTCTTATAACACCATTTACCGAATTATCGTTTAAATCAATTTAAATCACACATTCTCCCCCGATCACAATTATCAAAACATTTGAGATTTGTGATCTCGTATAGATTTAAATTGATTTTGAAAACTTTTAAGGAGAATTGTGACTTGATTGTGAAAGCGTTTGAACTGATAAGGATCGAATTTTAAGACTTTAAACTCCATTGATAAAACATGCATTTATATCTTTTGAAAACAATTTTAATGCCAAATAACATTTTAATTTAATTGAAATCATTCTCCCCCTCAATCAATGACATAGGTTGTTGATTGAGAGATAGAGATTTTGACAATAAGTCCTGATGATTATCGAAAATAGAAATCGAGTTATTTTTCAAAGCATTTGGTTTTCAGCAGATAAGAGTTTATAGAATCGAGCATAGAATTTGAAAACATGGTAAAACATGGCTCGTTTTTCTTTAAAACCGGGTTATTGCTCGAAAATGACAATAAACCATTTCTCTTTCTCCCAAAAATATATATATTTTTTTTAAAGAATTCGAACAACATCTAAAGTCCGTGTCATTCTTTGAATGACAAAGACAAAGACCGTAGATATAATCGAACCGGAAGAAACATGACAAAAATGACAATATTTTTTGAAGATTTTTTCGAATTTTTCAAATTTTTTTTTGGATTTTGAAAGTTTTATATTTTTCTATTTGATTTTTGAATGTTTTATAATTTTGTATTTTGTTTTTCAAATAAATATATACATGAGATAGATGAAGATAGACCTTTACTCCTCGTCTTCCTCATGAAGACGTTTGAGAGTTTCGGTTGAAGGCTTTTCAAACCAAGTCGTGGAAGAATAAACTCAAAACGTTCTCTTGGAAGAGCTTTGGTGAAGATGTCGCTAAGCGATATTCGGACCTCACAAAATATAGTTCCACCACACCTTTTTCCACCTGTTCCTCGATGAAATGATGTCGAATGTCGATATGCTTTGCTCTTGAGTGTTGAACGTTGTTGCATGAGAGAGCAATAGCACTTTTATTATCACGATGCGGAGGGATTTTGTTGAATTCAAAGCCATAGTCGGATAATTGAGATCTCATCCATAAGATTTGAGCACAACAAGATGACATGGCTATGTATTCACCTCGTAGAGGAAATAGAAGTACTCATTTGCTTCTTTGAAGACCACTCACAAGCTTATCACCCAAAAAGAAAGCACCTCCGACGTGCTTGACGTGTATCTTGACAACTGCATGATCGGCATCTCGCATAGGCCGTTAGTGACATACCGGTGTCCTTGGTACCATAGTCCCATATTGATGGTTCCTTGGAGATACCAAAGACCCGCTTAAGCGCTTCAAGGTGCTTTTAGTAGGCTTAGCACGGTATCTAGCACACATGCACACAGAGAACAAGATGTCCGGTCTACTAGCGTTGAGATACATCGGGGATCCAATCATACTCCGATATTTCGTTTGGTCAATCATGATCCACGAGAGGTCCTCATCTAGTTTGGTTCGGTCAATCATGGGGTGTCAGGTCACTTGAATCAAATCCAAATTTCTTTAAAATCTCATTGCATATTTAGATTGATTTATGAAAATGCCTCCGGGACTTTGTGAAATTTGTAATCCCAAGAAAATGACATTTGTCCCATCATTGACATTTGAAACTTTGAACTCATTTCATTTGAAAACGATCACATTCCATTGGGTGCGCCGAGGCAAAAATAATATCATCAACATAAATTTGAACATGAATTAAATGTTTGCGACTTCACGGTGAACAATGTAGGATCAAGCGCTCCTTTGATGAATCCGGTTGATAGAAGAAACTTTGTGATGTATCATACCATGCCCTTGGAGCTTGCTTTAAACCGTAAAGAGCCTTCTTCAAAGCGATAAAGCGTGAGTAGGATGCTCTTGATTCACAAATCCTTGAGGTTGGTCGGCGTGAGCGACTTCTTTAAGATCTCCGTTTAGAAATGCCGTCTTTACATCCATCGATAAACTACCATGTTCTTACTAAAGCATTAGCGAAAGATTACGATTGCCTCGATTCGAGCAAGCTGGAGCAAAGATTCTTCAAAGTCTATACCCTCCTCTTGACGATATCCTTTAGCAACTAATCGAGCCTTGTTCTTCAACACATCACCATGCTCATCAAGTTTTACTTTGAAGATCCATTTTAGAGCTATAATCATAGCACGATCGGAGGCGGTACTAACTCCCATACATCAAGACGATCAAACTCATGAATTTCATCTTGCATGGCATTGAACCAACTGTCTTCATTCATGGCGGTTTTAACATCTTTTGGTTCGATCTTAGATAGTACGGAGTTGAAGAAACACCATAAGGCATCGGTTGCAAGTTGTTTCCGGGTTGATACTGAGACGAGAGGATTTCCAATGATGTTGTCTAAGGGGTGATCGTGAGTCCATTTTCCGAGGTGTTCATGTGGCGGTTGTTGAGGAACCGAGGTAGTCGAGTCGATGTCTCTCAAGAAGATGGTTACGATGATGATTCGGGAGTAGCAAATATGTTTTCAAATGGAGCATCTTGAGGAGTTGCAAAGGATTAACTTCATCATTGATGCCGAAACATTTCCATGATGTACATTTGAAGAATGATGATTTGTTGATGAGATCAAGGATCGCAGATGGTGCTTCTTGACTTAAAGATATTGAAACCGAGGGATTGACATCATTCTTTGGAATATGAGCATCCTCTGTTGTAGAGTCGATTACCTCATTAGTAATTGACTCATCAGTTCATCAAACATAGGATCAAACAATTTCTTTACATCATCTTGATTGAGGTACATATGGAGTTTCTTGAGAGGAGTTTGGAACAAGGGATGAACCAATGGGACTGTTTTGAAGTGCGGGTCCTGGTGGGTGTCCAGGAGCCATTTGACCGGTCGACTCATCAAACGTAGCGTGAATTGTTACCATGATATTTCGGGTTCTTTTGTTGTAGATTCGGTATCCCTTTTTTTTATGCATATCCTACAAATACTCCAATGTCGACTTTGGCCCTAAGTTTGCCTAAGTCTTGACCCTCATTAGTTGGATAGCACAAGTGCACCAAACACACGAAGGAAAGATAGATTAGGTTTTTGTTGTGGACAAGTTCATATGGAGTTTTCCATGAATAGTGTGAATCGTGGAGCGATTTTGTGTAGCATGCGGTGGCAATTGCTTCACCAGAGAAACATTGGAACCTTTGACTAGATCAAGATTGTTCTAGCGGCTTCAACAAGAGTACGATTTAGTCTTTCAACTACACCGTTACGTTGAGGGGTTCGTGGAACACTTCTTTGATGGTGATTCCAACGCTTTCATAGAATTCACTAAGTTGTTTGTTGACAAACTCGGTTCCATTGTCTTACGATAATTCAGCGGTTTTGTTTAGTCTAACTCGCAATTTGTTTGATGAGTTTGATGATGATATCGGAGTTTCATCCTTTGTCCTTAAGAACTTGACCCGGTGAATCTAGAGTAATCATCAACCACAACTAACACATATTTCTTCCCAAATATATTTTGCACCCTCATTGGTCCACATAAATCCATATGAATCATATGAAGAACTTCGTGTGAGAGTTAGTAGGTTTGGGTTTATGGGCATACTTCTTGCTTTTTCCCAATTGACATCTTGAACAAAGATGATCCTTTTCATACTTTAGTCTAGGTAAACCTACAACTAAGTCCTTTACGGAAAGATCGTTGATGGTGCGAAGTTCAAGTGATTGAGACGACGATGCCATAACCATGACTTTGTTTTTGAAGCCTTTGATAACAAGCGATTGGTGAAGCTCTCATCATGTCATCGATAGAGATGGTGTAAAGGTTTGAGCCACGAGTTCCTTTCAGCAGTTCCTTACCATTAAGATCTCTAACAAAGCATGTATGTTTTCTCAAGGCTACTTCTAGATCGAATCACGAATTGACCAACAGAGAGCAGTTATGACCTAAACCTTCCACATAATACACTGGAGATGACACTATCACCAACAACATAATCTCCATAACCCATTATAGCACCGAAATGATCATTACCAAATCTAACGATCCGATGAATTTGCTCACGAAGTTCATGAGCGCGACCGGTCTCAAATCATATGCTTGGAACAACTGAGTCCGGTACCACGTAAGCGATTTGAACGATCTGCGGTTGAACACGAACAAGAATGGATAATCGGATAATTGGGATCCCCATGCAAGAATGGGTTCCATTTGGTTAGTTACAATGATTGGACCACCCACATCGAAATAGAAGCATTCATATCGTAAAATGAGGTAATGGAATCATTGTGAATAGATGCAATACTAGTGTCTCAGATAGCCACATTTACGGTGTGACCACTTCTAAGGGAATAGTTCTACCAAGAGGCATCCATTTTCTAGTGGGCATTATCGATTAGTCTTATGACCAACGGTATCCAATAAAAGCCTATTCTCCGAATGTTCTTCCGTGGGTTTCCATTGTTTTCTAACTCTCTTCGCTTTTGCCTTTTAGCCTTTTTAGCATGAATTTTAGCATTAACAAAATTAATCGGACAATTAACATCATTAGGCGTAACATTAACATCACATCCATGATTAGAAAGCGAATTCAAGCAATCATCGATTACAAGGTTTGCAAATAGTATCGAATTGAATTAATTACGATGCGCCTATGGCTAATACTAGAATCAACACGATTCGTTTTATTCGATTCAAACTTAAGGTTCCTAGATTGTTCTTCTACTCTTTTCCGATTGCACATTCTTAGCTTGCGATGTCCTATCATTCCTTGTATTGTCTTGAGACTTTGACTGCTCCCTTTAATGTCACCGATTACTCCTGTAGGGAATGGGAACATTAGTTTGTTTTATCGCTCTTTGCACCACCTGTTTAGATGTCTTGGGATACGAACTACATGCAGGTGCACTAAGGTTCACTTTCTTAACACTGGAGGTACTGAGATTAGTACTCCTAGAAGGCACATTTGAGTTCTCTTTCCTAGCCTTGACAGATCTAGAATCTGTACTACTCAAGGGTACACTACGGCTCACATTCAAAACATTGGGAATCGAGTGCATATCATATTTGGCCTTAGGCATTGAGCATGGAATCAAAGGGTTAACTCTCTCACCTAATGTCTTAGGGCATATTGTGATCAAGCATTCTAAGATTTCTTGAGATCGTTTGGCATATAAGCATGCATGTCCAATTGCATTATCATGAGGTTTCTCTAGCTTATCCTCTTCAACAATCTCACGCAGCATTCTAAGCAATCCTTAAGGGATGAGAAATATGTTTGAATGGCAAGTTTGTTGTTCCTTAGATGAGGGAACATATGTCACGATAATGCATATTTATTACCGAGTGAACCTTAGATACAACATTCTCCCCATTGATCATTGGCATTTTCCTTTTACGACTCTTGATTCTCAATTTCCTTTTGCAATGAAGTTATTTGTTCATTGTTTTTGTTACGAGTGACTTTAATTGATTCAAACAACTCATTGAAGTGACGTTTAACCTTTTCATTTTCTTCTAGAAAACTTTTGTTTTCCTTTTGTAAAGCATTTACTAGGTTTTGAAGATGAAACGTTTGAGAATTCTGAGAATATAAAGAATGAGGCATTTGGGAGCCTGTCATATTGTTTGTTTGACCCTTTAATTGAGAGATTTGGGCTTTCAACTTTCTGATCGTGTTGCACTGAGCTTGAATTTGTTCATCACGTTTGTTAATTTGAAAAAGCGCATCAAACTCGAGCATCGAAGATGTCTTGACATTTGAAGTTTTGACATTTTCTTTAAGATGTTGATATTTTAGTTGTAAATTAAAATGCTCAACTTCTAGTTTAGAAAATGTTTAACAAAGTTGTCGTGATCATCCGGTTCAATTTTCTCATTTAGTTTAGAATTAGTTTTTCAAGCTCAATGACACGATCATGGGAGACTTTCAGGCCACGAGATAGTTCATGAAATTTGGAAGCATTAATAGAGCAATTTGAAGCGTTGAAAAAGACATCTTGAGCAACACATTCAAGAATAAGATTCTCATTTAATGTATGCGGGTTCTTTCTCTCAATCTCATTATATTTCAAAGGCACGCTCATAGTCACTAACTTCAACAACCATTGCATCAAATTCCTTTTCCATTCCCTTAATATCGCTTTCTATCCCTTTTAAGACTCTCAAAGTGATCTTTTAGAAGTTTAAAGAAGGCATGACCTCAGTTAAATAACATTCTTTCATTTGTTCAAAACCCTTTCTCCTTGATTATACATGGGTGTGATCCTTTTCTTGCAAGTTTTCTCAAAATCAACAAATAGTTGAAATATAACGATTGACTAATTAATGTCTTGCTTTTAGTGGCAATTGTTCTAGGTACAAGATGCATTGGTGTATTAGGAGGATACACGATCGCTCTAGGCATTTTCCTAAGGGAGGGTTTGTTTCAACAATATTTTCCGCTTTACGCTTATCTAAATCCTTTTCCAGAAGGCTTGTTCGGGAGTCAACAAAGTCTGAGGCTTAAACTTGTTCAAGGAAATCCAGTTTTCCTTCTTGTAATCATGAGGAGTGATAATTATGTTTTTCTCTTTGCATTTGGGATCATTTTGTTTCTTATTCATCTTTTCCCTAGTGATTTCATTTGATTTCTTATCTTCCTCAGTGCACTCAACGCAACTAGGTTTCTGTCTAGGCTTAAGGATTTCATCACCATCATAAAGCACCTTATGAGCATTTCTAGCCTTTTTAATTACCTCTGGATTCGGTTCCTCAACTAGGGGAATGCTATGCTTATCGCTTAAGACTCGATGTTTGGTGACCATGTGAAGCGATCGAATGGTGTTTCCTTGTATGTACAACTTGTTTTCAAGTTTGTTTTCAAAGTTTTCGATTAGAAAAATCTCTCAAGAGTTTTGATTCCTTTGCATTAAATTCTTGCTTAAGCATTTTCACATTTTCTTGAAGTTCTTGTTTTGTTTATTTGTTTTAGAAAGTTTTTCTTGCAAGGAATTTAATTCTTGTTTCAATACTTCTTCTAAACTTACTTTTCTAATTCTTGTACTCACTTGGACATCCATTTCACCGCTCACGAGTGGTCAACTCAAATTTTGCACGTTGTTCATAAATAGCAACACGTTCCTTATAGGCATTTAGTTCGTAAATTATGGAATCATCAGAGCACATGTAGTGTATTCATCAAATACATAGTCGTTGTTGATCGCAGAAGATGCATCACTTGGTACAACTTCACTTTCACTTTGTTTCACGTATTGATCGTATGGGACAATATTGTTATTACCCATATTTTCAACGCTTGATTCAATAGTTTCGATTGATTGTACTTTGTCATGCATCTCGTTGTACATCGACATCATCGTAAAGTTTTAATACCTACGAGATGAGTTTGTCCTTGGATGGGCCAGCTTGTGGTGAAGAAGAGATCTTGGGAGAAACCATTGGAGAGATGCTAGCCATGAAGATTGTGTGTGCAGTGGGTCCATCATCTACATCAGTCGTATGCATCACGGTCGGCGACTTGAAAGGCGTTCGATGATTGTGACCTATCTCACGAATAGCCGCTCATCCACATCTCGCATCATAGGTCTTGGCATTGCCCTCAAGAAAGCAACAATTCCTCTTCATCCAACGCAGCACCATTGTCCCGAGCTTGTGCGGCAACATCTTATCTCTCAAGTAATCGGCGATTACATGGACGCTTTGGAGATGTGCGTTCCTTGCAATGTGTCCTTCACCACCACGGTTATAGCATTTGATTGGCTTAGCTTGACCTTGGTTACCATTTCTTCCTCGATTCGTTGCCAACATAACCTCTCCCACTCCACCTCTTCTCTCGATCATCTTGTCTTTCCGAACTGGTTGCCCATAATTTTCCCATCTCTTATCAAAGCATGGTTGTGAAGATTGAGGCGGTTCGGATCTCATTGCGGTGTGGAGTTTGTTGGTGTGAGGTGAAAGTGTCATGTTCTCTTTAACCATGAGTGTTAGTTGAGTGATGAAATGTTCCATGACAACATTTGCATCAAAGTTGCTTGAACCTTGGATCGAAATGGGTTTGTGATTATCATCAATCATGGGTGCAACTTGAGAAGCATTGGTGGAAGTCCCATTATCTCGTGAAGAAGGCGGTTGAATCATTTGTAGACCTTGTTTCTCCACGACCTTTGGTGATCAAGAATCCTCTTTTCAAACATGGCATGTCTCTCATTCTGAAGGAGGAAGGCATAGAGTTGCTCATAGTTCGTATCCTTCAATCCTTTAGTGAGTTTCACAGAGGTGACAAACTTGTGCCATTCGGGATTCATATTGTTTACAAATTTGAGTTCAACTGAATGTTAGGCATAGTCATCTTGATGTTTCTCATGTCATTCACCAACTTATGAAATCTCACATAGTACTCATAGACACTCTCATCTGATTTCATCTTGAAGTGCTCAAATTAGTCATAGAGTTGGAATTCTCTCTTCCATAGTTAGTTACGAACACGAGAGAAGCATCTTAACAATATCCCAAACGCCTTTGCTTCGGTGTTATGATTGATCGACTTGTAGATGTCTTTAGGAAGACCTTGAAGAACAATGTTTGAAGCCCGATATCTCGCATCGAATCTCTTTTCTCCTTATCATCAAGCTCATCATACATCTTAGGTCCATCCATTCCGTAAAGCAGAGTACCATCTTCATTAGTATCAAGTATGTCTCTAGTCGTCTCAACTCGATATGGTCCTTCATCAATGGATTTGAGAATGTTGACACCATTTTCCTTTCCAAGGCAATACAATCGATTCGTTGAGCCCAAGAATCGTAGTCGATTCTGTCAAGCATGGGTGGGCGAGTATCTCGAGCCACCGCTTGTACATCCTCGACAGCGATGGAGATGACATGTAGGGACGTTGGTAGACATGTTAATGTATTATACGGATTTTATAACTCTATGATTAAACCGGAAATAGATTCTTTCACGGATTTTACTAAATCAAGAGAAAACCGTAAACAATCACTCAAGTCGCTAGAAGATAATACACTAAGTCGCTAGAAATTAATGCACTAAGTCGCTAAGAATTAATGCACTAAGTCGCTAACACTTAATTCGCTAGCCAACTAAGTCGCTAGAGTCCCAAGTCGCTAGACACAAAGCAAGTCGCTACGTAGTAACTCGCTACCCTCAAGTCGCTAGCAAAATTTTGGCAAGAATTGCCACCCAAGTCGCTAGAAATACAAGTCGCTAAAGAGCAACTCGCTCTGAGACCAAGTCGCTACCACCAAGTCGCTACTCATAGTGGAGAGTCCACTACTTATACTTTAACTCGCTAGATCTAACTAGCTAGGTTTAAAGCGTAACTCGCTACAATTTTGTGAAGCAAGTCGCTATGAAGAAAGTTATCATCACACCCCAAATTACATTTTGCGTGGAATGGAATTCACGGGATTGATTGTCATAGCATCATAATCACAGTTATATTGAGCGACCTAAAGTGTCGTTTGGAAAATACATCGCTTGATTTAATAAAATAATTAGAGTTTACAAAGTAGGTCCCAAATGTAAATCAACTTGTGCGGAAATAAGTTTGTTACAATTCAAACGATGTTTTAAAGCACGTAAAACCCAGTGAGACGCGTCGTCACCACGACTCCATGATGTGTCCAAATGCATGCCATGAAGTGAATGCCTTAGATACCGAGATAAAACATGCTAAAAGTGTCAACACAAAGGTTGAGTGAGTTCATAGAGTTTGTTTTGAAATGTAAAGCCTTTAGAAATCGTTTATGCAAAGAAAGGCATTGTGAATCCACTCGATTCAAGTCCGCCCATACAAAACTTGCAACCTGTGTGTTCACAACCCATTGCCAAGATATGTATAGTCAATGATAATCCCAAGACATTCAAAGACAATGATAATCCCAAGACATTCAAGACAATGATAATCCCTAGACATTCAAAGACAATGATAATCCCAAGACATTCAAAGACAATGATAATCCCAAGACATTCATTTCAATGAAATTCCCAAGACATTCACCCTATGGTTTATGATGTAGGATATGACTAAACATTATGTTCGATTAAGCATGTAGTTTGCAAATAGATATGAATGTCATAAAAGATGATGAGCATGTATCTCCCCAAAGCGATTATGAAAGCAAGTAAAGGTAGGGGCTATGAAACTCACGGTAATCCATAAAAGTTAATGTACTTGTGAAAGTAAATGAAAACAGTTTGAGCATGTATCTCCCCAAAAGTAATTCAAAGCGATAAAAAGGGGGCTATGAAAACTCACATGGACAATAATGCGATGGCAAAAGTGGATACACCGAGGTATAGCGTGAATCTTAATAAATGACTAGTGATAATGAAGAGGTGTAGGTAACAAGGATTAACTTAAATATCCTTGGTTTTATTTCAAAACCATAAAAGGATATAACTAGGTTGTAAACACACTTGATTTGCAAAACTTTGATCCCTTGGTTGTTCTTGATGCTTGGCCGGTTATGGAGACCCAAAAAGGAAGAGAGGAAAATATTTTTGTTTAACACTTTGAGAAATGAGATGTATGTGAAATTATTGAAGTTATAAGACTTTTGAGGGAAGTGAATTATGAGAAAACATAAACCATACCAACAATTAATACACACCCTCCCCTTGGCCGGTTTTTGGGGGAGGGTTGTCTCTCAATTTTATTTATTTTTTTTTTCTCTAATTCTTGTATAAATATATACTTGTATAGTCTTGTGTTTAATTTGTATAGAAAGTGTAAGTAATTGTAGAAAATGTAACTTATAGGATAAATAGAAATTTTTGGTACAAGTAACTTTTTAATAGTTCAAAATAGATTGTATAGAGATGATAAAAATTGTAAAAATACTTTCCTTGTGAAAATTGAGTGATAAAATAATTATCGTGAAATTTTTAAGAAAACGACGTAATAATTAAACTTTAACGATTTAAGTACCAAATAAATTTGAAACACTAGGAAAACTAAAAATATAGTTTTTATGAACTAAATGTAAGTTTAAAAATACCTCGGGATCATTTTTGAAAGTAACGGGTTAAATATTTAAAATAAAAACTCACGCGATAAAGATTATTAAACATAAAAATTACGCGTTGAAAGTGAAAAATGAAATGTCGTGAATGTACTAATGAGATGCACATGATGTCAATGAAATGTAGACTAATCATAGTCCATATGAAATGTACGTGATGTCATGATCATGAATTCGCCGCTAAACCTCCAAGGTTACGCGAATTTGAAACAAGTAAACCAAGTTTACTAAAAATGTTGAAATAATGAGACATGAATCGTGTCGAGAATGACCTGAAAGTACGGGTTGTCACATTCGCCCATCTAAAAAGGAATTCAGTCCACGAATTCAATCGTTGTTAGGTCTAACGGGTTTAGGGTTTGATGTAGCAAACTTTCCCATTCCCGAGCAAAACCCTCAAAAGACTTTTTGGTAACCGATTTTACTTAATCTCACAACTCATCAAACAAGAACTGTCATGAGATTAGGCTAAATTGGTTTAGGTAACGACTTGTTTCTAGCTCGATCTTTGCAACTCATCAAACAAGAATCATCACGCGGATCAAACCGGAAACAAGTGGTTTGAAGGAAATCTTTGAAAATTTGGCTCGATTACGGAATTGCTTACTCATATGAGACTACTACTCCTTCATTGCATGATTCTTCCGAATTAGACATAGGTGATCGGGCTATGTATAATTTAGGAGTAACTATGCAATGCTTGGACTAATCGACTCATATGTTGTTTGGTGTTGAGTCAACTGATGTTAAAATTGTGATGAACATCGAGAGAGAAGACATGGAGAAGTGTCGTTAAAATGATAGTTGAAGTAAAAGAATTAAAATCCTCGTAAATGATAACAAATCGGAAAGAAAATAAAGTACGATAGATGAGAATATTTTACAACAAGTGATTCAAACAAAAGTAGTACATCTTTAAGTTATAAAGTTTCGGATACGATGATTAGACATAAACTTGATACGACATAGTACATAAGGAGAAATAAGACCGTTAGTTTCGAACTTCTTCGTCTTCCGTCGTTGATACCTTGACGAGCTCCTCCTCCTCCTTCTAACATATATACATTCCCATGAGCACCTTCGACTTGTTGACCTTGGTTTTGAGGACATTGACTTGATAGTGTCCTTGCTCCCACATCCGAAGCACGTAACTATGGTCTTGCCTCTACAATTCTCGGCATGGTGTCCTAGTTTTTGACACTTGTAGCACTTAACAGGACAAAGTCCCGTGTGATGATACTTACATCGATTACATAATGGGTAGGTTCGGCATAACCTCCGCCTTTATTGGTGCGAGAACATAAACCATTGCGTCTCTTGCCCTCTATTCGTTGTTGATGATGGTTAGTGTTACGGTCTTGATTGTTGTTATTGTAACCTCCTCGGTCATTTTCCCATTTTCTTTTGTTGTTGTTGATTTGGTTATCGGTGTTGTTGTCATTGTTTTGGTTATTGTAGTAGTTAGTGCGGTTGTTGGGGTTGTTGTTGTTTTGGTTGGTGTTGGGGTACTTGCCTCTCTTCACTACCGGGCCATTAGCTTTTGAGTCAATCGAATAGCTTCCTCAATCGTTTGGGTCGAAGAAGTCACATCGCCTTGAATAATTTGAAGTCCTTCAATGAAAGCCTCCAGCAGCTTCTCATTATCCGAAACCATAGATGGGCATAACACGCCAATTCTTGAAATCTTCGAATGTAAGTGTCAATATCGCACCCAATAGTCCTTAGTTCATAGATTCCGTCTCCAACTTCTTTACTTCCGTGCGAGGACAAAACTTAGTCACCAAACTCTTGAATTGCTCCCAAGTAAGCTTGAAAGCATTCTCCATTCCAATCGGTTGAGCATATGAATTCCACCATGACAACGCTCCATCGAGTAAAGTACTTGTAGCAAATTTAACCTTACTATCATCCGGACGGTTGCAAAGCAAAACACCGACTCCAATTTTTCAAACCATCGCACCATGGTCGTAGCTCCTCGGTACCTCGAAACTTAGTGGGTTCACCACTTTTGAAATCTTTGTACGAACATTTCTTAACCCGGATCCTCCTGCATTACCGAGAGAAGAGTAAGCCTTATGGCTCTGAAGATGATCATGACCTCGGCGGCCAGCAGCCCACCGCTTCCTTTCAACTCTTAGAGCATTAGCAATGCTATCATTCACTAACTTCCGAATAGCCGCTTGGGTCATTTCAACTGTAGCTTTCTTCGTGCCATATCTTCTTCAAAACAAGAGGAAATGTGAGGCGTAGCAAAATCCGATGTTAATAATAAGCGCTTCAAAGAAATGTGATAAGAAACGATAAGTTTGAGGTTATTTTTTCAAAATGATCGACGGTTTCCTACGAAATGGGTTATGATGTGTCGTAAGTGTTTCAAATGTATAATGGTTTAGTAACTTAGTGTGTGAATAAAGTGTAACTCGACATGTTAGTGGTGAAACAAAGGAGTGAGAGTGACTTCGCCCTATTTAAAGGTTTATCTCGGTATTCGTCGTTATCGATGATGAATCAGCTGATACAAAAATTGTGATAGGGAATGACAAGGAATTCTCCACGTTAGAGTATGGGGAAAAGATAATGGGATGGGCATTTAAGGGCATCCATGTGACAATCGTTTTGAAATGAAAGTAAATAACTCGAAAAATGTACGTATAAATCGCATGCAAAGTGAACATGCACTTGTGATGAAATGATGAGATGCTATGATGATGTAGTTATAGTCTAGGGTCAATGATGCAACCTAGTTCTCTATAATCAAGCTCGATGCCAATCATCACACCCCAAATTACATTTTGCGGCGGAATGGAATTCACGGGATTGTTGTCATAGCATCATAATCACATTATATTGAACGACCTAAAGTGTCGTTTGGAAAATACATCGCTTGATTTAATAAAATAATCGAGTTTACAAAGTAGGTCCCAAATGTAAATCAACTTGTGCGAAATAAGTTTGTTACAATTCAAACGATGTTTTAAAGTACGTAAAACCCAAGTGAGACGCGTCGTCACCACGACTCCATGATGTGTCCAAATGCATGCCATGAAGTGAATGCCTTAGATACCGAGATAAAACATGCTAAAAGTGTCAACACAAAGGTTGAGTGAGTTCATAGAGTTTGTTTTGAAATGTAAAGCCTTTAGAAATCGTTTATGCAAGAAAGGCATTGTGAATCCACTCGGTTCCAAGTCCCGCCCATACAAAACTTGCAACTGTGTGTTCACAACCCATTGCCAAGATATGTATAGTCAATGATAATCCCAAGACATTCAAAGACAATGATAATCCCAAGACATTCAAAGACAATGATAATCCCAAGACATTCAGCACAATGATAATCCCAAGACATTCAGCACAATGATAATCCCAAGACATTCAGCTCAATGAAATTCCCAAGACATTCAGCCCTATGGTTTATGATGTAGGATATGACTAAACATTATGTTCAGTTAAGCATGTAGTTTGCAAATAGATATGAATGTCATAAAAGATGATGAGCATGTATCTCCCCCAAAGCAGTTATGAAAGCAAGTAAAGGTAGGGGCTATGAAACTCACGGTAATCCATAAAAGTTAATGTACTTGTGAAAGTAAATGAAAACAGTTTGAGCATGTATCTCCCCCAAAAGTAATTCAAAACGTATAAAAGCAGGGGCTATGAAAACTCACATGGACAATAATGCGATGGCAAAAGTGGATACACTGAGGTATAGCGTGAATCTAATAAATGACTAGTGATAATGAAGAGGTGTAGGTAACAAGGATTAACTTAAATATCCTTGGTTTTTATTTCAAAACCATAAAAGGATATAACTAGGTTGTAAACACACTTGATTTGCAAAACTTTGATCCCTTGGTTGTTCTTGATGCTTGGCGGTTATGGAGACCCAAAAGGAAGAGAGAAAATATTTTGTTTAACACTTTGAGAAATGAGATGTATGTGAAATTATTGAAGTTATAAGACTTTTGAGGAAGTGAATTATGAGAAAACATAAACCATACCAACTTTAATACACACCTCCCCTTGGCGGTTTTGGGGAGGGTTGTCTCTCAATTTTTTTTTTTTTCTAATTCTTGTATAAATATATACTTGTATAGTCTTGTGTTTAATTTGTATAGAAAGTGTAAGTAATTGTAGAAAATGTAACTTATAGGATAAATAGAAATTTTTGGTACAAGTAACTTTTAATAGTTCAAAATAGATTGTATAGAGATGATAAAAATTGTAAAAATACTTTCCTTGTGAAAATTGAGTGATAAAATAATTATCGTGAAATTTTTAAGAAAACGACGTAATAATTAAACTTTAACGATTTAAGTACCAAATAAATTTGAAACACTAGGAAAACTAAAAATATAGTTTTTATGAACTAAATGTAAGTTTAAAAATACCTCGGGATCATTTTTGGAAAGTAACGGGTTAAATATTTAAAATAATAACTCACGCGATAAAGATTATTAAACATAAAAATTACGCGTTGCAAGTGAAAATGAAATGTCGTGAATGTACTAATGAGATGCACATGATGTCAATGAAATGTAGACTAATCATAGTCCATATGAAATGTACGTGATGTCATGATCATGAATTCGCCGCTAAACCTCCAAGGTTACGCGAATTTGAAACAAGTAAACCAAGTTTACTAAAAATGTTGAAATAATGAGACATGAATCGTGTCGAGAAATGACCTGAAAGTACGGGTTGTCACATTATCCGTGAACTAAGTCGCTAGCATGAAAAACCTTATAAACATCACTTTTTAATCCAAAAACAACCCAACCAAGATGATTCAAGCTTACCAAATGAAAACCTAAACACTTGTGATGATTCTAAACATAAAAGTACCAACAAAATTCAAACTTTAACACAAGAAATCACCCAAATGATGCAAAACCACTAAACTTTTTCAAACTCAAAACCACCTAAAACCACTATAAATCCAAAGATGTGCAAGATATGATCTAACCATGGCTCTTGATACCAATTGTAAGATATAACTTTTCACATACACATCAAACCATAACACAAAGTAGCATATAGATGGAATTCTAGAGAGAAAGTTAGAGGTTTAGGGAACTTAGTGAGAGAAAGTGAAAGATATTATTATGAGCTCCAACTCTACCTTGGGAGGTAGAGAGTATTTATAGTCTTACATAAATCGCCACACATCGGGTGTGGATCGGGCATACAGCTGGGTAAAGACCCGTCTGTCCTCCACGGTGTTACTTATCTAAATACTACTTAACTTAAGAATTACTACGACTACGAGCTTTCTAACGATTACATATACTTGAGGTGACCGACTCTTTAATACTGGGAATTTCTAATTCCTAACACTTTATCTATCATTACACTTTTATATATCTATCTATCAACGTCCAACATACACATCTAAATAGATTGACATAAGTCGATCTAAATATTTTAAAACGAAGTGTTAATTGGTAAAACTATTCAACCGCCCCTTCTAGTTTTCCACAAAATCATATCGCATCAAATCATAAGCCTAGGATGTATCCATACGCCCCCCAAACATACATAAGGCAATATGTACCCTGTTCGCGAGGCAGGTGTACACATGCGAATAAGGCGCCACAAATCACAAATCATAAGGGGGACGCCAGGGACTAATCACACCGCCCTAGATGGTGTCATGCCATTGGTGCCATCAATGACATGGTCATGGTACCTCCATGACTAGTTGGCTCGTAACAAAAGTGGCAGAACGTACAAATCATAATCATATCCAAATAATACTGAATCATAAGCGTACAAATCATGGCAACATATTCATATCATAACATATCATACCGAAGTCATAATGAAACGAATCATATCGAAGAATCATAACATACGAATCAATTCAGAAAGCAAACAAAGGATCATCATAGGGGAATCATAACAAGGGATCATATCAAAGGATCAGAATGTACAAAAGTATCCCTACTGAAAAGGGAAAGAATATATGTACCTCAAACCATAAGCAATCACCAAAATGTATAAGTAACCAAAGGCTACTTCTTCCTCTGCGGATCTACACGAATAATGATCGTTCGCGTTTTAGAAACCATCTCATATTCATAATTATACATATTTACGGTTTCCTTCCATTTTTAGAAACTTTCCAATTTAGTAACTTTCCATATTTAGCAGGTTTCCATAATTAGTAAGTTTACCGATTAAGATAGCTTTCCGAATTAAGTAACTTTTCAATATTAGTAACTTTCCGGGTAACATTCCGAATCAACCCATTTTAGGTTTACTTATGATAACAAGTTACATTTAAGGCTTAGAATATGCTTAATTCCAATTTAAAAGTCCAAGTTAAATTCTTACTAATTATAGCCATCAAAGTTACATATTTAGGGTTTTCTACATTTTCAGAGATCTGCCAACGTTTTTAAGGTTATCTTTTGACCCATTTAACACATCAAATAAGGTCAACAAACTTCAAAAGAAATCACAGATGTTTCAACGTGTCTTAGGTTACTCCTAGAATTTTTGTAGATTTTATTATAGGGCAGAAATGTGGATAGAAAATTAAACCTCCAGGCTTGCCCAGGAATTCCCCAGAACCAGAAACTCTAAAAGTTTAGACCAGAAACACACATTTACACAACTCCAAAAATTCCCCCAAAATTCCCAGAAGTCACCCATATCCTGAATATCAAGACTGGAGAAGGAGAGGTCAAAACTCTCAATGGTTTGTTCATGGTAATTAAAATACTCCAACCCAAAATTTTACTCAACTTTCTCAGATTCGACACCTTAACTTGTAAAAATAAAAAGTCACCCTTGCCAACCTCCAATTTACACAAATCTTATATTTCCAGAAAGTACAGAAATAGTACTTATGTTTAGATCCAGAAATCATCCAAAAAGACTTTACCAATAATAAGTAATGACCCGAAACATTTGACTTAAATGTTTGGACAGATTCTTGTTTCACCAAAACTCATTTATTCCTTAACCCAATTCAAATATAACCTTATTCATTTCATACCCTTTTTCATAATAACAAGATAGGTTCGGTTTTCATATATCTCATACATATTCATCCATAACATTATTTATATAATCATATTAGGGTTTTCCTTTTTTGTATTACACATATATATATATGTTAATTATGACGAGCAAAATGCAAGAACAAGATAGGTGATACCTTAAGCCGAATCTAGAAAGAACACAAGAACACAAGACCAATTAAACCTTCGAACCACACCAAATGAATACCCACAAGCACCTACTATTACCACACCTTGATCACCACCTTGTTACCTTTAGTACTTCTTTATTTCTTGGAGAGAAAATGCTAACCAAATATGCATAAGAGTTTTAGGGTTTTGTAGATGTTTTTGAAATGGTAAAATTAGGTTGAGAAAAAAATGAGATGAGGGGGGATATAACAAATTTCGGCTAAAAATGGTGAGGGGGGGGGAGGACTTTGTTTTCTTGCATATTCATTGTATCTAGACCTCTTTTAGCTTCTTAAGTTATGTACAACATTTTATTATTTTTGGACCCTTACAGGACTTATATTATATGTTATAATTACTTAGGAAAACATAACTTAAATTGTTTAGTTTTAAGTACTTCGGTCATATTCATATAACATATACTTGTGCCACAAATTTAATTACTTAGGAACTTAGGTTAAAATTTATCTTGCATACTTACATAACGTTTCAAAACTTAGGGTATTATATTTATACTTTATTTTTCATGTTTTGAATGCATTCATATTATAGAACTATATATGTTTTTGATGCATTGGATGTTTTCTTTGACTGAGCTTTTTATAAAGTTTTTTGACATTTTTATTTTAGATCTATCGCTACTGGATCATCGGACTGCTGCCACGGTCGGAACCATCGAAATCCGTTTTAGCCGCCTGGAATGTACTGTTTTCTTTAAATTTGTTATAAAGTTTGATATGTAAGTTTTCTATATAATTATTTATTCATTGTGTCGTGTTTTTTTAATATTGTTTTGTATTGTTTGCAAATTTTATTATAATTTGCTTGTTATTTTTAGTTATTTTGTTGGTAATTTTGTTGTTAATATTTATTGTTTAAATTGTAGATATATTTTTAAATTTGTTTGTGTTGTGTATGAATTTATATTTGTTGTAAAATCCTTCATTTATTATATAATTTTGAATATCTGGTTAGTTTTGGTATCTTATAAAAGATTGTTGAAATTTAAGAATTATTTTAATTTGAATTTATTGACTGATGTTGAAGAATCAGCGGATGAGTTGTGGTTAGGGGTGAAATGTCACTCGAACCTAGAGCTAGCTGGTTCTCCCCGAAATCAGTTAGCGTATCCAAGACATACAAGATGTAACAATATACTACTTTATCAAAATCACAACAACTTTAACCTAAGTAGCGAGCCCAAAAAGTGTCATCTGAGTTACAGTTACTATATAACGCAACTTTGACTCAGTTTAACAATCACTCAGACATTATGCAGAACTAATCGTTCAATTAAGGTAAAAAACAGTAGACCATAATGTAGCGCATAGCTCACATACGAAAGATGGACTAAAGTTAAAAAGTGGGTCTCAAATTAAGATATAATGGAAAAAAATGAATAAATTAAAAAAAAAATAACAACTTTTTAATAATTTTTTTACTAAACTAATGTGGGCACACTTTATAATAATGTTTTTTACCACATTAGCAGCAAGGGGTACACTTTTTATAAAATACAAAATACAAATCTACTACTACACACTCCAAAACTCGTTCTAAAAATACAAAATATAAAATTCAAACGTTCCAAAACTCGTTCCAACTGCTACTCAAGAATCCAACTATGTGCTACACACTCCAATCGTTTCAAAATCCGTTCGAAAACAATTTCTTAATTTCAGTCTTACAAACTAATGTTGGCACCCCTAGCTACTTTGAACTTAACATTCAAACACTTTTATAGACTGCACAACTATATCATACTGAACCTTAAATTTTTTTAACTGAACCTCTTGGTACCTTAAATTTTAACTGCACAACTATATCAATATAATCCATTTACTTTAGGCATATGAGCTTAGTAACCGCCAGACATGTATTTAATAAACCTCTTGGTACGGTAAATTTTTGTATAAAAAGTTTAAAATGTATTTTAAAAGGTATAAAAAGTGTTTTTGTATAAAGTGTATACATGTATTGTATTTGGTTATTGGAAATTAAACATCAATTTTTTTTTAAAACAATTTACAAGATTGTACGTCAAACAAATGTACTCAAATCTTTGCAATTACAATCACAAGTCACAAAACAGTGTTCGAGTAGTTTGAACTCGATCGGAGTCAGACTATCACGTCGTGTCTTAATCACAAGGGGATGAATAACTGAGGTCCGATATCCGAGCCCAACTCTACCGGGTTAAGTAAATAGCTCATTTATGGTTCAAGAACGCCCGAAATCATCCCTTGATCTGTTTACCCCTAGTTGTTTCCTATAGAAAAGCTGATTACCACCATTGTGATACAACACTTGGATCAATAGCCATCGCAAAGACATAACAAAGGTTTCCTAAGCCCGCACTTAATTTTTTTTTTGTATAATTGTGTGAAGTTTAATTTTCCAATACCACATTTGTCAAACTTTGGCAGATTAACCAAAACTAGTTTATCATTTATGTAATCTAACATGTGTAGGCATTTACCTTAAAACAAGTTGGCAAATCAGAAGTCCCAAAACATCCCCTCATTTGTATGTCTAACTTAAACCGATTTTATTCTTAATATGTATAGCCAATTTTATAGCACTAACCCATATCAAATAAACCACCAACAAGAATAACTTATAAAGCAAACAAAATAACAAACCAATATAAAGTAAAGCACCAACAATCCAATCAATCTCAACTTCCAAGACTGCCCAAATCCTAAACTCCTGTGACCTAGACACAACAAACTAAAAAATAAAACTACTACTAAGAAACTCACACCCAAGATTAACTTGGATTAAGCCGAGTGAACTAGGGTTCGCCAGAGCAGGTATTCATACCACTCTAGGTGGCAGATCAAGGAGTTAACCGAACCCGTTTGCACCCACTCAACTCAATACTAGTTATCTTAAGAGAAGAAACACACTTACAGTGGTTTATCCGATATGCAGCAGAAGAACTAAGTGATTATTTTAGATTCAGTTAGTCTAGAACAATAAATCCAAGAACAAGCTGGCGGAAGAACTAATTGGGATTCTTTTTCATCCCTCATTTGTATGTAAAACTTAGGAAGATTAATAACTAGTTTATCATTTTGGTAGTTAGGCATCTAACTTAAAACGACCTGGCGGATCAAACCTCCCAAAACATCCCTTATTTGTTTCGCAGACTTAGGCAAATTAACCAAAACTAGTATCTAAGATAAAACAATCTGGCAGATTAGAACTCAAAAAACATCCATCATTTGTTTCTCAAACTTAATAACTAGCAACAAATCACTAGAAGCACATTAACCACATATAGAAGCATGTAACTATGTACTTGTTTTTATAAATCACTAGCAACAAACGAAAATAAAATAACCCAAACAACAACCCTAACCCTAAAAAACCCTAAATACTCATACACAAACAATTAAACAATCAAATAAAGCAAAAACACTTAAATAATCCTCCAATAATTAAACAAACCCTAACACAAGAATACAGGCAATACCAACCAAAAAAACCTAACCCTAAAATAGCGTAACCCTAAATCAAACACAACATTACTTACCCAAGCGAACATCATTTTTTTAGACATTAGATCGGAAAAAACTTAAAACAAATGTTGTTAATTGTTGCTTCAGATCTGAGTGTGTCAAATTGCTAGAGTTAGGGTTTGGATCTGATAAAGGTTTAGATCAGTGGTGGTGGAGGCGATGTCGTTTGGATCTTGGTGGATAAGATGGTAGTGGCGGTTGGATCGCCTTTGGATCTCAGTGAGAGAGGAGGAAATGTTAACTGTGTGTTAGTGAGAGAAGTGTGTTTAGGAATTTTTTTTTTATTTTTTTATTTATTATTATTATTATTTTTTAAGTGTATAAATGTATAAAAGGTATAAAAAAATTTTGTATAAAAAGTATGAGTGTGTGTTTAAATGTATTTTAAAAGGTATAAAAAGTTTAAAAAGTTTAAGTGTTTAAACTTTTTAATTGGATTCTGTATTTAAAAGTTTAAAAAGTTTAAGTGTATTTTGTATTTAAAAGTATGGCACAAGAATACACATGGGTGGGACCCAGTCGCCCAAGAAATATGTACTATTATATAATATAAAAAGACTTTATTTTTTAACTAAAAGACAAAAAAAGACAAGTCGCCCAAGAATGTAGGTCCCAGTCACCCAAAAAATAACCTAGGGTAACTTGTAGTATGTAAGTACATAGTGGGCCCAAGGATATGGACACTTGTCATGTATATGGGAGAGTTGCCCAAAAATTTAAAGGCGACAGTCGCCTATGAGATATTTGAAGAACTTGGATTTTTTGGGGTACATGAGGTGAACCCATGTGTACCCATGAGGCAAGTAAAGAATTTGCCCTAAGTTTTAATTCTCTTCTTTTAACCTCAAACCAAAGTTAACTAAATAATTACTTAAGCACACCTGTGGTACCAACTTTTTTGTGTTATCATGCAATAACACTGAAGTTACCACACCGACCTTAATGTTATTCTTGAAATTATAGGTAAAAAAGTTACCCAACTACACGTAATTTAGTGCGCAAATATATGTTATAGTATGTCTGAATTGTCAGTGTTACCTTTATAAGTAAAATTCTTATATAATGTTTTGAAAACCGAACCATCAAGTGAACTGGTTGGCCTACTGGTTCCCGGTTTAATCGTACGGACCGATCGGCTAATCCGGTTGGTTACTTTTGAAAGCATCACAACGAATATGCAGACAATAGACGACGACAACAACAACAATAACCTAAGAAAAACATTGTAAGAAATAGAATGTCCACACATGCGGCAATCAACATTTTAAGTATTACCAATTCAAAACACAATCATAAACTTATCAAATAACCAAAATTAAAAAAGGGGAAAGAGTGTTAACCTGTTTACAATTTTTGATTTTTGCCCGGTTTTTCTGTGTCAGTTCAATCACATAAGGTTTACTCGGGTTTTGAAAATAGTTGGAACCTCTGTCCCCGGTATCCTGTTAAATTGGCTAGTTCGCTTCGGTTTTCAAAACAATGAGGCTACACGAATGTGAAAATACATCATATTGTAACACCTTCTGTAACCGTACGCGAATGCTCTTACAATTTTTTCATTATTATGTTGGAAAATTTAGTGCACTTGTGGGATTAGTTCACACCTTGTAATGGGTTAGGAGGTACGGAGTGTACACCCATAAGGTCCATGAACACCCGACTCTTATAGTGGTTTGTATTGGTAGTACTTGGTGAAATCTTCTTTGGGTGAAAATATTGCCGTGGAAAGTATCGCTTGTGGTTTCATCGATAAGCGATGTTTCCACCGATAGGCGATGTTTCCACCGAGTGGTGTATCCACCGATAGTGCTATGAAATCTTGATAAGCGGTGTTTCCATCGATATCGTACTTCCACCGCAAGTGAAAGTACCGCTAGTGGAAAGTATCGCTTATGGAAAGTATCGCTAAATGGCGATTACAACTTCTTTATGACCACGTTTAATTGGTCATGTAACCACTAACGGCTATAATGGGATAATTATGAGGCTATTAATGGGCCGATTAATACTCATAATTCCATTGGAATAGCTCAAGAGTAACCTCCTATAAATAGGAGATCCGATCATGCATGAAGGACACACGAAAACATAAACACTTACTAGCGAAAGGGTTATAGAATTGTGCCTAATTCTCTAACGCATTTGGTCTTATCCCAAGTAGATATTCGTGATACCCAGCATTGGGTCGAATAATTTACTTTGGAAAGTGATCACACGATTCCAAGTGATATCCGGTAACCACCTAGTGGTATTACTCGCATCATTGATTGTCTTAACCGCTCGGGAGATAACCCCAATAATCAAAGTAAACTATTTTGTGATAATCAATGGCAAGCTACGCAATGAATGACATGGCTTCAAACTTTGTTCGGACAAGTTTGAAGGGGTGGACTTTAGGAGGTGGCGTAAGAAGATGCACTTCTTGGCATCAAGCATGAGTGTGGTCTATGTGCTTGATTCGATGCCAAAACACGCAAGCTTACTCACACAAGCTAGCCACATGAATGACTAACCGTAAGAAACTTAAAGCGGTTCGGATAATCGATTCTCCGATAATGAAGGCTTAAGGGTATGTGTGGATAAAACCTCAATATTGATATAAAAATAATCACGAAGATAGATTCAAATTCCTTTAGGAAAAGAATAATAAATCAAATCCCGTGTGTGATCGTTGAAGCGGATTAGACAACCCGAATCGCTTCCCACGAGGCGTGAATTGCCAACGTCGTTTTGGTTTGGAATTTAATGCTCGATGTTTTGATTTGTTTGATTTTGATTTAATTAAACTACGGGAATAGGGAAAGTAATTAAGGGAATCTATTTTACGGGAAATCCTAAGTGCGAAGTTAACTAAAACGTAATTAATAAAACGTAATCAAAAATGCAACTACGTCTAAATTATATCCTAAAAATGCCTAAAATTACTTTTACTCTAGAAATGTAATTTGAAAACTATTTTAGAATTAAAACTATTTTTTTGGATTTTTCTGAATTTTATTAAAATTAAAAACTAATTTTTAACTATTAAAACTAAATTAAAATACTAAAAATTATGAAAATTAAGGGGAAAAATATGAAACTATTTTTATAAAATCTAAAATATCCTAAGAGAATTTTCAAAACTATTTTTGTAATTTTCTGATTAATTTTCTATTTTCTACTAATTTAAAACTATTTTAATCTAATTTAAATTGTGAAAAATACCAAATAAAAGGGGAAAAATATGGAAAAATCTTTTTTATGCTTTTTGTATTTTTCTTAAACTGGGAAAATTGAAAAATTATTTTTTGGAACTTTTTCTGAATTATTAGCAATAAAAGCTAATTAAAAGTACCTAAAAACTATTTTAAATATAGAAAAATAGCAAACAGTGACCAAAAATTATGAAAAACTCAGGAAAATTCTAAAATGTTATTCTGATTCTAAGAAAAATATCAAATATGATGCTTATGTATGAGAAATAAGGGCTGCAGTGTAAACTGATTCTAAATAAGCACTTATGAATAAGCTACAAGCTATAAAACTGACTTCTAGCTAAAGGCAGCTTAAAGAAACCTTAAAATAACAGTGATGGAACTATGGGAGCATGCAATGGGCTAGTGATTAAGGAAGGATTAAGCTAAAATGAAGATTACTAGAGAAATAAGCTAATAAGCTAAAGTGATCATACAAATAAGCTATAGGGGAGGGGAGTCCTAATAAGCTAACTATACTAAGTTGTCTAGGGGCATCTTAAGCTACTCTAACAGGCTGATAAGCACTAGAAGCTTAGATTGCTAACTGAGCTTAAAACAGTTAAGGGTGAAAAAGGGAGGACTTTTGAGCTTATTTTTAAGCTACTAAACAAACTGAAAAACCTAATACCAGCTGAAAAAGATTAAGACCTTATGCCAAGGAACACAAATACCAAGTTTGAAAGTTTTTGGAGCTCATTTGAATGGTTAAAAGAGATCTGATATAGGGGTTTGATGAACTCGCATGTATCGAGAAATCACAGTGACAGAGGACTGATTTTGAAACCAGATTTGATTATCCAAAAGCTGTTGGATGTTTGTAAAACTTGTTTATAAGCTAACCTTACCCACTATATTCTATAGAAAACTAATTTTTTTGTATTTTTGAAAAGATTAAGACCCTAAGAATTGCTTGAGAAAGTGGTGAAAAATCGCTTTTAGCGAAGTTTTTTTTTTTTTTTTTTTTTTGACAAAGAATTTGTTGACAACCGCAAAATGACCCAACCTATTTGACACTTAATGACACTAAGATAGCACTAGACAAAGATCAAAAGGACTCTCTCGATTCAAAGATGACACAAAAGAAACTTTTAGCTACCTTATAACCATAAGCTGTTGTGACAGCTTATGGGTATCAAGAACTTGAAAACCACCACTGACTTTATAAAATATAATCAAACTAGCAAGAATAATACTAAGACTACTAGAACTTATTGACCAAACCAGTATTAACTCAAAGGGTACCTAAAATGGGTCAAAAACCCTTTGTGCCAAACACTCCTTTTTGAGGACTGTTTGGTACAAATTGCTTGGTTTTACCCCTTATTTGAGTCTAACTGGTGATATGAAGCAGAAAACATAGCATTTAGATTATGAAAGACAAAATTGAACATAAACAAAAACAAATAAGCAGTTTGACTTTTTATTTTTGACCCATTTTGACTTAGGTAAATTTTTTGTAAATTGAAGTGAAAATAGATTAATGATGCAAAGCTTAAACTTACAAAAGCTACAGGAAGCTTATATAAGCTTACAACAACAGAGAAAACAACTTAATCCACCATTGAATCAATACTAATTTAAATCAAGAGAAAAAGGCATAAACTTTAGATTTTATTAAAACTGAAATGAAGAGTACAATGAAAACTGAAATTACAAACTACTGAGGAAAATTGAAAACAGTGAAAGACTATTGAAAACAATAAGCTAATTTGAAGAGAAAATAATACACTACACGATTTCCATTGTGAGCTTAAGGGTCTATTTATAGCCTTCAAGAGGTCTTGGGATTCTTGATAGAAGAGCCTAGAAGACCATTTGCAGCCACAAATCCATTCCATAGTCATCAC
The DNA here is from genome assembly GCA_022545495.1 of Chrysanthemum lavandulifolium. Lineage (NCBI taxonomy): Eukaryota > Viridiplantae > Streptophyta > Magnoliopsida > Asterales > Asteraceae > Chrysanthemum > Chrysanthemum lavandulifolium. The sequence goes on along the minus strand of CM040245.1, from coordinate 145,052,486 downwards.
CACCAATCACAATGCTCTAATTCACTCATTGAGGTGTTTCGGCCAATAGGATAGCTCCATTTGTCCACGTGGCAGCTTATCTGACAAGTCATAGGTTCTAGAAGGTATTGATAGATTCTTAGTACGATGTGGGTGATTGGGATGGGTAAATAGTGGTAAAAATGGTGAATGGGCACGTTTGGGAGGAAGACAGGGCACTGTGGGGCGCGTTTGGTTTGTTTATTATAATTCAAATAAGTTGACCGGGTATTAGGGGTTGACCTGGGTTAATAAACCGGGTCAGTGGGTAAACGGGTAGATGGGTTGGGTGGTATTAATAAAGGCCGGGTTGTGTAGTTTGGGCCGGGTGTAGGTTATTTGGAATTGGGCCGTGTAAGGTGGATAATGGATTTGTATCTCTTGGACTAGACAAATGATCCAAAGGCTTTCATAGGGACCAAAGTTGAATTTGCTGAATTTTGAGGGACCAAAAATGAAGTTCTGAAAGTATCTTCCAAGGACTGATTTTGTCAATCTTCAAATAAACCAAGGACCAATTTGCAATTTCTGAATCTTCAAGGGCCACTTTTGCCAGATGCTGAAACTTGAGGGGTCAGTTTTGACATTTCTTCAAACTTGGTTATTTCTTCCAAAAATCATCCCTGAGAATAAAATCTTCATAAGTGCTCAATTTTGATCTTCCCACGGCTTAAGCTCTCTAAATCTCTCGTGCTTCGATTTACGCCCCGATTTGGTTCCTTTTGTGTGTTTCACATATCCGTACTGCACAAGCACAAACTCAAGAAAACCACAAATATTAGCAATAAACGGCTCTTTCTTGGTTGTTTTGGGTTAGTTTTGATAATGAAAGGGTATGTGTTTTAGCACATACCAAGATCTTGACTACTCCAATTCCGATGATGGTGATGATGCTACCGTGGATCAAATCGGGAGGAGGAGCAAGTGGGAGAATGATGACTACATATGCAGAGGTCTTATTCGAATGGTATGTCCGATTCTTTGTTTGATATTTATCGAACTTTGAATCTTCCAAAGAACTGTGGATTCCTTGGATGCCAAATATATGGTCGAGGATGCATCAAGTAAGAAGTTCCTTGTTAGTAATTTCACAAATTACAAAATGACCGATTCAAGACCGGTTATGGAACAATACAATGAACTTCTTGGAATACTTGGAAGGTTTACACAACACCAAATGAACATGGATGAGGCTATCAAAGTCTCTTGTGTCATTGACAAACTCCTCCTTCATGGAAAGATTTCAAGCATACCTTGAAACATATGAAGGAGGAGTTAACTCTTGTTGAGTTGGGCGATCATCCGCACATTGAGGAATCTCTCAAAGTGCGGGATAATGACAAGCCAAAGAGTAGCAATCTTCTTTGGACCATCTGTTGTCAATATGGTAGAGCATAACAACTCTACCGGTACAATGACAACAAAGGCAAACGCAAATATCATGACAACACAAGAGCGAGATCCTAACAAGAAGGCAACACCTACTTGTTGGAAATGTGGCAAGACCGGTCACATTAAAAGGGACCGCAAGGGTGTTAAAATTGGTGGTAAAGCCAATGGATCGTGCACTAATGGTTCGTGGAGTGGTGGTTCACCAACTCATTGAAAGGTCGAATATGTTTAATAAGTCTTTTCGATTTATTATGTTACATATGTATCCGAATCTTTTATGTGCAGGATGATGATGTTGCGTGGTGGGTTGACTCGTGCAACAGTTCATGTGTGTAAAGATAGAAGTCGGTTCAAGACTTATGAGTCACCGAATGATGGTTCTATTCTTCACGGAAATGAGTCAACGACCTTGGTGCATGGTCGTGGTTATGTAGATCTTAGGTTTAGTTCGGGAAAGATTGTAACTTTGTTTAATGTTATTCATGTTCACGATATCGGGAAGAACTTGGTTTCAAGTAGTGTTTTGAATAATTGATGAGTGTGCAAATACTCATCATTTTAATCAAATCTGAATCGCAAAACGCTTTAAAATGCTCACAAATGCATCAAAATCGAAAATATTCCAAAATTGCATTTTATATGTTTCGGATGCAAAATGTTCAAAATCGATGAAAATGAGCAAAGTTTGCATAATTGGCGTTTCATCCCCAAGTTTCAAAATTGTCAAAAATAGTCCCCGAGCACATAATTTCAAAGTAAAATCACCAAAGGTCCTTTTTAAATCATAAGTTGTCAAATTTAGTCCTTTGGTGAAAAATATAAAAGTTTTGAGAAAATTACAAATTGGTCCTCCAAGTTTAAGAATTGGCGAAATGGTCCTGGAAAATCGAAAATGGCAACTTTGGTCCTTGTAATATTAACACTTGTCAAATTCAGTCCTTGAGCAACTTTGAGATTTGGCGTAACAGTCCACAAGTTTCGAAATTGCATACTTAGTCCTTTGCTTATTATTACCCTTTTACTACTTTGGACCAAGTCAAAAGCCAATGGACCCCCGCCACAACCTCTTTGGACCCTGTCACTAATACTTTTGGACCCCCGTTATTTAATATCCCAATAAATGCCTTTGACCACCCTTTTCCCTCTCCTCACGGGTTACCCAAACCACCATCATCACAACTGCTACACTCCTCCGCTAACACTCACCATCATCACCATCCCTACTCTAACCCCTCCAAACACAACACTCCAAGAGTGCATTTAATGCACCTTGGCACCAAACACTCAATCCAGCTGTTAAAACCAAAATTGGCGCCAAAAGCCTTTAAACGGCCAAGATCACATTTGCCAATCCAAGGGCCTCAATTGTTAGTGGGATATGTCCAGAGAGATGAGAGAGACACTTTGGGTGTATAAAAAGACCAAGAGAAGCAAAGAGAAAAAAAAGTTAGTTTTAATTTTTTAAGCAATGTATGTCGACTTGTAGTTTACCATCTCTTAATTAGTCTTTAGTTGTAATTTCAAACTTCTTTGTATTAAATTCAAGTATTTCAGTGTATTTCAACTTGATTCAAGTATCAATTTCAGTTAATGTTCAATATCCATCATTTATGTTAACTGTTGAGATTTTTATTTTCAAACCCTTTTGATAAAGCTTTTAGCAGTTCAAGTTTAATCTCATATAAGCTTATATAAGCTTATAATAGCTTTTTGTAAGCTTGTGAGCAAGTTTCAAGCATTTTAGAAATTTGGTCAATGAAGTCAAAAGGAGCAAAAATGGTGCAGAAATGGTGATGGGTTGATGCAGGCATGGATTTGGGATGAATTATAGTCATATGGGTTGGTTTGTATTAGGTGGTGGTTCTTTGTTTCACAGTTTGCTAGCCATAGTGGCTTTGGACTTTTGTAAGTGATTTTCAAGTTCTTATGCATAATCTGCATTTGTAGTTTTAATCTGTTAAATCTTGTTCTAATAGATGTATTTAGGTCTGGTAAAGTGAGTTTGATCATAAAATATACTGGTTCAGTGTTTGGATTTGTTTCAGTTTGCAAAACAGTAAGATAAGGGGTGTTTGGTTCATTGCTTAAACTGCCCTTAAGGCTTGTTCAGTGATAGCTTTCATTAGTTCATGTTTCTTAAGCTCATTTGAGCACATTTCAATCATCAACTTGGGTCTGCTAGCACCAAAAGTCAAATCCTATCTGAATCTGTCTTAACTGCCCACTGTTGTGAGTTTAGGAATTGCAACTCATTGTTTTGTGTTTAGAAATCAATAACATTGATTGCATTAGGTTCATCATATCATATTACATCAATCTCAGTCACAAAAATGGAATCAAAGTTCACTTAAGTCAAAGTTTCTCAACTGCTTTCAAAAGTCAAAGTATAGAAAACTGTTTTGAGCTCGATTAGAAGGAATTTTCTTGAATTCATCTTTGGGTCTTATTAGGTGAAATTTGTTGTTTCAAAACTTGGTTGGTGTTCTTCCTTATCACCATTTTAGTATAATTTTGCAATTTATCTAAAAGCTTCAAACAGCTTCTCTTTGGGTGTTAAATGCCTGCTCATCGGTCTCGATTGATACCGAGTTTTTCTCGATTTTGTCTAGAGTTGCATAGGGTTCATAAGAGCTCACCTGTGTCCGAGTTTTGGTGCACATGTTCCCAACAGGTCCGGGTTTAGGTCTCATTACTTACTTTCTAGGTTCTAGCTTATTTAAGTGCTTATTTAGTGGTATGAAAGACACCTCGAATCTGCTTTTAGCCTTGTAGCTCATTTCATCAAATCATTGAAACTTGCATATCGTGGTTGTAGCTTGTTGATTTCTGTTGCATTTGGTCACTTTTAGTATATCATAGTTCCTGTTTTCGGTTGGTAGCTTATTTTGCTCATTTGCTTATACAAGTGCTTATTTCAATAAGCACTTGTTTTCGATTCTAATTTTTCCACATAAGCACTTGTTTTTTCTAATTTTCTCAGATTCCTTATTTTATTTTAGAGTTTTCCTGAAATTTTCAGATTTTTCCAAGTTGATTTGTTATTTTTCTGCATTTTATTTAGTTTTTAAGCATTTTTAATTAGCTTTTAATACAAAAAAATTAAGAAAAGGTTCAAAAAAATAATTTTTCAATTTTATTAAGTTTAGATAAATATAAAAAGACAAAAAAGTATTTTTCTAGATTTTTCTTAGTTTAATTTGTATTTTTAAGCCATTTAAATAGCTTTAAATAGTTTTAATTCCTAGAAAATAGAAAAATAATCAGAAAAATACAAAAATAGTTTTGAAAATTCTATTTTGATATTTTAGACTTTTCCAATTCATAATTTTATTTTTCTAGCTTTATTTCCTATTTCCTTGTATTTTAGGTAATTATTTAATAGTTAAAAATAGTTTTTAATTAATAATAATTAATTAATTAGTTATAAAAATAATTTTCTTTTTCTAAAACTTTTCTTTTATCATTAGGATTGTAAAAATATCATTTTCATATTTTTAGGGTTAATATTGATTAAGTTTCACTTTTTAATTTGTACGTCACGTAGTTTTATTTCGGTTTGTAAAACAAATAAAACAAAACATCATTTTAATTATAGTGATAGCGTTTATTTAATAGTTTTATCTTTTAATTTCCTTTAATTTGCATTTAAGCCGTTGTTATTTGTTGGCTTTTCCGTAGTTATAATAATCACAAACCTTTTCATTCAAATTTCCCGATCACTTAACGTTTGATAATTCATTGCATAGCTCGCTGGGACATAACGACCGGAAACACTATACTCCTCGGATCTTCATTGAGTTCGTTCGAGCGGTTTAAGCTCCTTACGGTCCGCCATTCACAAGTGGCGGGCTTGTGTGAGAAAGCTTGACTGCTCGAGCGCATCAAATTTTAGGCGCCATTGCGGAGTGTGTGCTAATTGTCTTACGTCTAGTAGATTAGTTGTTTGAATACTCACTCATTTGTTTGTATCATCCATATCTATCTATATATATATCCATATTTTCTTATAAAAATCCAAAAACCAACAAATTTAAAACGTATAAAACACAAAATATTTTGCTTTTGTTTCTATATATGTATCAAATATAAAAAAATATATATATATACAAAAGATTAAATCGTTTTCTTTAATAATAACAACTTAAAAGATTACCACCCAAACCAAGGCGGTGCACTACCTAGCGGGGTGCGACCATAATAAGTTCCCGAACTAAAGATTTAAAACTTGCCTTTGTGTCCTTGTGATTGGTGTACCTTTTCAAAGAAGCCATTCATATTGTGATTATTGGTTAAGTTCATCGTTGTTTTGCCTCGATTTTGTGTTAATTGATTTTGTTGTGATATCTACGTTTGAACCGAGAAAACCAAAAGATTCTCCTCACCCCATTTTTATAAAACGTCTTCATAATTCTCATTCTCATCGAAAGATTTTCATAATTCCCATTTCTCTCCTTAACTCGAGTTCCTTAGAGTTAACTCTAGTGCATCTTGCACTCGTTCTTCTAGATCATTGAGTCCTTTGCGTGATCTAGCGAAATTCCAAGAAGACGTTCTCGAGGCGTCTTTGCCCAAATAGTCGAACCCGAGATTCGTACTATTTCAATCAACAATATGGCAGACGAGCGCACTATGGCGAAATGCTCCAAGCACCCACCGAGGGTTATGGGATGCCATCGTTTACCGGTAATCAATTCGATCACTTGAATTGAAGACACATTTAATCCAACTTGTGTCTACGAATCAATTCCGCTGGTGCGATCGAGAAGACCCGTATGCACACATCCGTTGGTTTAGCAAGTTGATCGCAACTATCAATTTCAAGGATGTGCCACAAAAGGTGATCAAGATGATTCTATTTCCATTCTCACTTGAGGACAAACCGATTTGGTGGAAAAAGAACCCCTCGATCCATCGAAACTTGGGAGGATCTTGTTCAAAGTTTGTTAATTATTTCTTCCTCCATCAAAGACGACTAATCTTAAAAATAAAATTTCTGGATTTCGTCAAAATTTCGATGAAAACTTTGGAGAGGCATGGGAGAGATTCAAAGATCTCCTCAGGAAATGCCCCCATCATGAATTCACGGAGCTTCAACAAGTTAATATCTTTTATAATGGGTTGAACGGTAATGATCAAGATTCTTTGAACGCATCCGCGGGTGGCAATATCTTGAATCGTAGACCTAAAGATGTGCTTGAAATTTGCGAGAGTAAATCTAAAGTTCCTATTTCTCGCAACAAAGTCAATGTTCCGAACACTCCTGCTTCCTCATCCGGTAACTCTTCCGAGTTAGCCGCTCAGATAGCAGCTTCTAACGGACATCATCCATTGTATGATAAAAGAGGTGAAGGAAATCAAAAGCGAAATTCATAAGCGGAACCAATCAAAGCCATAAACAAGGTGTGTGAAATTTGTAGTGGTCCACACGTATTATGATTGTCAAGCAACCGATGCTTCTTTTACCAAGCTCCGTAGTGCTGTAAACCACAATCAATACCGACCACAAGTGATCCTCACTACCGTGCACCTAGCGGTATGACACCACCGGTTTTCCTCCTGCAAAACCATGGCAATCAAAACCATGGCAATCAAAATCGCTTTGTTCGAATCAAGGACAAAATTTCAATAACTCTCAAAATTTCAATCAAAACCGAACAATTTCAACCAACATTATCAAGCTCCAAATCATCAAAGTTATCAACAACCTCCTCAAGCTCCCTTACCCAATGACTTCATGAAAATTACCGAGACAAGCATCGTTCAATGCAAACTCGGATCAATAACATGAGAGGTGAGCTAAAAAGGAAATTGATACAACAACGTCTCGGCAGACAAATGAGTTGAAGAATATGATGAGCGGTTCATGAACATGAATATGAACAAAGCTTCATCATCTTACGGAGGACTCCCAAGCAATACTATTCCCAATCCTAATGCCGAGTTGAAAGCCGTCACCACTCGTAGTGGTAAGGCGCACAATGGACCTTCGACTCCTATGCCCCTCCTCACGTGGCATTGAGTCAAGTTACCAAGGAGACAACGGACAAGGTGCATTATTCAAGCCCGAAGTACCGACACGCCCCACCGCCCGGTGGTCCAAGCTTTAAGTCCGGAACCCGATGTTTGAAGAAAAATCTTGAGCCGAAAACACTTCCATCCGGCTCAAAAGTCTAATCGACTTCCTTACCCATCAAGAATGAATGATGAGAAGCTCAAAGACAAAACAAAGAGCAAATAGAAAATTTTTCCAAATCTTCAATGAGCTTCACTTTGATATAAGCTTCGTTGATGCTCTCGTTCTAATGCCTAAATTTGCATCCACGCTAAAGGCTTACTCACCAACAAAGATAAGCTATCGAGATGGCTAAAACTCCTCTCAATGAGCAATGCTCACGCCATTCTTAATAAGCTTCCGAAAGCTTGAAGACCCCGGGCGGTTTTAATCCGTGTGATTTCTTGGGGATGTTTCAATGCTCGCCTTGGCGATCTTGGCGCTAGCATTAACCTCATGCCACTCTCGGTATGGAAGAAGCTGTCTCTTCCGAACTTTCATCCACTCGTATGACACTCGAGCTAGCGGACTGCACTGTAACTCGTCCACTTGGGATAGCCGAGGATGTCGTGATGAAAGTGGGAAAATTTCACTTTCATGCCGACTTTGTTGTAGTAGACTTGATCACGGATCCTAGAGTTCCCTTATCTTGGGAGAGCTTTCTTAAGAGCAGTCGTGCTCGATTGATGTGTTTCTTGAAGAGTTGACCATACGGGTTGACAATGAAGAGCTCATTGAATATCAACGAGAACTCCAAACCTCTGACAAACAGTGTTGCTACAATTGATCAAAATCGAAAGAATCAATGCAACACTCTCAAATTTCACGGTTAAGAGTGTTCACAAAAGCGTCTTGAGCTAAAAGCTTTGAAAATCAACCTGGTTCAAACAAATGGTTTGAAAGCTGTACCAGGGATGTCAAGAGTGTTCTTGATGATGATGATCTAGAATCGGAGACTTTATCGGAAGTGGTGGAAATTGCTAGCTCTAAGAGCACACCACTTGTCTCATCTCCGGAACCAGTTTATCGTATCGAGTTTGTTAACTCTGTGGATGAAACTACACTCTCTTCAGTTTCATCCGGATTGGATGATGATGTTTGTGACCCAATGGGAGACATTCTTCCCATTGAAGAACTTCTCAAAATGATCCATCATCTCCTAGTCTTATTATTTCGACTCTTCCACCCTTCTCTTACTCCGTTTGAGGAAAGTGAATTCATCTTGGAAGAGATTGAAGCATACTTGTCTAGTGATTCGGTTCCATGGGAAATTGATCACGCCCAATTGACATCGAGGAGATATTCTTCTCATTGAGAAGTTGCTTAATAATGATCCATCATCACTCCCTCCCATCGAGCTTCATAACAAGGAAGTCAAGTCGGTTGAGAAAAGCGAAGAATTTCACGAGGTTGAACTTAGGACTTACCACCTCATCTCGAGTATGCATTTCTTGAGGGTGATGATAAATTACCCGTCATTATTGCTCGAGATTTGAGTAAGGATGAAAAGATCGCTCTCATAAAGGTCTTGAAGTCACACAAGCAAGCAATTGCTTGGAAACTCTCCGACATTAAGGGTATCAACCACAGGTTTTGTACTCACAAAATCTTAATGGAGGATGACTTTAAACCAGCAGATTCAACATCGAGACGAGTGAATCAAAAATCCATGATGTTATCAAACAAGAGGTTCTCAAACTTCTTGATGCAGGATTGATTTACCCTATCTCGGATAGTCCTTGGGTGAGCCCCGTTCATTGTGTACCCAAAAAGGGTGGTATAACCGTTGTTGAAAATGATGAAAACGAGTTGATTCCTACTCGATTGGTTACGGGATGGCGTGTTTGCATTGATTATCGAAAGTTAAATGAAGCCACCCGTAAAGACCACTTTCCTTACCCTTCATGGACCGGATGCTTGAGAGATTAGCGGAAGCGAATACTATTGCTTTCTCGATGGTTTTCGGGTTACTTCAAATTCCCATTGATCCACAAGATCAAGAAAAGACCACATTCACATGTCCTTATGGAACATTTGCTTACCGACGATGCCTTTTGGCTTATGCAATGCTCGGTACATTCCAAAGGTGTATGATGGCCATTTTCCATGACATGATCGAAAACACTATGGAAGTCTTTATGGATGATTTTTCGGTCTTTGGGGATTCTTTCCAACATGTCTATCCCATTTAGAAAAGATGCTTGAGCGTTGTAAAACACGAATCTTAGTCTAAATTGGGAGAAATGTCACTTTATGGTTAAAGAAGGAATTGTCCTTGGCCATAAAATTTCTAAGAGCGGGATTGAGGTTGATAAAGCTAAAGTCGATGTTATTTCTAAATTACCTCCTCCCACAACCGTTAAAGGAGTTAGAAGTTTCCTTGGTCATGCCGGATTTTATCGTCGTTTCATTCATGACTTTTCGAAAATATCCGCCTATGACCCGACTTCTTGAAAAGACACTCCTTTCATCTTCTCTAGCGAGTGCGTTGAAGCTTTTCAAACTCTTAAGAAGAAGCTCACGGAAGCACCAATTCTAGTTGCCCCGATTGGGACCTACCATTTGAGCTTATGTGCGATGCAAGTGATTTCGCCATAGGTGCGGTTGGGCAACGAAAATCGAAACATTTCCGGCCTATACACTATGCTAGCAAAACTTTGACCAAGCTCAAGCACATTACACCACTACGGAGAAAGAATTACTAGCCGTGGTGTATGCTTTCGAAGTTTCGCCATACTTGATCTTGTCCAAAAGCATAGTGTATACGGATCACTCGACCCTCAAATATCTTTTTGCTAAGCAAGATGCAAAGCCGAGATTGATCCGATGGGTTCTCCTCCTACAAGAATTTGATATCACCATCCGTGATAAAAAGGAGCGGAGAACCTAGCGGTGACCATCTTTCCGTCTTGAAAATCCTCATCAATGTGTGCTCGAGAAAAGGAGATAAGCAAACGTTTCTCTCGAGACACTTAATGTGGTATCTCATCATGGAGATTCTAGTACCCCATGGTTTGCCGACTTTGCAAACTATCATGCGGGTAACTTTGTTGTGAAAGGATGTCGTCCCAACAAAAGAACAAATTTTTCAAAGATGTTAAGCATTACTCGGGACGACCCTACTTGTTTAAAATATGCGGATCAAGTCATCCGACGGTGTGTTCACGGCCGAAGTCACCGATATTCTCAAGGCTTGTCATCATGGACCCCGGGGGACATCATGGCCCGAACTACACCGCCAAGAAGGTGTTTGATTCGGTTTCTATTGGCCCACAATTTACAAAGATGCCCATGACCTCGTCAAATCTTGCGACTCTTGCCAACGTCATAGTAACATCTCTAAACGAGATGAAATGCCTCAAAATGCCATTCAAGTGTGCGAGATCTTTGGCGTATGGGGCATTGACTTTATGGGGCCGTTCCATCTTCTCGAGGAACAAGTATATACTCGTGGCGGTCGATTACTTGTCTAAATGGGTAGAAGCGCAGCGCTCCACCAACGACGCCCGAGTAGTTGTGAAGTTTTAAAGTCTCTCTTGCCCGATTTGGAACTCCTCGTGCTATCATTAGTGATTGCGGTACACACTTTGCAATGACCAATTCGCAAAGTGATGCTTAAATCACGGTGTCACCCACCGCCTCTCTATCGCAGTATCACCCACAAACTAGTGGGCAAGTGGAAGTTTCGAACCGTGGTTTGAAAAGAATCTTGGAGAGGACCGTAGGTGAAAATCGTGCCTCTTGGCCGGACAAACTTGAAGATGCACTTTGGGCCTTCCGTATCGCTTACAAAACACCCATCGGTGTACTCCTTACAAGCTCGTGTATGGAAAGGCATGTCATCTCCCGATCGAGCTTGAGCACAAAGCCTATTGGGCCTGAAGCGTGCAAATTTCGACCTCAAGTCTTGGGTGATCATCGGAAAGTTCAACTCAACGAATTAAATGAACTCCGTAATCAAGCCTCACGAGAACTCTTTGATCTACAAGGAAAAGACAAAGAAGATCCATGACTCAAAGATTAAGAACCGCGTTTTCAACGTTGGTGACCGAGTCCTTCTTTTCAATTCTAGATTGAAGATCTTCTGGGAAACTTAAGACCGTTGGATGGTCCATTCACCATTGCCAAAGTTTTTCCATATGGCACCGTCGAATTATCTCAAGCAGACGGGCCAAACTTCAAAGTGAATGGACATAGGTTGAAGCACTATTTTGGAGAGGACATTCCCCGTGGTTGTCCCGGATCTACAAACCTTCCCATGAACCAATGAATGCGGGATCGAGTCAAGCTAGCGACTCGGTAATCAAAAATAAGAGCATGCAATATGGGTTCTCACCCATATTTACGCCTTCTTACCTCTTTCTACCACCCCAGTGTGGGGGTTGCCACATGTTCTAAAAAAAAAAAAAAAAAAAAAAAAAAATCATCTTTCTAAATAATGGCCGTAGTATTTCCCTTTACGTTCTTTGTTTCGGCATAACCGCGGTACTTTGAATATTGAGGGCAATATTCATTTCTAAGTGTGGGGAATTCTCACGAATTTCATATGTATTATCCATGATTCCCGTTTTGGCCAAATTTTTTTTTGGAGTAAGTGTTTTACACTTTCTCATTAGGTTATCGATCCGCCTTATCAGAAGACAAAAGTTAGCTAATCCAGAGCAAACGGCTCTTGGTAAAGATATCTCAAAACCGCTTGGCTTGCAATTTGCCCAAAATTGTATGGTATTCATTCACCATATCCTAAAAAGTGAAGAGTTGGCTAGCCCGCAAGGTTATGGCTTGTGGTAAAGGCGATGGAAAAACCATAATGGGTAATCACTCACCAAAGATAATATTGATAATTTATCTAAGAGTTGGCTAGTCCAGAAGCAAACGGCAACACGGTAAAGACAAATCAAATCCGTTGGAAGTCGGTGGTTTGCTCAAAATCACATGGTTATCGGTGTACCATAGTTCTTACTTGAACTGAAACATTTGGCTACTCTGAGTAATGGCTTTTGGTAAAGAGATTAAAATCCATTATGTTTTCTCAAATCATTGCTAGGGACTAGCAATATCTCGATGTGGGGATTGATGAGTGTGTAAATACTCATCATTTTAGTCAATCTGAAGCGCAAAACGCTTAAAATGCTCACAAATGCATCAAAATCTGAAAATATTCCAAAATTGCATTTTATATGTTTCGGATGCAAAATGTTCAAAATCGGATGAAAAATGAGCAAAGTTTGCATAATTGGCGTTTCACCCCCAGTTTCAAAATTGTCAAAAATAGTCCCCGAGCACATAATTTCAAAGTAAAATCACCAAAGGTCCTTTTTAAATCATAAGTTTTCAAATTTAGTCCTTTGGTGAAAAATATAAAAGTTTTGAGAAAATTACAAATTGGTCCTCCAAGTTTAAGAATTGGCGAAATGGTCCTGGAAAATCGAAAATGGCAACTTTGGTCCTTGTAATATTAACACTTGTCAAATTCAGTCCTTGGAGCAACTTTGAGATTTGGCGAGCAGGTCCTGAGTTTCGAAATTGCATACTTAGTCCTTGCTTATTATTACCCTTTTACTACTTTGGACCAAGTCAAAAGCCAATGGACCCCGCCACAACCTCTTTGGACCCCGTCACTAATACTTTTGGACCCCTGTTATTTAATATCCCCGGTCAAATGCCTTTGACCACCCTTTTCCTCTCCTCACGGGTTACCCAACCACCACCATCATCACAACCTGCTACACTCCTCTGCTAACACTCAACCATCATCACCATCCCTACTCTACCCCCCTCCAAACACAACACTCCAAGAGTGCATTTAATGCACCTTGGCACCAAACACTCAATCCAGCTGTTAAAACCAAAATTGGCGCCAAAAGCCTTTAAACGGCCAATATCACATTTGCCAATCCAAGGGCCTCAATTGTTAGTGGGATATGTCCAGAGAGATGAGAGAGACACTTTGGGTGTATAAAAAGACCAAGAGAAGCAAAGAGAAAAAAAAGTTAATTTTAATTTTTTAAGCAATGTATGTCGACTTGTAGTTTACCATCTCTTAATTAGTCTTTAGTTGTAATTTCAAACTTCTTTGTATTAAATTCAAGTATTTGGTGTATTTCAACTTGATTCAAGTATCAATTTGAGTTAATGTTCAATATCCATCATTTATGTTAACTGTTGAGATTTTATTTTCAAACCCTTTTGATAAAGCTTTTAGCGTTCAAGTTTAATCTCATATAAGCTTATATAAGCTTATAATAGCTTTTGTAAGCTTGTGAGCAAGTTTCAAGCATTTTAGAAATTTGGTCAACAAAAGTCAAAAAGGAGCAAAAATGGTGCAGAAATGGTGATGGGTTGATGCAGGCATGGATTTGGGATGAATTATAGTCATATGGGTTGGTTTGTATTAGGTGGTGGTTCTTTGTTTCACAGTTTGCTAGCCATAGTGGCTTTAGACTTTTGTAAGTGATTTTCAAGTTCTTATGCATAATCTGCATTTGTAGTTTTAATCTGTTAAATCTTGTTCTAATAGATGTATTTAGGTCTGGTAAAGTGAGTTTGATCATAAAATATACTGGTTCGGTGTTTGGATTTGTTTCGGTTTGCAAAACAAAGAAGATAACGGTGTTTGGTTCATTGCTTAAAGCGCCCTTAAGGCTTGTTCGATGATTCATTTCGTTAGTTCATGTTTCTTAAGCTCATTTGAGCACATTTCAATCATCAACTTGGGTCTGCTAGCACCAAAAGTCAAATCTATCTCGAATCATCTTAACCGCCTTGTTGTGAGTTTAGGAATTGCAACTCATTGTTTTGTGTTTAGAAATCAATAACATTGATTGCATTAGGTTCATCATATCATATTACATCAATCTCAGTCACAAAATGGAATCAAAGTTCACTTAAGTCAAAGTTTCTCAACCGCTTTCAAAAGTCAAAGTATAGAAAACTGTTTTGAGCTCGTTAGAAGGAATTTTCTTGAATTCATCTTTGGGTCTTATTAGGTGAAATTTGTTGTTTCAAAACTTGATTGGTGTTCTTCCTTATCACCATTTTAGTATAATTTTGCAATTTATCTAAAAGCTTCAAACAGCTTCTCTTTTGGGTGTTAAATGCCACCCATCTTTGGTCTCGATTGACACCGAGTTTTTCTCGATTTTGTCTAGAGTTGCATAGGGTTCATAAGAGCTCACCCAGTCTGAGTTTTGGTGCACATGTTCCCAACCAGGTCTGGTTTAGGTCTCATTACTTACTTTCTAGGTTCTAGCTTATTTAAGTGCTTATTTAGTGGCTGCAAGTAGACACCTCAGAATCTGTTTTAGCCTTGTAGCTCATTTCATCAAATCATTGAAACTTGCATATCAGTGGTTGTAGCTTGTTAATTTCTGTTGCATTTGGTCACTTTTAGTATATCATAGTTCCTGTTTTCAGTTGGTAGCTTATTTTGCTCATTTGCTTATACAAGTGCTTATTTCAATAAGCACTTACACATCAGTTCCTAATTTTTCCACATAAGCACTTGTTTTTCTAATTTTCTCAGATTCCTTATTTTATTTTAGAGTTTTCCTAAAATTTTCAGATTTTTCCAAGTTGATTTGTTATTTTTCCGCATTTTATTTAGTTTTTAAGCATTTTAATTAGCTTTTAATACAAAAAATTAAGAAAAGGTTCAAAAAATAATTTTCAATTTTCTTAAGTTTAGATAAATATAAAAGACAAAAAAGTATTTTTCTAGATTTTTCTTAGTTTAATTTGTATTTTTAAGCCATTTAAATAGCTTTAAATAGTATTTAATTCCTAGAAAATAGAAAAATAATCAGAAAAATACAAAAATAGTTTTGAAAATTCTATTTTTATATTTTAGACTTTTCCAATTCATAATTTTATTTTTCTAGCTTTATTTCCTATTTCCTTGTATTTTAGGTAATTATTTAATAGTTAAAAATAGTTTTAATTAATAATAATTAATTAATTAGTTATAAAAATAATTTTCTTTTTCTAAAACTTTTCTTTTATCATTAGGATTGTAAAAATATCATTTTCATATTTTTAGGGTTAATATTGATTAAGTTTCACTTTTTAATTTGTACGTCACGTAGTTTTTATTTCAGTTTTGTAAAAACAAATAAAACAAAAACATCATTTTAATTATAGTGATAGCGTTTATTTAATAGATTTTATCTTTTTAATTTCCTTTAATTTGCATTTAAGCCGTTGTTATTTGTTGGCTTTTCCTGTAGTTATAATAATCACAAATCCCTTTTCTGTTCAAATTTCCCGATCACTTAACGTTTGATAATTCATTGCATAGCTCGCTAGGACATAACGACCCGGGGAAACACTATACTCCTCGGATCTTCATTGAGTTCGTTCTGCGCGCTTTAAGCTCCTTACGATTCCGCCATTCACAGTGGCGGGCTTGTGTGAAAGCTTGACTGCTCGGGCGCATCAATAATCATGGATATAAACAAGTTATTGAATCGATAAATTTGTTCTTTCTAAATGTGGTGTTTTTATTGGTTTTGGTTATTTATGTAATCAAATGTTCAGCTTAATATTACCACGGTTGTTATTTCGACTTTTGTGACCACATATGATCAAACCGATTCTACCCCGTGGCATGCTAGACTTGGTCATGTTCACTATAAAAGAAAGCAAGATATGTCTAGGGATGGTTTAATCCTCGCTTTGACATGGACATCGAAAAGTGTAAAACTTGCATGTTGACCAAGATAACCAAGAAACCCTTTCGGTGTTAGTCGTGAAACTAAGATCTTGGAGCTTATTCACATTGACTGTGTGATTTGCATGCCGCTCCTTCTTCGGGGAGTAAAAAGTACTTTGTGACATTTATTGATGATGCTTCTAGATTTTGTTATGTCTATTTATTACATACCAAGGATGAAGCATTAGATAAATTCAAAGTGTTTAAAAGCGAAGTTGAATTACAAATTGGGTCTTTAATCAAAGATTAAGGATCGATAGGGAGGTGAGTACATGGATACTCAAGATTTCGGTCTGTTGGAATAATCCATGAAACGTTGCGCCTTTATACTCCTCAAGAAATGGTATTTCGAAAGGAAAAACAGTCTGTCAAGGAGATGGTTAATTCCATGTTGTCCTATTCAGGATCGAGTCGAGGTTACGGGGTGAAGCTATGTTAACGACTTGCTATTTGCTCAATAGGGTTCCCAACAAAGGAACAAGGTTACCCTTATGAACTCGGACTAAAAGGAAACCCAACCTGAACTATCTCAAGGTCCGGGGTTGTAGAAATTGTAAGACTCCACGATCCAAAGCTAAAGACTTTGGGTGAAAGAGGCATTATCGCATCTTTGTTGGATATCTTGAGCATTCCAAGGCTTTTAGGTTCTATGTTATTGAACCTAATGAACATGTTTCGATTAACTCAATAATTGAATCAAGGGATGCGATTTTGATGAGTATAGATTCTCATCACCCCTAGACCAAGTCGAGGATTCTAATGGAACTCATGACTTTGGTGTATCGAGGTCCTCGATGGTGAACCATCGGTGGTCCCTGATGAGGTTGTGGTTCAAACAACTGAACACGTGCTCGGGAAGAGCAAAAGGTCGGGACTCCAAAGTCATTTGGACACGAGTTTCAACTATACTTAGTTGAAGGTACCGTGGATGAGGTCTCGCATCAATAATCCTATTGCTTCATTGTTGAGGATGACCCCAAAACATTTGAAGAAGCAATGAAGTCCCGTGATATTGCTTTACGGAAAGAAGCAATCAATGATGAGATGGATTCCATCATGGGGAACAACACTTGGTGTTGGTTGATCTACCACCAGGTTGCAAACCTTTGGGTTGCAAATGGATTTTCAAAAGGAAAATGAAGGTAGATGGAACTATTGAAAAGTTCAAGGCTAGACTAGTCATTCGGGGCTTTAAACAAAAGTCGAATATACTTATGCCCCGTGGCTCGTGTCGATTACCATAAGGCTGGCGATTGCTATGACATCTATTCACAATCGGTTATTCATCGGATGGATGTGAAAGCGACTTTCTTGAATAGTGAATTGGAAGAGGAGGTTTATATGAACCAACCTCGTGGCTTCATCATGCCCGCAATGAAAACAAGGTGTGTAAACCGATTAAGTCTCTTTATGGACTTAAGCAGGCACCTAACAATGGCATAAAAGTTTGATGAAGTGGTTTTGTCTAGTGGTTATGTTCTTAACCAAGTCGACAAATGTGTATATAGCAAATTTGATGAATCGGTAAAGGAGTCATCATTTGTCTATATGTTGATGACATGTTGATCTTTGGCATCGACCAAAATCAGTTGACGACAAAGGAATTTTGTCATCAAGGTTCTCCATGAAAGACATGGGGAGGCGATGTTATCCTTGGTATAAGGATTAAACATGAAAGTAATAGAATTTCTATCTCTCAATCTCATTATATTGAGAAGGTCGAGAAATTCAATTACTTTGATTGTACTCGATGAGTACACCTATGGATACTGTGAGAGGCGATGCCTAATCAAGGCAAGGTCAGTATCTCAACTTGAGTATTCTAGGTAATTGGTCGCTCGATGTATGCCTTGACTTGTACAAGGCCCGATATTGGTTTTGCGGTGGGAAAATTGAGCGGTATACTAGCAATCCTAGTGCTCATCAACGCAAGCGATTCAGAGGGTCT
The DNA here is from genome assembly GCA_022545495.1 of Chrysanthemum lavandulifolium. Taxonomy (NCBI): domain Eukaryota; kingdom Viridiplantae; phylum Streptophyta; class Magnoliopsida; order Asterales; family Asteraceae; genus Chrysanthemum; species Chrysanthemum lavandulifolium. The sequence continues at coordinate 145,034,366 of CM040245.1, read as the reverse complement.
TCAAGTATTTGAAGAGAACTATGGATTATAGTCTCTCATATATCGGTTACCCATCGGTGTTGGAAGGTTACACCGATGCAAGTTGGATTAGTAACATCAAGACAATTAGTCTACCGGTGGTGGGTATTCCTACTTGGTGGAGGTGCAATTTCTTGGGCATCCAAGAAGCAAACTTGCATCACCGGTTCAACAATGGAATCGAATTTGTGGCTCTAGCATTTCTTTGGTAAAGAAGTCGAATGGTTGAAAACTTGCTTCGAGATTCCATTGTGGCCTAAACCTATAGCACCTATTTCTATCCGGTGTGATAGTGCGGCTACATTGGCTAAGGCTTATAGCCGGATGTACAATGGTAAGTCTAGACATTTAGGTGTCGGACATAGCATGATTCGTGAGCTTATCATGAATGGGGTGGTATCTATAGAGTTTGTGAGATCTCAGCGAACTTAGGCGATCACTTGACGAAGGTCGGCTAGAGACTTGGTTATAAAGTCTGCTAAAGGGATGGGTTTAAGTCCAACTTAGTCACCGAATGCTAGGACACCCAACTCCTCCTAAGGAAACTTGGGAGCCGAGTTCAATGTGGAAAGTCGAACATTCGATGGATTTGGAGCACATGTTTTATTTACATCCCAAGGTTGTGCTCGGAACTCTTGAAAGGAGGATGAAGTCTTTACTTAATGGTTAATTTTCTTTGAAAAGTGTTTGGCGGGAGCATGACTAAAGAGGAACCACCTATGTAAATGTTGAAGTTTTGCCGCTTGTGAAGCTTTGGACTTTAGCTTTTACAACATTTATGAATTTGGATATGGACACATGGCTTGTATAGTGTCGGGAGCTTTTAAGTGTTTGAAAACTTGTGTGTATTTTATCTTCGTGTATTCAAATGGGTTGAAGGGTTCAATTCTTAGAACACCCGATTCTCGAATATTTGAGCGTGTAATTTACTAAGATGGAAATTCAATCCTCGGGACATTTTCGTTTATGCACATGTTTTGATTGATGTTTATTTTCATGCAAAGGAAGTGAACTAAATTTGGGAGGATTGTTGGAAAATTTAGTGCACTTGTGGGATTAGTTCACACCTTAATGGGTTAGGAGGTGCGGAGTGTACACCCATAAGGTCCATGAACACCCGACTCTTATAGTGGTTTGTATTGGTAGTCTTGGTGAAAATATCTTTGGGTGAAAATCGCTGTGGAAAATCGCTTGTGGTTTCATCGATAAGCGGTGTTTCCAGCGATAAGCGATGTTTCCAATTGAAGTGGTGTATCCATCGATAGTGCTATGAAAATCTTGATAAGCGGTGTTTCCATCGATAGTCGTACTTTCCGCGCAAGTGAAATCTTGCAGTGGAAAATCGCTATGGAAAATCTTCGCTAAACGACAGATTACAACTTCTTTACGACAACGTTTAATTGGTCATGTAACCACTACTTGCTATAATGGGGATAATTATGAGGCTATTAATGGGCGATTAATACTCATAATTCCATTGGAATAGCTCAAGAGTAACCTCCTATAAATAGGAGATCCGATCACGTGAAGGACACGTAAAAACGTAAACACTTACTAGCGAAAGAGTTATAGAATTGTGCCTAATTCTCTAAGCTGCGTTTGGTCTTATCCCAAGTAGATATTCGTGATACCCGGGCGTTAGGGTCGAATAGTTTACTTTGGAAAGTGATCACACGATTCCAAGTGATGTCCGTGAACCACCCAGTGGTAGATCTTCATTGTCGTTGATTGTCTTAACCTCGCGGGAGATAACCCCCAATATATTAGCAATCATTCATGGGTGATCTAGTGGCAAAAAGCTTTTGGCTATCATAAATAACACGTAATAGGTATCTAATTCAATTCGCAAACAACCTTGAAGTGGCCATAAAACATCATGAAAAAAAGAGGACTTTACATAATTTGATTTGTGAGTTTAAACCAGTAAATTAATCCGAATATTTCATTATTAACAAAATAGAATAGTTTACATAGTTTAACGGACGTAATAAGAACGACACATCTTGGGCGGGTGTCAACTCGGTCGTCGAGTCATTATTACGCCCGGTCTTAGTTGCGATACTTTTCTTATCGCACGGGCTCTTTGATATTCGGGTAATTGCTATTGTTCGTCGGGTTTCCCGGGACCCAATCGGTAACGGTATTCCCAAACCACCACAACCTTTATCAACCGCTTGCATTTCAATCCCATCCTCCAAGAAATAAACCCATTTTCTTGATCAACAATCCAAACACACTCACCATAAATAAATAAAAAAACAAACCCCAATATCAAAATAAAATCAAGCAAGCATGACAACAACAACAACAACAGTGGGGTCCACCGTGATACCAATAGTAAACAAGCTCCGTGAAGTATTGTCCACCATAGGTGTTGAAGGTGATGCAGAATTGGAGCTTCCTGTAGTGGCTGTTGTTGGTAGCCAAAGTAGCGGCAAATCGAGTGTTTTAGAAGCTTTAGTTGGCCGTGATTTCTTGCCTAGAGGCTCTGATATTTGTACTAGGCGTCCGCTTTTGTTGCAGTTAGTTAGGACTGATGACGGAGAAGATGCCGAATACGGCGAGTTTCTGCATTTGCCTGGGAGGAAGTTTTTTGATTTCGCCCAAATTCGTGCAGAGATTCAGGTATTGGATAGTTTTTTATTTTGCTGTTTTAGTTGGTTAGTTATTAAAAATGTAACAGTGTTGGTAATCAAATAGAATGCGGATTTAGGTCTAAGGGAAAATGACGCGTAAATGAAAGGTTAAGGTATTGACGGAAGGGTTTGTGAGAGTAAGTTAATGCTTCTGATTGTTATTAGTTAGTAGCTTACTGCAATAGTGAAAGTTTAGTTTGTTGCAAGGGCACAGTATTAGACAGTGTCGGAACGTCATTAGGTGCATTTCCATAATATGCAGGATTACATTTCAGAAAGAATCGGTATATTTGACATAATTTTACACTACACAAGAATAATCCATGTGGTTCACGACTTTGTTTGTGTTTTGGTTATAAAAATGGCAATATTGTGTCTTATTTGACTGTCACTAATGGCACGTTGATTTGAAGTCTTATTTGTCAAAAAAAATAGTAAATTGGAAATTTAGGAAATCAAAGTAATTACATGAAAGATATTAACAAAATGAATCCTCTCTGTTTTCAATAAGTTTATGAGCATACGGACAACCTTCTGAACCTCCTTAGTGTGTTTTTGTGGTGGTTTTCCACGTGTCAAACTATTGATTCATATTTGTTGAAAAGAAAACGGAAGTGTACATGTAGTTAAAGAGTGTGGATTGTGACTGATTAGCATTTGGCACGTGTCAACTCTTTTCCCCTGTAGCTGAATAGATACATAGAATTTATTCTTTGATGTTCCAAGTGATGGAGTACCTTAGTGCCTTAATGCATGGTATTGCTTATCAGAATTCACAGTGAACCATAGTACATGTTTATGAAGTGATAATAGTTTTTGGTATGTAGTTGCTGTTGGGGATATGTAGTAATAACGAACACCAACGGATATGCTTAATCTCTGAAAGGCGTGTGAACACTTTCAGATCGAATCAATTCGGCGGTTCTACCGAAGTATTCAATCGGATACAATTCAGAGTTGAGAATTTTCTGTATGTTTTGGTATGAGATATCATGAACCGTTCTGAAATATATGACCAAATAAAGCGTATATAACAATAATACGGAATAGCATCAATGGCGTTTTAGGGTTTCAAGTTGTCAAGTTTTGTCCTCAATTTCCAAACTTAATTTCGAGGAACAACACTTCAACAGAATCCATTGTATTTCAAAGAAATACAACTTCAAAGACAATTTTACATAGCAACTTGGTGGAAATAAAAAAATTACCCGACCGTGGGCTCGCCTGATGGACCACTGTGGGCGCTGCCCCGGACCCCGTCCTTAGGGCTTCGCCCTAAGATCATAATAAATTCAAGTAGGTGTGCACTCCGCACCTCAAACCTAAATGATGTATTATTATGATGAAATTGGTCAAAACAAGTTAATCCAATTACACTAAAATATCCAACAGTTGCATTCTGCATTATGTCACTCAGAGGGCTATTTATTTCAGCTTAACATTTCTCTATCTTTTTTTCTGTTAGTGGTCCATCTTCTCTACAAAATACAGCATCAAAACAAAAAGATGAAAATTTATAGATTTATAAATGTGAATTGGAAATTATTACACAGCGATTGACATGTGTTTCATTTTATGAAGGCTGAAACTGAGAGGGAAGTGGGAGGGTATAAAAGAGTTTCAAACAAACAAATTTGCTTGAAAATCTTTTCACCTAAAGTTCTGGACGTGACATTGGTTGATCTGCCTGGAATGACAAAGGTTCCGGTGGGTGACCAGCCATTGGATATTGAGACACAAATCCGTAAAATGATACTTTCATACATCAAGCAGCCACGTTGTTTAATATTAGCCGTTACCCCTGCCAATGCTGATTTGGCAAACTCAGATGCACTTCATATTGCAGGCATTGCTGATCCTGATGGTGAGTCTATTATATACACGTCATGATACTAATATATATATTTTTCTAGAGCTCATTGTATACTCTATTCTTTTCAGGTAATCGTACAATTGGCGTAATTACAAAGGTATAATAATTGTTACTTTGAAAAATTATTGTATGGTTGTCAACATTTTCATGTTCTTTTATTTGCAAATTTTCCTCTGTAGTTGGATATAATGGATAGAGGTACTGATGCATGCAATCTATTGCTTGGCAAAACAATTCCTCTTCGCCTTGGTTATGTTGGTGTTGTCAACCGTAGTCAAGAGGTAATTTAATTTAAATACATCTGAGTACTTGTTTGTGCAATGGAAATATATCTTTCTTTTAACAGAAAAAAAAATTGAAGGGATATATCATATATGTCTTCTAACATTATTGCTACTTTCACAGGATATTGAACTAAACCGTAGTATACAGGATGCTCTTGCATATGAGGAGGCTTTCTTCCACAGTCATCCAGTACGGGCCTTTTATACCTACTACTAACACATTTATATCATACTACTAACACACTGTTTTCTCTTGACAGGTATATAATGGTGTTGCAGATCGTTGTGGCATCCCTCAATTGGCCAAGAAGCTTAATCAAGTATAACTGACTTCACTATGTGCACAAATACCTCTTGTGTTGCATAAGTTTAATAGTTTGTCTTTTCAGATTTTCGTACAACACATCTGTAAGATGCTTCCGGATTTGAAGTCCAGCATAAGATCTAAATTAGTTATCGCTTCGAAGGAGCATGCCTGTTATGGGCACATGCCACGAAAAGTATGTAACTGTAATCAACAGATCTTTCTTACTTTAATAAACTTTTGGTAGTGTTGCAAATTTTCTCAAGTAGAGATCTTACACTGTTACTCCTTATGCAGAGAGATCCTTTTTTCTAGCTTAAATAATGGTTAATGTATACAGCCAGTGATCTTATTTTGCGAGACACAGTGAACTTCAATACCATTTATACTTTATTACAAATTTTCTTCAGTAATTTTATTCGCTGTTAGTTATCATCAGTAAATTCAACTCATTGAAAAAATTATTTCAAAACTGCAATTGCTCTCACTCATGGAGCATCCTCTTATATGTATTATAAGCTTAAAGGTATAACCAAGTACGAGTATATATTACCTGGTTTCCAACTTGCACAGGAAATGTATACATACAGTTTTTGTTGAATGGACAGTACATCTCAGAAATATATTTTATACAAATATAAATTAATTTAATTATGTTTGCCATGTATCATTGTATGCTAGTGAGTTCATACTGAATCTTTTTTCTTTCCAGCCTGATCAAGGATCACTGGTTCTGAACATGCTTCTGAAGTACTCCAAAGGTAGATAATTTTCATTTGTTATGTGTCATTGTGTCGTAAAGGCATGTGTGTATTTAAACATAACTTACTAAAAATCTCTATTACAGCTTTTGAATCTCTGGTGAATGGAAGAAATGAAGAAAAACTAACATTTGAGGTGCATGGTGGTGCGAATTCATTATATTTTTCAGTCAATATTTGTTAAGGGTTTGGAGGTATGCTTGTTTAGTCTGTGTCATATAAAGTTTTTAATTTTATTCTCAATAAATGCTTTTATTAATTTTGCTATAGTATATTTTTCATGCATATGTCTTGTTCTTATTTTTCAAGATTAGAATGGATGAACATCATTGTCTTTATGTCTCAGGAGGTGGATCCATTGGAGCAAATAAGTGATGATGATATCCGTACAACAATTCACAATGCATCTGGTCCTAGCACCTCTTTATTTGTGCCAGAGGTACCGGCTTTTTTTCTACAGTTAATATGGTTTAACCCTCTAACTTTGACAAAAGTTACAGTCTAACCCTTAAACTTTCTTTATATTATGTTCAATTTAACCAACAGACTTTCATTATCTTATCGACTAAACCCTTTAGTTTGAATCTTTCTAGTCTAACCTCTGATACTTAAATACACATAGAAAAGTAGCCAAAAAAAGATTTTTTTTTTTGCCAAAACGGGTTGAGGGACTAACCCATTGCAGAAAAAGAGTCTAAAAGGTTAAACCGTTAATTGAGTGATGGTCAGAGGGTTAAACCATTATCAACGCTTGTTTGTATTAACAATTTGACCCATTAAAAGAAATGCTTCTAAATTAGTGACGAGTTTTTCTGATATATTTAGATTCCATTTCAAGTTTTGGTCAGAAGGCAAATAGCTCGTTTATTGGATCCTAGCCTTCAGTGTGCTAGAATTGTATACAATGAATTAGTAAAGGTTGGTTATCTCATCTTTTTTCACATGAGGCGTAATTCATATGAGATCTCATGTTTTAAGGACATTGATATTTCAGATGAGCCACAGTTGTCTAGTGCATGAACTGCATCGGTTCCCTCTTCTCAAAACACGCATTAATGAAATTGTTGGCAACTTTTTGCTTGAAGGTCTTGAACCTTCACAGACAATGATTCGCCACCTAGTTGAAATGGAGGTATATTACACTTTGACTATGGTAGATTCATTATTTGTCTTGACTAGGAGTATATTATTATATTGTTGTATATTGCAGATTGACTATATAAATTCATCACATCCAAATTTCATTGGAGGTAGTAAAGCATACGAAATTGCTTCACAGCAAGTCAAGACATATAGATTGGTTTCATCACTGCCTAGGCCAAGGGTATCCTCGTCATTTATTTCTACTTTTGTTGTTGAAGGAGATGCATAGAACCTAGGCTCTGTTTAACATGAACATTCTTACAGGATGGTGTTGAATCAGAAACAGCAGGAGTTTCTAGAAGTACTATTGTGAATAGATCTCAATCCAATGGCATAGTTGCTGATCAGGTTTTTATTCATTTTCAAATTCTTATTATGTTCCACATAGATTTCTGATGAATTACTAACTATTCATAAATAGGGAGTTCGATCAGTTGCAGATATTGAGAGCAATGGATCACCTGGTAGGAGTCAAACTATAAAAAACTTAGATTCTACTGCTCCCACCCCAAAATACTAACATTTTTCCTTTTTTATTTTGCAGGAAAGGACAGAGGTTCAAGCTGGAGACTTGCATCTTTTTTCCGTAGTGGAAGGGAGATTCATAACCCTGCAATAGATGTCTCCGGAAGCAACTCTGACCATGAAAATTTTAACCATAGGGAATATGCTTCATCTATAATACGTCTTCGAGAGGTCTGCATTTGATGTGCTCTTTCCTAAATTATATTCATTCTCTTAGAGTTTTGGAACTGACTTCTACACTTTGTGGCCAGCCACCGTTGATGTTGAATTCATCACAAATGCAATCGGAGGAAGAAGCTGTGGCAGTGGCAGTTACCAAGCTGCTATTGGAATCATACTATAACATTGTTAGGAAAAAAATCCAGGATGCTGTCCCTAAAGCAATCATGCATTTTTTAGTGAGCATCAGTTTCACTGTTTAATTTTAGTATAGATAATTTCTGTTTATTTACCAACTTTTACTATGTATCTAGGTGAACCACACAAAGAGGGAGCTAGGAAATGTCTTAATTGAGAATCTATACAGGTAAATGAGGAGTCAGACTACCTTGGTTTCTGATATTTACTCTAATAGAAATGTAAATTATCTGTTTGATCTTTGAACAGGGAGAATCTTTTCCAAAGGTTGTTACAAGAAACGGATGAGGTATCTATGAAGAGAAAGCATGTTGAAGAAACTCTCACAGCTCTTCAAGAGGCCTCACGTGTAAGTTGGTTTAGGGTTCTAAAATACTTGATATGAGGTATTTTATTTATAATATATATGCATTTGTTACACATAAACCATAATAAACTAGTCCCTTGAAATGACCAATTTGTTGACTAAACATTTCAAGGTTATATTTTTTTTACCTTTCTTTTACTTGGTCATTTTGGACAAAGACACAGAGTAGCTTCGCCATATGTCACTCCAATGATTTAGTTATTCTAGCTTTGGATTTTGTTAATTAAAAGGTGCAGCAGTCTACTTTAGTGTCTGGTTCTGCAAACCCATCAATAAAGTGTCTTACCATGGTTTCTATAAACAAGACCAATAACCAGTGACGGAGCTAAAGTTTTTGTTCTGGGTGGGCCAAATAGCAAATTAGCACTTACCAGAGAAGTAAAACTATAAGAGAATAAGTTAGCTATCAAACCAAAGACTAGTAATTAATTGGGTAACAAAACGTAGATACCTTCTAAGCTTCAAAAGTAGAAATGCAAATAAGCTTGCTGTCATATTGTAGTTTGCTGAGTGGGCTAAATACACTATAATAAACCAAGTTACTCAATTTAAAGTATATAATAGAAAAATGTGACAACTTTGGAGTGTGCCATGGCCACCCAACTACCAACGTAGCTCCGTCCCTGCCAATAACTATACTATTTCAATATAGCACAATATGTATAGGGATAAAATGTATTTCTTGGATGCATCGTGCAATTGAACCTGAACTTGTTGTTGCACTTCACAAGTGTAGATCGTCTTTAGTCTGTTGCATATATAAGCTCCTTAGTCTGTTGCATATATAAGTGACACATACAGCGTTCTGGTTCTTGTCTGTTTATAATGAGTTACTTAAAATGAGTTATATTCATCAGAAATAAGTCTAGTAATGGAAGAAAAGTTCCTTCAAAGATGAGTTATTCATCATAAACGTGTCTAGTAATGGAAGAAAACAATTAATAAGGTTATCAAAGTTTAGAATTTGAACAAAATGTTCTCTATAAATTAAATAGTCACCGGAGAGGACAAGAGAGAGGAAATAAATTATTGAACATCAAATACCTTAAAACAGACTTAAGGACTAATATGTGTAAATTCACTTTTCTTTTCAATTTTGTTGGAGAGGCTTGCCAAATTAAGGTCGCCCTCGGTACACCACTCTAGTGGATGGCCAAGTTCACATCTTCTCCAAGAGGGTATCTTCCACTGGCTGGTTGAAGGGCCTCCTGATTTGTTCTTGACGATTTCTTTGTTGCTAATTTTTTGGAATAAAAAGCAAATATTCAAACATATAATACCACACTATGTCTTAATTAAGACTTAGTCGATGGCCACTCATATACTGCTAGGCCAAATACCTTTGGTATCTATGTTGCTAAAATTATTTTGGTTCAATCATACTGCATTCCTTATAAGAATTAAATGAGGGATGACCTGAAACACACTTTGTTTAGAGAGTGTAGCCGTATAGGATTTAGGTGTTTTTTTGTATAGACAAACGTCTTACCACAAATTACATAGCCAGAATTCTCCTTAGTATTGCCAACTTACTCCTGAATTCATATCCTGAAATTCACAGATATCCTTTAGAATTAGAAATCAGATTTTGATCCGTAGTCAATATTGGCACTGATAGTACGTAAATGTAACTTGCTGTTTAAATCCTAAACTTTAAAATGCTTGTTGTTTTTATCTGATTACTAAACTATAAATTTTCTTTTGTTACCAGCTCCTAGATGAGTTGCCAATTGAAGCTGCAACAGTTGAAAGACGTCTTTAAAGAGGATCATAACGATTTCTGCAAGTTAATTGACTTTTCCAGAAGCGTACTGGCAGCAACTGGATTAGAAGTGATACTATCAGGCAACACCTTCTTTATTCAGTCATCTATTGGATGTGTGCATACAAATAACAAATGCATTCAATAGATGATTAACATAGTTACTTCTTTATTTTTTTGCCACACAGGAAATGCTTATATTCGTATAATGCTGGAGAGGTTAGTTGCATAGGTTTTCGGTCAATGGATGTAACCATCTGTCTTTAGTTTGTAGAAAACACGAAACGAAAAATTACAGTCGACCAGATTATAATGAAATTAGAAAAAAGTTTTGATCAGTGATTCATATCTTTATAAATTCGATATTCTATTTGTTCTTTTGTAAAAAGACAGAAGAGATAATTATTCCTTGATAAGATCAATAAAATGTTATAGCTTGTTAATATTTTAAGGACAAAATTACGGTTGGTCCTCATGGTTTTGCCAGATTGCAAGTTTGGTCCTAAGTCGTTTAATTACCCCACGATACTATTTTGAACGTTGCACTCTTTTAGTCCCTATTTTGGATGGCCGTTAGTGCAGTCCGTTAAGTATTTTGCGCTGTTAGTCCTTCGTTAATAAATTTTGCATCGTTAGTCCTTATTTTTAAAATATAGTTTTCACGATTAGTCCCTCCGTTAATAATAGTTATCGCCCGATTTTTACGTTTTGTCCGTTTTCGTTCGTTTTTATCCGTTTCCGTTTTACGTTTTTCGTCCGCTTTCTTTCGTTTTTTATAGTTTTGTCCGTTTTCTTACGTTTTATCGTTTTCATCCATTTTCTTAAATTTTATCCGTTTTTTACGTTTATCGCTTTCTTTCGTTTTGCCCGTTTTCATCCGTTGTTCTTACGTTTTGTCCGTTTTAAATGCGTTTTATCGGTTTCATCCGTTTTTGTCGCTTTTCTTTCGTTTTGTACTATTTCAACATATTGAAAATTTTTCCAAAAGAAAAAAAAATTGTAAAAAATATTTCGAAAAAATTTTGAAAAAAATAAAAAATTCAAATTTCAAAAAAATTGAATAAAAATTTTGAAAAAAAATTTGAATAAAAATAATATTTTTCAAATATTTGTTTTTAAAAAATCTTGTAAAAAATTTTGAAATTTTTTTCAAAATTTTCAATATGTCGAAATACTTTTTGTTTCAAAACTTTTTTTCAATATTTTTCGAAATTTGACATATTGTAAAAAAATTCCAAAAAAATTAGAAAAAAATATTTCGAAAAAAGTTGAAAAAATATAAAAATTCAAATTTCAAAAAAATTAGAAATTTTTTGAAATTTTGTATTCAAATTTTTTGAAATTTGAATTTTTTTTTTTTTCAATTTTTTTTGAAATATTTTTTCCAATTTTTTTTTTGGATTTTTTTTCTTTTTGAAAAAGTTTCAATATGTTGAAATAGTACTAAAACGAAATAAAAGCGGACAAAATGGATGAAAACCGATAAAACGCATTTAAAACGGACAAAACGGATGAAAACGGGCAAAAATGGACAAAACGGATGGCGGCAAAAATGAAAGAAAAGCGACAAAACGTAAGAAAATGGATAAAATTTAAGAAAATGTTAGAAAACGGATGAAACCGATAAAAGCGTGAAAAACGGACAAAACTATAAAAACGAAAGAAACGGACGAAAAACGTAAAAAGCGGAAACGGATAAAAGCGTAAAAATCGGGCGATAACTATTATTAACGGAGGACTAATCGCAGAAACTATATTTTAAAAAATAAGGACTAACGGTGCAAAATTTATTAACGAAGGTGTAACACATAAAATACTTAACGGATTGCACTAACGGCCATCCAAAATAGGGACTAAAAAAGTCAACGCTTCAAAATAGTATCCATGTGAATTAAATGACAGGGACCAAACTCGCAATACGAAGAAACCACAAAGATCAACCGTGCAATTTTGTCTATTTTAAGTTAGAGCATAAGGTGAGGTAGATACCAATAACACGTTATTGGTATGCCATCTCAGCGCCACATCATACACTTTTCAATAACACACCAATAACTAAAACATCCCTCCCTCATAACATACCACTAACATGTTATTGAGTCCCACAAAATATCTCACCAAATATACCCACTAACTCACTACTTAATTTGTATCTATATACTATTTAGCGTACACAAGTTTTGCACAAGCAAAATGTGTTCACACTAGCACGCATTAAATGCTGTTCACACTGAAGACGCATTAAATGTCAAGTTTCACAACTTAAGAAAAGCAGGTCGCGAAATTCAAGTGTCGTTCTGAGTAAGTCCTCGAAGATTAATTCTTATCTTTAGCAATTTGGCAAAAATAGTCCCTAAGGTCTAAGTGTCGTTCAAAGTAAGTCCGTAGAATTAATAACTTTCTATAGAAATTTGGCAAAAAATAAGGTTTAAGTGTGTAGATTCTAAGTAAGTCGCTGTCAGCATGAAAATAGTCCTGGGTTTTAATTGATCCAAACAAATTTTCCGGTCATTCATCGCCCAAATTCACGTCTAAAACAATCCATTGCATCGCTACGGGTTTCCAACACTCGTTTCTCTTAAAATAAATCATGGTTGTATAACTATGAATATCATTTAATACATCTTTTAATGTAGATGATAATTCATTAACATATTTTACATTTTTCTATCAAATAAAATATAAAAAGTAGCTGAGTGACTCACATTGGAAAAAACAAAGACCTTATCTAAATTTTTATGACCACTCATATTTTCTTTCAAACTACAATTACTATTTCTCCATCTAGCTTCTTCCAAGTTGCTGCAAAAATGTCCGGCTAACTTCCGGTTCACTTTTTCTTTTTCTTTCCTCTGGAGCAACTTCCGCAACCTACATAACAGATATTGAAGCAGGTCAAAGTGAGATCGCTTTCGCAAGTAACTATTCTTTTTTTCTTTCTTTTCCTTTTTTCATATGGTTGTAGGTCCGCCCCTGCACAAAACATGATTTGGCGTGAGCCATTCAAATGGCTCAAGACCTATTGGCTTGCAAATGGCGAGGTTGATGGTATGGATTTGGCGGCGCTATTGGTTCTAGTTGGGAGCATTTGGCGAGCCAAAGAGCACGATACCGTGTGCTCTTATATCTTTGGTGGACCAAATATTTATCTGAAATAATTACTATCATTTGTATTAATTTTGTTTGATTTTTATATAATGAGCAAAATGATGTAAAAGATTGTTAATCAAGTAAAGTGTGACTATTGTAATGATTACTAAGATTAAATGAGAATGATTTAACTAATACAGTAATGACAGTTTTTATGTAGTTATGGATTAGTCCAAGATAATTAAAAAGTCACAGTTTGCAACAATATGATTTGAGAATTTATGTTATTTTCTAATAAGAAGGTTGAAATGGTTGTTGCATTGTGGTTAAAGCCTAAAGATAACTTAGTTAAGCAATTAGTTAGCATTGTTCAGCCTATCGATAATTTGGTACGTGAGATGCGGAAATATAATGAGGCTTAGTTGAGAGTTTGTAGCGAAGTACAAAATCTATACTCACTGCATTGAGGATGTTCTCAAATTCAAGATAAGTTCCAAGTTTCCAACTGTCAACAAACGTCCCAAGTAATCTTTACTACATAAAATGTAAAAAGGGTAAAGGGTTAAAGGTAAAAGTGAAAACTTGAAACTTGAAACTTGAAAGTCAATCTCCACTAAAATGGTCAATGTTGAAATTTTCAAAAAAATGAAACTCAATCTATTAATAGAATGTTTTGAATTATTAAAATGTATATTTTGTGATTAGTTTTTTGTCCGGTGTGTTGTCCTTCTTTGTGAGTATTATTTGCAAGGTTAGACAAGTATTATGGTAACTCTTTTAATTTAGACAACTAATTAATATGTTTAAACAACTTTTCAAACCCAAGACAAAGTCGACCTGAATATATGAGGGAACTCATATACAAATGGAAAATATTCTTTGAAATATTAAATGAATTCATTAAATTCATTCTCACACTCGACTTTGTGTTATTTTATCAATTTAATATCTCCTAATTTGTTTCTTATTTGAATTGATGCCTACTTAGAAAGAATGACGCCTTTATACAGTGAGATTCAAAGATGTTACGACACCATGTATGAAAGCCCAACATACGCTTATTTTCAATCATTGATTATTGATATTCTCTTAATGAAAATAACATTATTTTTCGTTCTTTTGATGTCTTTATAGATAAATGTAATGTTTCATGAGTCACCATGGAATACATGCAAGAAGGATACCATCATTCGATTTCCAGGTATGCATATATTTGATTCACATGAGATTGAAAGTGCTCATATCATTGTATTCACATGATGCTCTAGAAGGTTGAACAAATTCGCGGAAATGATATAAAGATTAAACAAAACTGTATGTAGATAGTTTGTTCATTTTGATTGCTTTGCATATATATCTTTATCATCGAAACACCCCCTATACTGAGACTCACCACGTCCGAGACCAACCACTGGATATGTGTAGCCGTCGCCGGATCTATGTAGCCGCTGTCGGATCTTTGAGGTTTGTTTGTTTTTTTAGCTTCAATTTTTTTTATTGATTTATGCATTTTTTTTATACAGATTCAAGTGTTTCTTTTGTAGATCTTGCCGGAATTTGTGTAGATGCCGTCGAATTTTTCTCGGCTGCCGTCGGGATATGAGGTTTGTTTGTTATTTTTAGTTTTAAATGTTTTTTTATAATCCTATGATTTTTTTTAACAGATTTATGTTTTTTTTTTAAATATGTGTGTTCTTCTTTTAATAGATTTATGTGTTCTTTTACAGTTCTATGTGTTTTTTATATACCCATTTGTTTGTTTTAGATCTCGTTGAAATCTGGGTTGTCGTCGTCGGAATATACTTAACCGTCGCCGAAAACTGCATAGCCGTGTCGGAAAATGCATACCCACACCGGAATTTGCTGTCATGTCCACTTCTGCCACAGGAAACTTCTATGGCCGGAAAATGTGTGGTTACATCTTAATATATGTTGGTATTTTTGTTATAAGTTTATTTAAAGTTTGAAATGAAGTTTGATATAAACTTTTATGTATACTTTGTACTTTTCGTAGATAAAATAAGATCAGGTTTGACTTTTCGAGTCAAATTGATTCAACTTTACCTTAAATATTTTTATGTGTTATATAGTACAAGATCTTGATGAAAAGACACTTAAAACTCAATTCATTCATATATTTTCGATCAAGATTATATAACACTCGCAAAAATTAATAAAACTTAAAGTTGAGCAGGTTTGATTTGAAAAGTCAAACTCAACACTTTTATGAAGTGTTTGTTATAAATTTTGTGTCTTTTGTTTGTAAATTTAATTGTGCATTTTGGTGTGTACATTTGTTTGCAAGTACTTTGTAAATTTTATAATAACCGATATATGTTTATATGGTGCGGTGAATTTTTATTGTTTGTTGGTAATTTTGATTTTAAAGTGTGTATTGGTAAATTATGTTTAACTTTGTTGTGTGAACTATTGAAGTAATATAGGTGAACGTTAAAATATGGCGTTTTTTTTTTTTTTTTTTTTTTGTGGAAAATATGTAATTGATATAATTTGGAGTATATTAGACTAGCTCCGAGGCCCGCTCTTTGAACTTGGCATGTTAGTTTTGAATAAGTTCAATATAAACTATCATAAAAGATACGATAGAAAAAACTAGAGAAATATATATTAATGCAATAACGAAATTGACTTTTAACCTCACGTCATTAGAAACAAAATGAAGATTGGTCTTATTTTTTATATTACTATCGAAATTCACAAATGAAGAGCATCCTCATATGAGTAGACTGGCCTATGATTCACGTGATCTAACACAAATTAGTACATGTGCACATCAACAAAATTGTTCGCTCACAAAAGAAAAGTGTCTCACAAAATTTGTTCACCGGATACAAATTACCACAAGTTACATCGCATGTAATAGAGTGTATGTCGTCGCTACTAGGCGCGAGGTTTACTTTATCAATATTGTTATTTGAGCCTTACAATGAAAAGAACACGCAAAAATATCTATCTATCTGAAATTTGCTACACAAAATCGTTATCTCTAAGCCTCGAAACAAGAATAAAAGAATACACAAAAATATTGATCTAATAGGAATTTGTCGAAGACTATACACCGCTGCCGCTAGGTGCGGGTACTCGTCTATAATAGTATAATACATTGACTATAGGAAAATGTTAACTGTAACACTATAAGCCACTTGGTTGTTATGAAAGAAAATTTGGAAGTTTCAACCATAATCAAATGCTCGAAATGGCCATAACTAACCATTAGTTTTTGTTTTATTTGGTTTTGTTTTTGTTTTTATGAAAAGACAATATATATTATGAATAAAATTAAACTAGCAAGATGCTAGGAGTACAACAATCTAACTGGTGCTTTCGACTAACCAAACGACCATAAACAGCTACAATGACACCATAACAACTTCCACGACACTAAACAACTACCATGACCTTTAACAACTTCAATGGCACCATAACAACTTCTACGACACTAAACCACTATCACGAAACAACTTCTCTTATCTAAACAACCCTTACATCGAAAATATGGAAGATTGAAACAATTAAAGGATGAACATTTGTCATCCAAATCCCAACATACCACCTAACCACATAAGGGCACACCCAATTTGAAGCATGGGAACGGGTGGAAAACCAGCACCACCTTGACACTGAAACCCGCTGAAACCTCAAATCAGATAGTTTCGATTAGTGACGGAGCTAGGATTTCGATGTTGGGTGGGCCGAAACAATTTCTCGCAAACCAAAAATTTGTTTAAGAACTTATATATAGGTCACTGTATATGTGGAATAAACTTAATGGTAAACGTATATAGATCATATATGGGCATCACCCAATTTGAAGCATGGAAGCGGGTGGAAACGACCACTACCTTGACACTAAGAACCGCTGAAACCTCAAATCAAACAGTTACGGAGCTAGGATTTCGGTGTTGGGTGGGCGAAACAATTTTTCGCAAACCAAAAATTTGTTTAAAAACTTATATATAGGTCATTGTATATAAGGGATAAACTTTATTGTAAACTAATATATAGGTCACTGTATATGTGGGATAAACTTAATTGTAAACTTAACAAATTAGCTGAGTATCACAATTTATAACTTTTGGAGAGCCATGTTCGATGTAACAATGATACGGTGGGCCAAAACCTTTATGATGTGAATTAAAATACCAAATAACATAATATGTATGTTTAAAAATAGAGGTTTTGGGTTGGCTATGGCCCATCCCAATGCAAGAGTAGCTCCGTCCATGGTTCCAGTCACACAAACAAATCAAGTGGTGGCGCGATAATACGTAGAAGCGGTTAACTGATAAATACTTATCATTGTCAATACGTAGAAGGCGGCCGATTAATCACTATTCACTAATCGGCATTATTAATCGGTTTGATAAAAAAAAATCAATCAACATACCGATTAATCGGATAAAAATCGGCTAAATCAGACAAAAATCGGTTAAATCGCCCAACTCGGTTACGATAAAATCGGCCAAATCATAGAAAAAAACTCGACTAGATCGGCCAAATCGGACATATAGTTTCAAAATTTTATATATATATAATCCAATCTAATTAATCCCCGCTTAACCGATTAGTCGCTAGGCGATACCCGGTCGCCCAGCTACTGCCTAACAATTTTTGCAACCTTGATCATTGTAAGACCACCACATGTCAAAACTACTCATAACCATCGACAAACCGACCCTTACTGAGACGACAAAAAACAATCTCGACCACATGACCATCAAACTACGACCCCATTTATGTACATCAGCACAATCCACAAACCAATATGAAACCACAAGACCCGCATGAACAACAAACCAATATGAACCGCATCGAACCAAATATCGAGCTGACCTATATCATGTAACACGAACTACCTGACCTGAACCACATCAACATGGCAACAACCTGAACTACACTACATAACCCAACATGAACTACAACCCGCTCTTATCCCCTCGACCCACAAAAATTAGCCATCACTAATCGTAATCGACTTATACAAATTTAATAATCTCAAAATAAACTAAAGAAAAATTAAACTTAATAGTCAAACATAAAAATAAGCGAAGTACCCTTATAATAATCATTAAATTCTTACTACTAAATACTAATCAATAATCATCATAGTTACAAACTTATAACTACTATTTAATTTTAAGTAAAAAAAAATACTAGATCTTCATGTCACACCTCATTGGAACCAAAATAAATTATTTAAGAGTAAATTACACCGTTCGTCCTTGTGGTATACATTGACCGACAAGTTTGGTCCTTTGACCAAAAAAGGTTTACCGTCCGTCCTTAAATGCCAAACGTTATCTACCGTTGGTCCCTTCTTCTAACGGACCTCACTAACGTCCGTTAAATCACTCTACTTGATACTCAAATGTGGGTATAATGGTAAACTTACTATATTTTTTTCTTTTCTTTTTTAAACACAAACAAATAAAAAACCTAAGAACCACTGCACCACTTACCATTTTCTTCTTTCTTCTTTCTTCTTTGTTAAACCATAACCACCACTTATCATCTTCTTTGTTAAACCATAACCATAACCACCACCTACCATTATCATATTCATTAGAAAATTTTGCCAAAAATTTCAAGAAACCCACCACTAAATACATAAACTCAAACCTATAAAAAAAATCCCAATTCCCTTTAATTACCAACCACACACACTCTCACCCATCATGATTTCCTGCTACCTAACCACGGCGCCACCACAACGCATTTCTTTGTGGTTTGTAATTCGTGTGGAAGAAAGCAAGATTTGGAAACTGGGTAATTCAATTTTATCATACGGCGCCACCAATAATATAAAATTGGTGTGGAAGTAAACATGATTTCGTGTGGAAGTAAACATGATTTGTGTGGAAGTAAAAAGATATGCGTGTGGAAGTAAACATGATTTCTTTGAGATTTTATTATACGGCGCCACCAATTGTTGAAGTTGGTTTGTAATTCGTGATGATATTGTAGATCCGTTAGATCTGTTTGTTTCACTCGCCATCCACAGATCCACCGCCACCATCTGTTCGTTTCAAGTGGTTATATTGTTGTTGGGCTGCGGAGATGACCGGAGATGGGTAAAGGATGCTTTGTTGTTCAAAGTTTCGGTTTTGAGGGAAGGGTGGGGATTGGTTTGTGAAGAAGAGTGATTTTTAGGAGGATCGGATGTTTGAGTCGAATTTGGAGCTCTTGAATCCGTTGAATCATCCGCTTTTGCGGGATCCCGATATGGTTGGTAGCGGTGTTAGTGGATTTACTAGAGGTGATAAGATGATGTTGAAACGGATTGTTAGTGAGTGTAAGAAAGTGCCGTTTAGTACTAAGAAGGAGGCGTTAGGTGTCTTGGGATAATAAGCCGATGCCGAAAGTAGGCGAGCGAAGAACTTTGGATGACAATGTTGGAATTAAACAGATGGAGGGTCAAATTTATTCGATGACAAGTTTGTGTCGCTTTTTTTTTTTTTTTTCCTCGATGATGAAATGGGTTTGTTTTAGATTTTATTGTTCTTGATGATTATAATGATTTTGTTTAAAATCTAGTGATGTTTGTGTTAGATTTTTTTTCCTTGATGATGATTTTGGTTAAAAGAATACTTTTGGATTTTTTTTTACTGCTGATGATGATAAAGGGTATAATGTTGAAATGAAAACACGACCATATCCACAAACATGATTCTTAGATAATTTAGTATATTTTATTTATAGATACTAGTGGCAAATGTAAAAAGACGAAAATACCCTTACATGATAAGACTTAACGGTCGTTAACATGGGCCGTTAGAAGGAGGGACCAACGGTACATAACGTTTGGCATTTAAGGACGGACGGTAAACCTTTTTTGGTCAAAGGACCAAACTTGTCGGTCAACGTATACCACAAGGACGAACGGTTATACTTTTCCCCGGACATCTATTTATTTCATAATATAAAAGGGAATTAAAATGTTTTTAAAAAGAGTAATCATACTTGAGGTTGATCTTGTGAATAATATTTCTACAAATCACTAAACCATTTATGTATTTTTTTTTACTATCTGAGAATCAGAAAAACACTTTTGCTTCTCCTTAAAAAAGAACAGAAAATCAGTTTTTTATAAGTAGGTTAATGCATTTTTTTTAATTGTTTACCTTTATATGCATAAGTTGAGATCAAATATAGATCCAATATTCTCTATAGACCAAATAAACGAACTATGGTCATCAATTTTTTCATCAAAATTTTAAAAAATAAAAATAAAAAATAAAATCATTTTCCACATTTTTTCAGAAATAAAATAATTTGCAAACGGTAAATAGTTAAGCGACGAAAAATAGACCACCGCGATTATTTTTTAATCTTTCAGTAGACTGGCACTTCGATATACTTTCGATTTTTTTTTTGAGTTTTGTTTTGGCGTTAAAATTTGCTTCTGAAAAAATCACATGTGATTTGTATGTTAGGAATCAAGTGTGATTTCACAAATCACATGTGATTTCACATCTCCATACGCAAATTTCAACACTTACAAAAAATGTCAAAAAAAAGTTTATCGAAATTATATAGAAGTGTCCTTCTATAAATAGATGATTTAATTCTTGTCGTGATTGTATGATTCTTTTCGCGTAATGATTAACAATTTGCGAGATATTTAATTTAAAAAAAAGGATGAAAGTTCGTTTTTTTATTTTTTCTTATTTTGATAAAATATGAATGACTAAACTTAGTTCATTATGTATTTAGCAATATTTGGTCCACATGGAACTTTTCTTTCATATGTATTCTCATTTAGCGTATGTTTGACAAAAATAGATTGTGATGGTGCTTGTGTTGTTGCTGAAAATGATTATAAAAAGAGATTACTTTTATAAGCTACATGAAGTAACATTTTATTTTCAGAAATTATAGAAGATTATTTTTTTAATAATCTCTTATAAGTTATGTCTGTCAAACAAAAATTATTTTTTAAGTAGGTTATTTTAAAAAAAGATAAACATAATCTCTCTATAATCTCATATGCCAAACATAGCCTTAATGAATTTAAAATAAGTTTTGACATGGTATTTCCGAACATTTTGCTCACTATATTTGTATAATATGTTATATTTTCTGTTAGATAAATTGTATATGTATTTTTTACGTTTAACTAACTTAACAATATAACTATATACCAAATTAGGAAAGTTTTACTTACCTATAATTTAATTAATGAAAGATTTTATTATTTTTTTATAACTTTTTTTTTTCTTTTTTCAAACACTTGAAAAAAAACTATTTGCTTAGTTTTAAATAGAATCAAATCTAAACACTATTTAAAAAGCAAGTGATTTGCAAACTCTTCTTATTTTTGGGACATTTTTTTTATGTTTCAGTAAATTGTACAAAAGTTGTATTGTGCATTATCTGCTTGTACTATGAAGTGTGCAGATCAATTCTCATTTAAAAGTACTTAGGCCCGTTTGCTTTATTACTGGGAATCACAATGGATATCGGATTTGGTGTGGGGTAGAATGACAAGGAAAGTGTATCATTACAATTGTTTATGTTTGGATGAGAAAATATGGTTCGTAAAAGGGTATAGATATTTGAGTTTTGTAGTAGGAAAAAGAGAGGCCCGCTGGAATGGATTTCATAGACATCAAATTGGTGTTTAATGAGTCTATGACTATAATATACCCATTTTATTTCCTGACCCACTAAGGCTGCCTCCAATAGAGAGGCTCGATCGAGTGTGGATCGACTATAGTCGATCGATCACCACCAATCCCCTTACTGTGGCACAAAATCAATCCCCCCTTATTTGTGGTTGAGGGTCGCTACTGCGATCGAATAAACTTTGGTTTTGTGTGTGTGTGATAACGCTACACGCGTCGTTCGGGGTCAAAGGAACTTCCTTTTCTTCGAGCAAGTTTTATAACACCCTAGGCAGTGAAGCTAATCGTTGTAGTGTAGTAATTAGGGTAAGCCATGGGTATTGATATCGCTCTCTAGGGAATAGGAATGCTAGTAAGGAGTTACTACGCTAAGGTTAAGGTTGAGGAAGATTATTTTTATCTTTTATGTTTTATTAAAATGGAAAGGTACGAATCTCGGGTATTGGATTTGGGGGTTGGTATTTCTACCGATTACTCTACTATTATCTAATTATCTAAACTAAGGTTGTGGGAGTCTATGTCTAATTAATGTGTGCTCGTATGATAGTTTAAAGATGTGTTTACTTAGTTTGTATTACTCCTTAATTATCTCCTATGATGGTTGAGTGTCACGTCTTATTCCTAGTCGTTGTGTGTCTAAAGTTGTAGGGTATCGTTTCTCCCTAACTCTTCGAACTTACCAAAGGGTCTTGTCTACAAACCCACTAGAGATTATAGACTCCTACTCTAAGGCGCTCTTTGGATGGTTTAGCCTACAATTACTCGTGTAATTATACTCTAAGGTTCACAAAGATGAATCAAGCATTAAGTGCACAACGAATGACGTGTGCATTACTAGATCATTAATCAACTAAGATAAGAAACAACCAATCAATATTTAATAATTAAGTTTCATACTTCCTAAGCAAACACACAAATAAATTAGCCGGACATGGAGAACATGCAAGCATACACACAAATAATCAAAGACATAATTGAATTAATGAAGTAAAGACTTATCTTGGTGTAAGATAGGGTTTAAAACCCTAAAATATTGTACAAGACACCTTAGGTTCGGTTTTAGGTTTTACCCAAAGACTCTCCACACAAAGACCGAAAAATTCGGATTCTATATATAAGATTACAATTGCGACGGCCACCTTATGTTTAGTGACGCCGCCGTGTCGCCGCCATTGTGGTTTCGTCTTGGCGACGTTAACCTTGCGACGGCGTCACCTTTTGTCCGTGACGCCGTCCTCTTCGACTCGGCGTCGTCTCGATTGCATCTAGGCCGCCCCGAGTAGTGACGGCCTACTCTTTCATAACTAGACGTCGTCACTTGAAAACACGAGTTTTGGGTACTGGTCGTCACAATAATTTTGGGACGGGCCGCCAATAGCACCGACGCCGTCGCTTTATAACTTCAAAGAATCGCGAAAGTGCCTCGATTTCGACTTTGGCCATTTTTTTCATATATTCGCGCCTTTTCGTCCAAATAAGTGTCATTCCAGATTTTGCCTTCACGAGACCTAAAAAGTGAAAAGGAACGATATTAAGCAATAATGGATACAAAAGTGATCAAATAAAGACTTAAACGACCCTCAAATGGTACCTTTTAAAACCTTATCAAATATCCCTACACTTGTTATTTGCTTGTCCTCAAGCAAATGTGCTTTTAGCCAATTAATTTATAAGTTGTGGGTCATGAAGCATTAGTTCAAAACGGTCCACAACACATATAAGCCCATGAAAGTCATAACAAGCACGAATTACATACTAGCACCTCACATGGGGTGTTTGGATACTCACATCTCTCGGTGTATATATGAAATATAACAAATAGGAAATGGAAGGTAAACACTCATTAACCGGTCCTAGTACATAGATTACCATAGGCTTGAGAATAGATCAAACCTCCATCGCTTACGTAAGCACCTAGGAAAGACTATCAAAGAGGTCTTTAAAGGGTTGTAACGTTAGGTTTACTGGTAGGAAATAAGGGTTTGGTGGGATAGGCTATTTAGTGGTGGTAAGTCAAAATCTCTATGTTAAATGCATATGAAGAATGGCGTTGCTAAGCCAAGACTCGACACTCTAAACTCTAGATAACTGAAATAAACAAACATAAATTTAAAGGATAGATGTAGG
Source organism: Chrysanthemum lavandulifolium (assembly GCA_022545495.1). Lineage (NCBI taxonomy): Eukaryota > Viridiplantae > Streptophyta > Magnoliopsida > Asterales > Asteraceae > Chrysanthemum > Chrysanthemum lavandulifolium. The sequence goes on along the minus strand of CM040245.1, from coordinate 145,010,474 downwards.
ATGGTAGCCGTATTTTTATTTTTATTTTATTTTTATTTTTTTTTCATACACTTTTACTCTACCATCCTCTACGATAACATCAAAATACTAGGATTTACGGGCATATCCCTACACTCGAGTTTTTATTACTCTAACACTAATTTGACCCGAATTGAAAGATCAAAACACTTGGGGTACATTATTACGCAAACAAAGGGAATTTGAATTTAACGTTCCTTCCGTCATTTTATAAACTTTAACTTTTCCCATGAATCCCAATCATCCCAAAATCAGATACAAAGGATATGACTCGACTTAGCAACTTATGCAAGCAACTAGATAATTGAACTAAGGGTTTGGGGTGATAACAAACATTTGCACTAAAAGTGAGTGCATAAGGGGTAGGCTAAGGCGATTTGGGTGTATATTTGGGGTGGGGTGTAAACAATGTTTTCATTGATATTCGAAAACCGAAATATCACGAGAACCGCGAAAAGGATAGGCTCGAGGGGTTAACTAGGGTATCGTGTACTAAAGATGAGTACAACGCAAAGGGTGTGGGGAATTACTCAACCGATGTGGAAGAAGTAATTATATTACAGTGTATCAAACAAGGGTTATCCTAATGCCTCTTATCATTTAGTTATTCCTAACTACACAAGTGTAGCCTCACTTGCGATCTCGAATGCATCACAAAACAAGTTCTAGAATCTAATATACTACGGTTCACACTCTAAGCATTAAAGATGAATGCTTTTAATTCCTACTAATCTAAAGGCGATCTCACATTTTGGGTGGAATTTGGGTGGTAAGGGTTTTGTGCTAGTCATGCAACTTCCTATCCGTGAGACGCTTTTGTTAAGACTAATGGCCCACCCTATATGTCATGAAAATTTTAAATTTGGTGCCAAAATTACCCTAACCGACATTTTCTCATGGTTTATTACACAAATGCAATTAGACAAAGCAAATAGTCAAGGATAAGCATAGTTTCAAAGTTCCGCTTTATTTTCCCTCCCTACATTTAAACCTGAACATTGTCCCCAATGTTCCCGAAAGTATCAAAGTTATGATAGAAGAAGGTAATTAAAACGAAAGAAACTAATACTCCCCCGATTAGCTCGATAGATCCGTGTAAAGTGGTGGTTAAATTCTTTTCCAAGAAGAATTATTGCGTGAAAAGCTACTTCCAATCTTATGTAACTTCTTCTTGACAAACTAAACTGCACACTTGAAGAAAACAAACGAAACCTTGGCGTAAAATCGCGGTAATAATATATATAAGACTCGATTTAAACTAAGATATAATGCTTGTGGAATGGATGTTTACGAATTTCTAAGAAAATTAAGACCGGAAAATTCCAAAAATTTATAAGTGGCTCGAAAACGAGAAAAGTAACTGATGTTTTACTCCTTCCCGACGCCGTCAGTTGCAATCTCGACGCCGTCAAGTTATCCCGACAAAAAGCGTCTGCGATTTTCCGGAAAAATTCGAAAATTTACATCTTTAGAACGGAAAAATTCGCAAAACATCCATTATGACTCGATACAAGCATTTGACTCGAACAAACAAACATAAATATCTTTTAATTAATTGTTATTCTCATGTTTACGTTTCTTTTGAAAACGCGTGTGTAATCCTCCCTACACTTATCCCTTATGTAAAATACCTTTATATGCAATTAAGACGAGGTTAAAAACAAAATAAAGCATTTTACAAATTTAAACATGAGGATAAACAATTAATAAAATATATAAGACACTAACAAGCAAACAATTAAACATAGGTTGCCTCCCACGAAGCGCTTTTCTTTATTAAAGAGTCTTGTAGCTAGACTCGTAGTCGTGCTTCCCACGCTTCCTTACCACCGCCTCTCGACGACCTCTAATGGGGATTCCATGTTGTAGAAGTGCCCTAAATGCGCTTCTAAGAGTTCATCCTCTCCCAATCGGTCCCAGATTCCGGTCCTAGGCTCAAGCAATCCTTGTAGAATCCAAAATCTTAGCCATAACATAATCAACACCTTTCTCCATATCCTCATCATTCCTATAATAGATCGATAGTTTAAGTTCCTTTTCATCATTGTAGAGTGATGAAAACTTCTCAATCTTAAACGGCATTTGGTAAGCTATGTCATCGGTCTTATTCTTGAATCGCACTACTCCTAATGAGGGTCATAGGTCATCCCTGCTTTCTATGAAAGGTTTTCCTAGAATAACATGGGACAAGCTGTGGTCTATGGCCGTGCTAATATCATCCACAATTATGAAGTCCGTAGGAAACGTGAAACTACCTACATTAACGGGCAATCCCTTAACTCTACCAAGAAAATTGCAACCAACATTAGGATCATTGGGGTCTTGCCTAGTTGGAATAGCTTCTTCAATATCCAATTGTAGTAGGTGCTAGTCATTATGTTGATTGGGGACTTGCGATCAATGTACGCTTTTGCCACAAAAGGTGTCCTATGACACACGGTATGTTAAGATTCAAGGGTTCCCAAACTTAATTCGAGGACTTTTCCTAACATACATGCGACGGAGGTCACGCACTAAGTGAGGTGGCGAGATAGTTCTTCTTCCGTAGGAAATTTGTTGAAATAGTCAATGTCTACTTCATCTACTTCCTGGGTATTTCCTCATCCACAAGTGTATAGTCCTCTTCGTCATTTGTTTCATCAGTTCAACTAAGGCGATGGTATTGACGAATTGAACATATTTTAGCTTGCTTGGATCCTTAATCTCTATGCTCAAGGCTCGGGAGTCGAGATAGCACTAACCTTCTTATCACTAGCTATGGCTTTCAAAAGGTTGTCTATTTTCCTATCCATCTCGGCTTGTTGATTATTAAAGCGGTCCGAGAGCTTAGCCATTGGGTTTCTTGGGATGCAACTAGGTTTTGCAACATCCCTTCGATGTTTTGTTGGTTAGGACCGTTAGGTGGGGCCATGAGAAATCATTAGAAGTGAATTCTTTGGTTTGTCCCCAATAAAAGCGGGCTTGTTTTTCCATGCTTCACGGGTTTCATTGAAATTCCTAGGTCCCGTGTGTAGGAATCTTCCTCCGCCCATTAATACGCCAAGACGCGAGTCAATGTAAGCGTGTTCGGGATCGGTGCTAGCGCGCGTGTTATGAGGATCACAAAACGGCTCGCACGAGGAAGAAGCTTTGTTCACATGGTGCGAAGATTTAGGATTTTCGTAGAACTCATGAGGAATTTAACTTGATCTTCAAGTTCGATCATCCCACGGTCGGGAGGAGGCAAGGAGATTGCCTTGACGGTTTGGGCAGCTCACGAGGTCATCCCAACTCGCTGTCATAGAGGCTAGATCCTCTATTATTTCCCATGATTCTTCCGCGGTGAGATCACTAAGTTTTCCACCTACCGCTTGGTCAATGGATCGCTTAGGGAAAGTTGACATGATCATAAAAGATTTGGACTGGAGCCAAAGATCAATGCCGTGATGAGGACTTTATGAAGTAAGTCCTTGAATCGGTCCATGCTTCAGAGAGATTCACCTTGACGTTGTTGGAACATCAAGATGTCATTCCTAAGCTTAGTGGTTCTCCTTGGAAAAATTGAGCAAGGAAGCGAAGTAAGATCATCCCAACTTGAGATGGAGCCATGGAAGTCGCTCAAGCCAATTACTAGCTTGGTCCCGTAGAGAGAATTGGAAGAGACGCAGCGCTGGTCTCCCGAGTAGTAGCATCAAGGTCGATGGAATCGACGATTTTGAGGAATCCTCGATGTCGATTTGGATCTTCGAACGAAGTCCATGGAATGCACATCCGCTTTGCACCAACCGGATGGTGCCTGATCACCGGGCCGTAGTTTGGGCTTGGTCGGAAGCTCAATGGTGTTCCTATAGCCTAGGTGGCTTGGTCTCGAGTATTCACCAAGAGTACGGGCTCTTGGCGGGTCATTTGTGGCGGGTTGATGAATGGTAGCGGGTTATCACCTTCCATGATGAAAAGTGATGGGTTACAACAAAGGTCACGAAGGGGGATAGACTAAGAGAGATCTAAAAATGAGAAAAAGTTTACTTGATAGAATCAGCAAAGAAACCTAAACGAAGTGGACTACTAACTAGCTATTCTATTCCCGCAATGCGCCAAAAACTTGATAGCGCTTACACGCTGTCGTTCGGGTCAAAGGAAATTCCTTTCTTCGAGCAAGTTTTATAACACCCAGCAGCGTGAACCTAATCGTTGTAGTGTAGTAATCGTGGTAAGCCACGGTATTGATATCGCTCTCTGGGAATAGGAATGCTAGTAAGGAGTTACTACGCTAAGGTTAAGGTTGAGGAAGATTATTTTTATCTTTTATGTTTTATGAAAATGGAAAGGTACGAATCTTTGTATTGGATTCGGGGTTGGTATTTCACCGATTACTCTACTATTATCTAATTATCTAAACTAAGGTCATGGGAGTCTATGTCTAATTAATGTGTGCTCGTATGATAGTTTAAAGATGTGTTTACTTAGTTTGTATTACTCCTTAATTATCTCCTATTGATGGTCGAGTGTCACGCCTTATTCCTAGTCATACAGGTGTCTAAAGTTGTAGGGTATGCGCTTTCTCCCTAACTCTTCGAACTTACCAAAGTGGTCTTGTCTACAAACCCACTAGAGATTATAGACTCTACTCTAAGGCGCTCTTTGATGGTTTAGCCTACAATTACTCGTAATTATACTCTAAGGTTCACAAAGATGAATCAAGCATTATGCACAATGAATGACCTATCGCATTACTAGATCATTAATCAACTAAGATAAGAAACAACCAATCAATATTTAATAATTAAGTTTCATACTTCCTAAGCAAACACACAAATAAATTAGCCGAACATGGAGAACATGCAAGCATACACACAAATAATCAAAGACATAATTGAATTAATGAAGAAGACTTATCTTGGTGTAAGATAGGTTTAAAACCCTAAAATACTGTGACAAGACACCTTAGGTTCGGTTTTAGGTTTTACCCAAAGACTTCCACACAAAGACCTAAAAAATCTGGATTATATATATAAGATTACAATTGCGACGCTTCACCTTATGTTTAGTGACGCCGTCGTGTCGCCGCCATTGTGGTTTCGCCTTGGCCACGTTAACCTTGCGACGGTGCCACCTTTTGTCCGCGACGCCGTCCTCTTCTTCCGACGTCGTTCGGATTGCATCTAGGCCGTCCCGAGTAATGACGGCCTACTCTTTCATAACTAGACGCCGCCACTTGAAAACACGAGTTTGGGTACCGGGTCGTCACAATACTTTGGGATGGCGCCGCTAATAGCACCCGACGCCGCCGCTTTATAACTTCAAAGAATCGTGAGTGCCTCGATTTCGACTTTGGCCATTTTCTTCATATATTCGCGCTTTTCGTTCAAATAAGTGCCATTCCAAAGATTTTGCCTTCACGAGACCTAAAAGTGAAAAGGAACGATATTAAGCAATAACGATACAAAAGTGATCAAATAAAGATTTAAACGACCCTCAAAATGGTACTTTTAAAACCTTATCGGTGTGTTAATTATTATAAAAGGTATTTTGTGGGTATATTTTTATAGTGTAGGTCACGCATCGGGCACCAAATGCTCAAGGTCACGGAGAGAAAAACGACGCGACAACGAAAAGTTGGGATCAACCTTATTGGGGCAAATTAAACAAACACCTTTAATCGAATGAAATTCATAGACCAATTCGATAGTGCGTTTGGTATGATGCCGTGAATCACAACCCAGATCGGTTTCAAGATAAGATGAGTCCTCACCCATGATAGATTTATTCCTCTTTCGATTCTATGGAGTACGGACAATATCCATGTTTCATGCTCGTATAACGCGAGCCACTTGAAGAAGATCTCGAGTGTAAAAACAACTGAGTCAAGCCGTGGAAGTGCGAGCCATCGGATTAATCTAACGGCTCAAATCAAAAGAAAAGAATATATTTTGATTTGATCCAATGGCACACAACACTAACTCGACTCAAGTTGTTTTACAACTCGAGACAATCTCCTCCGAGCCACTCATCTTAACCAAATACTTAGGCCCGCTTTGGTTTCAGGTGGGTTTATGATTTGATTCGGATTGAGATTTAGATTTACGTCGCTTGGTCAGTATTTAGATTGGGTTTTATTTGACATGACAAGAATCACTTGTTTGTTTCACATTTTGACTTTTGGATTTAGGATTAGAATGAAAATATGTCATCTGTTTCAAATCTTAGGTGCAGTGGTAGTATTCTCAATGGTTTCGACATTTTGTGGGCCTCATTTAGAGCTTCTCACAATCTTTTTTTTTTAATATTATAATTTAATAAAATCAAATTTTAGTATTTTCATTAATTATTAAAATATTATTTTTTAATTTAATTATATTATTTTCTCTTACCCTTAATTTTTTTCTCTCTCTTACATCAAATCCAAATCTAAATCCTAAACTAAATTTAAATCCAAATCCAAATCCAAATCTTAAACCCACCTATATACCAAACGGGCCCTTAGATTTGTATTTAGTATAGTTTTTGAATTTAATAAAAAAATAGAAAAATAAAGTAAATTAATATATATACATAATATCAAGTGATACCACTCAATTTTGACTACTATCACTCTATGAGTTTCATTTATTAATTTCATACCTAATATTAACATCCTTATGCAATCAAACAACTAGATTAAGGTATGATTTCATTACTTCATTTTAAACGATGTATACCAAACTCCACCTTAAAATCATCACACCGCTATTCCAAGATTCCCGTGATCGACACCGAACGCACCCTTAGACTCGATGGCGCGAAGGAAGTAGGTGAAGTGAAAGCAGAAGTGGTGGGCGAGCTCCATGCCAAGCCAAACATGTCACCCGTGAGTTTATCTGCTCAACGCAAATTAGGTGAAATGTTCACCTCATTGATAGTCGTGCCCACCAAATTTCTACCTTTTGCTTTATAAAAAAGTGAAGCTAATGAAATGGGTTAGCCTCGTTGTGATACAAAGGAGTGAAAGTGAAACAAGAGAGAGAGAAAGAAATGACGCTACTGATATGTAAGCGAAATGAACACCTTCCTCGTTTTCCAGCCTTACAGTATATTTTTAATCAACATAGAAACGCTTTTTTAAGCAAAGTAAAAAACATTTCCACTAAAATATACTGCTATAGATCTTCATCTCCCACAACTCACCAGAACCAAAACTCCACACTCAAACTCTACTCCCCATCACTCCAAACCCACCACCGTCACCGGAACTCAAACAAAATTTTCCGACCACCACAAATGTCATCACCAAAACCAGCACCACAATACTTCACATCTATCACAACGAAACAAGCCTTAATCCTAATCTTATCAACTCTAACCCTAATCACTTTCACTTACATCTCCTTCACTTCAGTACGCCCCACTCTCAATTACAACTCCTACACCTCTTCTTCATCATATCCTCAACCTACCACTTCACGTGTAATCACACTTAACTCATCAGATCTCAATTTTAATCACATTTAAAACGGATAACTAGTTCAAAATGTATCTCACTTGTCACTGTATTATTTAGTGCGTATCAATCTAATTTTATTTTCATATCAAATACACCAACCGTCTAATCGTCCTATTGTGTATAGTAAATGACGTGTGCCACGTCATCAGTACTTCACACAACACAATAGGACGATTAAACAGTTCCTGTATTTGATATGAAAATAAAATTAGATTGATACGCGCTAAATAATACCGTGACAAGTGGGATACATTTTGAACTAATTATCCGTTCAGTTCAAAATGTATCTAACTTGCCAATATTCTTTAGCGCGTATCAATCTAATATTTTTCTTGTATTAAATACATTAATTGTTTAATCGTTGTAGTACTAATGACGTGGCATACGTCATTTAGTAGACACAATAGGACGATTAGACGGTTAATGTATTTAATACAAGAAAAATATTAGATTGATACGCGCTAAAGAATATTCTGACAAGTTAGATACATTTTGAGCTGATGATCCGTTAATAATAGTTACTAACTTTTGATTTGGAACTGTGAATAGGTAGATGTGGAGGTGGAGGAGAGTGGATCGGATGGATTTACGGATGTGTATCATGTACCGGAAGTGTTCAAGTTGAATTATGCTGCGATGGAGAGGAGGTTTAAGGTGTTTATTTATCCGGATGGCGATCCAAGACGCTTTATCAGACGCCTAGGAAGCTGACTGGGAAGTATGTGTTTAGGGTATTTTTTCAGAATATTAGAGAGTAAGTTTAGGACGGAAGATCCAGATGAGGCGGACTTGTTTTTTATTCCGATTTCGTGTCATAAGATGCGTGGGAAGGTATGTGGTGTTATTAGTTATGTGTATGCTCATTGATTGATTGTATTATGGATCTATTGTGCAGATCCCTTTGTATAATATATGATATCATCGTTATAAATCCTGTTACATAAGTTGTAGTTATGCTGTTAAGTCGGAGATAGCAGATTCTAAATGTGGTTGAAATTGTATGTCTGTAGTTTGAAAGTTGAAAACTAGTTTAGTTGTTGTATCAATGCGCATATGTGACTTCTTAAGTAACGTAAGATGTCTAGTAGATTGACCAAGGAAGCATTGTATTTTAGAAGCTGCGAAGTGTACATAAAATGAAAATAGGAAAATTTAAGATCTGTAGAATTGTATAGTAGGATCACATAGTCTGCACCTAATCAGTTCAATATCTGGTAGAGAAAATGAAGTAGCTCATTCTGCACTAAATCAACAGCTGATTCACATTAGTGGGCATGCTTACAAGCTACTTTAAGTAGTCAATAAGATCTGAGTTGTCATATAGTATAGATTCACTATTTCTATATTTGGAACTCAATAAAGAAAAGAGGAGACTGTAAGTCAACAATAAATATTCTGAGTTTTTAGTCGAGAACTAGAAAATACTAACTTGATCATCAAATACCATTTCTTCTTCCTTAGAATTCTCTACATTGCCTGCCCAAATTTATGAATATCTTTTATAGAAACGCGCATAGATATTGTGATGCAAATTCACCAAATATATGCTTCATAAAATTATATGTATAAGAGTAGAAGCAACATGTGTTACAATAACCGCATTTCCAGTTTGCTGCAGCTTTCAGTTTTACATCTGTTCCGATGTATGTTACATTCTAAATGTAGTGATAAATTGCAATGACATGTAGGGAACTTCATATGAGAACATGACCATAATCGTACAAAATTATGTGGATGGGTTGATATCAAAGTATCCATACTGGAACAGAACCCTGGGCGCTGATCATTTTTTTGTAACTTGCCATGATGTTGGTGTAAGAGCGACTGAGGGACTTCCACTTCTTGTTAAGAATTCAATACGAGCTGTGTGCTCCCCGAGTTATGATGTTGGATTTATACCCCACAAAGACATTGCTCTTCCTCAAGTACTGCAGCCTTTTGCTCTTCCACGTGGCGGAGACGATATTGAAAACAGGTTTTTATGCTGATATTTATTTGTGTATTCTCATCGCTTGTTTGTGTGTTTTTAAAATGTTTTATGGATGAAAAGCTTCGACTTGGTTCTAGTTTATCTCATGGCATTAGGTGCATAGTTTATCTCATGGCATTAGGTGCATAGTTTAGAACTAACTTATAGTTACAATGCAGGACGACCCTTGGATTCTGGGCTGGTCATAGGAATTCCAGAATAAGAGTGATTCTGGCACGTACATGGGAGAATGACACAGAACTTGATATTTCAAACAACAGAATAAATAGAGCTACCGGGCATCTTGTATATCAAAAGAGGTTTTACAGAACTAAGTTCTGCATTTGCCCTGGTGGTTCGCAGGTTAACAGTGCCCGTATTGCAGATTCCATCCATTATGGGTGTATTCCAGGTAACTACTTGCATTTTCATTCTGTTTCTAACAAATATGAACTGTTTAATGCTCCTGTTGTTATTATCTGACCTGCTGCTAATTGACCCGCTACATTATATTTGGTTGCATTGATCATTCATGGTAAAGCATAGCTCACAAATTTGAGATACCCATCTCCCTTAGTTTTGTGTATAGTTAATTAGGACACGTAAAATTTAACTTTTACATAATAGATCTTAAATTTCGGTTGTCATATTCACTATATTATGTGCAGTTCTGAATTTCATGTCATTAAAGCAGTTCTTCAACCTGTCTCAGAAAGTAATTAAATATGTTTCTTTATCAGTTAGAGAGAGAGTAATCCCTGACAAGCTGAGTGGAAGCATTTAATTTCAAATCCCTGACATGCTTTACAGAAGATAATTATAAAGTAGGCATACGTACAATACATGACAGCTTCACATTAGAGCTACCGTAGAGGAAGAAGGATGTATCCTATCGCATGATCAACTGCAGTAGACATTAAGATTCAAGACACATCATAGGCAAACAATCAAGTTATATAATGAAGAATATTTTTGAACGAGTAATTGACTAGTAGAGTGCTTCTAAAATCACATAAACTGCAGATCAGATTGCCGCATTTGAGCTCCTGTTCATTGAATTGAAATACAGAATCAGTGCAGGCTTGCTGCCTTGTAACTCTGCAAGCTAACCATATCTATAACTATGGTTTCACTGTATACCCTAGATCCTAGGCCACCGTGTGGTCAATTGAGATTGCCCCACATATAGGGGGTGTTTGTTTCGGCTTATATAGCCGGCTTATGACTTATTTGGTTTTGGGCTTATGTTTCATAAGTTCACTTTTTATGGCTTCTTTTGCAATGTTTTGGCTTATATAAGCTTATTATGACATAATAAATATATATAAGCTGAAAAGTTTCAAAATAAACAACAAAAAATGAGCTTATGAAACATTAGCCTACAAAATTGTCAGGTCGGTCTTTGGTGTCGAAAAGATTATAAAATGAGATTATTTTATAAGCTACATGAAGTAACCTTTATTTTCGTAGATTATGGAAGATTATTTTTTATAATCTTTATAAGTTATGTCTCGCCAAACAAAGATTATTTTTAAGTAGCCTATTTTTGAAAAATAAGCATAATCTCTCCATAATCTCATGTGCCAAACATAGCCTAAAACCAAACAAACCATAAGCCGCTATGTAAGCCTAAACAAACACCCCATAATTTGAGTATTTAACCAATGCAGTGCTAATCATTCATGAGTAGCAGTCATAGACACGAATAAATGAACTTAAGGCAACTTAGTTTCACATGAGATAGTGCGTGAATAAACTCACATAAATCCAAGCATAGCCTATTACTCTATTAGTACAATGTGAGCTTTAAGCCAAACCATAGATCCATCCTCAAGCATCTCTTACATCCTTTAGCATTTTTACCTACTTGCAAACTTACTAGATTCGAAGTACCATGACTATCTAAAGCATTCATCTCTTCCATCATTTCTGTATGCTAGCTAATGATGCAAAGCTTCATGGACTGTTTTAAGAAGAAATACAAACTCAAGAGATGCAACAAAAACATAAAAAGTTGATATATGATCATATGAAACATAAGATGAACTAGGATAAGTGTATTGTCGTTGATCTTTATCGAAGAGCAGTAAGATGTCATTGTCTAGTGGATTTTGTGAAGCAAAAAGTAGTGCTTGGCATTCAATAGGGAGTCCCATTGTTTAGAGTAGACATGGTGAATTGGTGGGCAGTAGTTTATGTCTAATAGGAGATTTGATAAACTACAACATCATCATCTTCCCCTGTATCGCCATCACGTTTACAAGAAAAGAGGACAAATTTTCCAATAGGTGACATTGGTAGACATTTAATATTTGTCAAAAGACTAGGACACTAACCTTATGAAAGTACATTTTACTTACTTGACATGTAACTTATTAGTTCCAAAACCACTGCGGAGTGGCCTAGTGGCAAAAGGGCTTGTGACTATCATCATAAAATGTGAGAGGTCTCAAGTTCAATTCCCACTAGGTTGTAGTGGCCACGCCAACCTCCTGAAAATGGAGGGCTTTACCCGGTTTGAGTTTGTGAGGCGGTGGGCTCAAACCCCTGGATTAGTCGGCCAAAAGGTCGGAAACCATGGTTACCCAAAAAAAAAAGAAAAAACTTGTTAGTTCCAAAAGTTGAGGGTCTAGACAATATTTCCAAAGAGGAGAGTCAGGACTGCTTGTTATCTAGTTATACCTCTTTGTGCTTTATGATATGTTTTCCCTAAATGAATGTGCTTCGGATTCTCTGGGTTTTCTTGTATTCATCTAATTATCAAGAGGTGCTTTTTCTGCAGTAATTTTGTCTAATTACTATGATCTACCATTCAATGATATTCTTGACTGGAAGAAATTTGCGGTCATACTTAAGGAGAAAGACGTCTATGACCTAAAACAAATTCTCAAGGACATATCCCATGAACAGTTTGTCACTCTCCACAATAATTTAGTAAAGGTGAAAAACTCTTTTGTAGTATACTTTTTCTTTTGTATACTTATCATATGCTTGAATGTGTCTCTGTTACTCTTTTGCCAATAAACAGAAGGTAAGAAAAATTACTAAAGAAAAGCTTTTCCTCACTGCAGATCCAGAAGCATTTTCAATGGAACACACCTCCCATCCCATATGATGCTTTCCATATGGTCATGTACGATCTGTGGTTGCGCCATTCTGTCATTAAATACTAAATCACAAGTTAGTAAGTCACGTTTTCCAATCATACAAATGCTGTTTCAATTACTGTACACATTTTTTCATTTTTTTTTAACTCATATGTAGTTATAGCACTGTTTACAAGCAGGTCGATGTCTATTTTTAATCCATGTAAATTTAGCTTTTGTTTTACAGTTGTGGTACTTGATCATAAGATAACATTTATGTATTTGTATCACACAAAGCTGGTAGGTCTTGTTTAGTAAAACTTATGTATCCGTATCCCAAAATGATGTGTGCTATCCTCACCCTCAATGGGATCTAACGAGCTAAAGTTTGAAATTCCTGGATTGGTATTTGGAAAATTTACTTTTAATCTCAATCTCTAATGACATTAAATAGCAATCTATCTAACATAATAAACCAACCTCCCCCTAACAATACATTTACCCTGACCTTCATTTTCATTTAAGCCTGTATTTGTTCTTTTCTCATATTTCCAATTAATCAGCAACTTTCAACGAGCTACCAAAACTTATGTACTAGTTCTGAGAGTATTGTTTAATGTGTGGTTGGTTGGGATGAATGGAGTTGCTGTGAATCGACTCTGCTTTCAAATTAATTTCGTGTCTATTATCAAAAAGAGTTGGTTGCTATATTGGAATAGGATGGTACATTGCTATTTCAAGCATTTTGCCCTCTATTTAATTTTACAATAACTGATCCCATGACCCATGATCTACTTTCAGTACTTCACTCACTTTTGAACAACCTTTTTACTAATGATCAGATATAAAAGTTTACGGATTATGATGCCTTCTTGAATTGCATTGCAATAGATGCATCATATTTATGTTGGATGGTTCCTCTTCTTTATTGCTGGAAAAGCATACCGTGTTGAAAGTTAATCATGTTTTAAAAATTTAGTGGTCTGAGTAAAATTTAAGCTATGGGCATATAAGTACACTAATATTATAAGATTAAGGATCAAATGAGAAATGAAAAGAATAAAAAGTAACCACAGTCGCACATTTCAGATGCACCTACAAAATAAGATGCATCTCTCATGAAATTCACATTCTTCATTTGAAATGTGAGGCTACAAAGATTTCTCATTCTTCTTATTTTATTTTCTCTTCTTAGTGGATCCATTCCCAATATTATAATGCTAAAGATATATTCTAAATCTTTTGCAAGATTTCTTGTAACAGAAGATTGAAGCAATGATTCTAATATATTAGAAAGGTTATCTTCCAGCTGGGTTCTTCTCATTTATCTAAGATCATTTTTAGAGTTGAAGCTTTTATTTGTTCCATAAAGATTCTTAACTTTTTTATTGCATTTTTTATTATATTTTTCTTAGTGGTAGCTATTATGTATAGCTTAAAAACAAAAGAGTCTTGTCTACTGACATTGAATTTATGCACCATACATCTGTAATACTTTTACCTCAAAAAATAATAGTAGAACAAAAAAGGAACATTGTACTCTAGTATAAAAATACTGTTCTGTAGTTTTATAAATATAAATGCAACCCAAAGGCAATCCGGACCATCATTATCATTTAACAGCAATGGTTCCATTGAACTCGACCGATGATGACCGTAAGCAGCTTCATGTAGCAATGTTCCCATGGCTTGCTTTCGGTCACATCATCCCTTTCCTTGAACTCTCGAAATTTATAGCTGAAAAGGGTCACAAAGTCTCGTTTCTTTCCACCACTCGAAACATCCAACGACTACCTACCCTCCCTTCTGACCTCTCCCCACTTATAAATCTAGTTAAACTCACACTTCCACATGTTAACGAACTACCCACGGATGCAGAGGCCACCATGGACGTTCGTACTGACGATATTCATTACCTCAAGAAGGCCTTTGATGGTCTTAAACCAGAAGTTACACGATTTTTGGAGGAAGAGTCTCCAGACTGGATTATTTATGATTTTGCTCCATACTGGTTACCAGCAGTCGCAGCTGGCTTTGGCATCTCACGAGCGTACTTATCAATAATCAACGCATGGTTTGGTGCGTTTTTGGGACGGTCAACCGAGGACATGATAAATGGTTCAGATGAAAGGAAAACAGTCGAGGACTACATGAGACCACCCAAGTGGGTTCCCTTTCCAACTAACTTATGCTACCGAAAGCATGAGGCCAGTTGGATGGTTGACAGCTGTTTGGTTAATGCTTCTGGGGTGGCTGATACTTATCGTATTGGCATGATTTTGAAGGAGTCAGATTGTATGTTTGTAAGACACTCGTATGAATTTGAACCTCAATGGCTAACCCTTTTAGAAGAGTTGTATCACCTCCCAGTGGTTCCGGTGGGCTTAATGCCACCAGAAATTCCAACTAACGCCGTAAATCATAAAGATGACACGTGGATGACTGTCAAGCATTGGCTTGATGGTCAACAAAAAGGTCATGTGGTGTATGTGGCATTAGGAAGTGAGGTTATGATGAACAAAGCTGAACTAGGTGAGTTAGCTTTGGGTCTAGAATTATCTGGGTTGCCTTTCATTTGGGCTCTCAGAAAGCCTGCAGGTTCCAATGAGTCTGACTTAGTGGAATTACCGGACGGGTTCTTGGAAAGAACCCGGGACCGTGGGATGGTGTGGACGAGTTGGGTGCCTCAGTTACAGATACTGAGCCATGAGTCGGTAGGTGGGTTCTTGACTCATTGTGGTTGGAGTTCGATTGTGGAAGGGTTAATGTTTGGTCACCCTTTAATAATGTTACCCTTCTTGGTGGATCAAGGCCTGAATGCTCGAGTCCTGGTGGACAGACGGGTGGGAATCGAGGTACCAAGAATTGACCACGATGGCTCCTTCACTAAGGACTCGGTGGCAAAATCACTGATTTCGGTTGTCCTTGATGACCAAGGGAATATCTTCAAGGAAAATGCGACAGCGTTGAGTCAAACATTTGGGGACAAAAAGTTACACAAAAATTATGTAGATGCCTTTGTAGACTATCTAGAAAAGCAAAGGATTAAAATCAAGTTCGGATGAGACCAGTGTTGTTATGGTGCTTGTAGGTGTGCAAAGCATGAATAATTTTATATCATATGAATAAGATTATTTCCTTGTTTCAGAAAATCAATGTTTAAAACCTCAAATGGCCATGTCAATGAGTATTGAAAAACAGACGTCGTTGTTTCTCCACCTAATCAACTTTCTCAAAACAGACATAAAATACGAATTTTCAAAGTCAACAGACCATATCTTCTCCCTCCTAATATGTTATGAAAACCTTCTTTTTTGGCTTTATTCAAATAGCTTACTCTTCTTCAGATGGCTACATCACCTGTAAGTATTAGATGATAAATAAGCCAGTTCTAGATGCGTGCCGTTGGTCATTGCGCTTTATTACGTACGCTTCATTATCGTATCAATAAAAGATATTACCCACGGGTTTATCATCGCTCAACACAGTATCGCTTGTTATGATTATCTCGAGACCTACTTCTGCTATCGTTCGCCACTATTGTACCACCGTCACACCTACATATCTCAAACCCTAGTCGCTACAAAGCTCGCCTTGTGATGAATGGTAGTACTCAATTAGAGGGGTTGATGTAGATGAGACCTTTAGTCCCAGAGTTAAGCTTCGTACTATTCTGACTGCTCGAAGTTTGGCTACTTACCGACATTGGCCGATTCATCGCCTTGATGTCAAGAATGCTTTTTTACATGGTAACTTATCCGAGACAGTTTATATGCATCAGCCTCCCGGGTTTCGGGATTCTGAGCATCCTGATTATGTGTGTTTATTACAACGGTCTCTTTATGGGCTAAAGCAGGCCCCTAGAGCTTGGTTTCAGCGATTTGCATCTTATATCACACGGGTTGGGTTTTCTCATAGTCGTTGTGACTCATCATTATTTATATACGCATGTGGGACTGACATCGCCACCGTTATTATATGTTGATGATATTGTTCTCACCGCTTCTTCCGAGAGTTTGTTGTCGCGGATGATTGGATCCTTACATCAAGAGTTTGCTATGACGTATCCGGGTCCACTTAATTATTTTTTGGGTATCTCATACACGTGATTCCTCGTGGCTACTTTTATCTCGTAAGAAATATGCTATCGAGGTTTTGGAGAGAGCGATATGGTTAATTGTAATCCAAGTTGACTCGCTGACACTTGTCACACCCCAAATTACTTGCTTTTGCAATGAATGGAATTTCGGGATCGATCATCATAGCATCACAATCACAAGTTATATTGAACGACCTAAAGTGTCGCTTTGGAAAATACATCGCTTGGTTTAATAAAATAATCGAGTTTACAAAGTAGGTCCCAAATGAAACCAATTTGTGCGGAAATAAGTTTGTTACAATACAAACGATGTTTTAAAGTAAGAAACCCAGTGAGACGCGTCGTCATCACGACTCCATGATGTGTCCCAATGCGTGCTATGAAGTGAATGCCTTAGATACCGAGATTAAAACATGCTAAAAGTGTCAACACAAAGGTTGAGTGAGTTCATAGAGTTTGGTTTGAAATGTAAAGTCTTTCAAAATCGTTTATGCAAAGAAAGGCCTTGAAAATCCACTCCGCCCAAGTTCCGCCCATACAAAACTTGCAACCCGTGTGTTCACAACCCATTGCCAAAATGTGTATAGTTTATGTTCCAAACATATGATGTCAAATGAATTCACAATAGTACCTAACTCGACGTAGAACAATAGCACTTAATCCATAGCACATAAGCACAAAGACATAGCAATAGCACCTAACTCAATGTATCGAGTCAACCGATATAGTACTTTATTCGACGTAACTATAGCACGCAAACATGAACAATTTATATAGTACAACATTCGGTTTTGAAATGATGTAATCGTGATAGGAGTTATCCTTAAGAATATAAAGTACTTGAGAAAAATATAGTTAAGCATGCATCTCCCAAAACAAGTTATGAAAACAAGTAAAAGGGGCTATGAAACTCACTGGTAAACCGAGGCGATGATGTATGAGTACACCGAGGTATAATGTGAAACTTTAACTGGACCTATTACCAATGATATGATATGCAATGAGTTGCAATGTAATGTTATGCATGCACATCGTGATGTTATTTATACCATTTACGGTTTTGAAAACATTACTCGTCAGTGAAAAATACTCTTTTGACGCCTAGACCAATCAAAATGACTTTACATGTTTTTACGCCAAAATGTCATCCTACAATGGTTTTATAATGACTTTTGGTGAAATTACCATTTTTCGTCGCAAAACAATGTCGTTGGAAAAATCATAAAATTAACAAAAATGGCTCCGAAAAGTAGTTGTAAAACGTGTACGTCGATCGTTAGAGAACGAACTCGACGGTTTTGGAAAGTTTGTATCGATATCTAGAAGTTTCAGTTCAAGAGTTTTCATTCAAAAGGTCTCGATCATAAAGATATTAAAGGTTAAAATGGTGATTTTTGCTAATTGTGTGCGTAAAATAAGTTTCGCCAATGTTTGAACATCCGTAATTAATTTACCATAACTCCGCTTGATGACGGCTTTTGTTTTGAAAAATATGGCGGTGAACTTGATTTTACTAGAAGACATTTTGTTCCAAAAAGTTTCACAACCTTGTTAAAAACAACCGCAAACATGAACGTTACAAATAATGGGATACTTGAATCGTAAAAATAATATAGTTTTTCGAAATTAATATTTACGGCAACTTTATAAAACGGCATATATTTGTCGCTTCAAACTGCTTTCTACGATAATATGTCCTTAGCTTCGTATCAAGTAAACTAATATATTTTTGATAAGTCGAAATAATTTGTGAAGCTTAAGGCTCGTTTTGACCGAACAATGTAAAACTGCATGCTGAATTTTCTCAAAAGTTACGTCGTCGTCAAACTTTAAAAATTCACCACGGCTTCGTTATAACTCCGCTTTTATCCGCTCAAAAGGCCATGGATTCGCTTTTAAAGTGTATTTTCTAAATATCAAGGCCAAAATGTCGTACCAACAGTAGGTTTTTCCAGAATTTCGAAATAAGGACAGAACCAAATATATAGTTATCGAAAATAGTTTTTCTCGGACAAAACCTATTCAAATCCCTTCAAATCAACTCCAAAGCTAATCTAATCCTACCATACACCTTCTTAGGGTGTTATGGGTTCCTAATCACCATCAAGACCAAAGAATACCATGGGAATATTTATAGGATGACCAATATATTTATATAACTCAATAAATCATGAAATAAATGGTATAAATCACATAACATGCATATAAGCTCCAAAAATGAAAAGAAACATATGAAAATGAAGAGGAAACATAAAAATGATAAAAACATGCTTACTAGTGAAAGTGATGAGGTGAAAGTAACAAGGATTAGCCTAAATACTCTTGGTTTTTATTTCAAAACCTAATATAGAGTATAAACTAGATTGATTATACACTTGAGCTTGAAAGATTTTTGATCTCTTTGCACCCCTTGTTAGAACCGGTTTTGAGAGAGACAACCAAGAGAAAGAAAACTTTACCAATCTTTGAAAATGACTTGAGTAAAATGAATGAGAAGGTTGGAGTGTAAGTATATACTATCAACAAAATAATTCAATCACACATTAATTGTTACCCCCCATGGGCCGGTTTTTGGGGGAAAGTTGTCTCCCAAATATATTTTTTTTTTTAATCTTGTGTATAATTGTGTACTTGTGTAATTTTTGACAAAAGTATAAGAAATATGTAAGTATTAATCATTTATAAGGTAAATGGTAATTTTTGGTGCAAGTAAGTTTTTAATAAGTCAAAGTAGGATGTATTGAGATAATAAAAATTGTAAAAATACATTCCTTGTGAAATTTGGGTGATAAAATAATTATCGTATAATTTTTAAGAAAACGACGTAATAATTAAACTTTAACGATTAATATACCAAATACATTTGAAACACTAGGAAAACTAAAAATATAGTTTTTATGAACTAAATGTAAGTTTAAAATATCTCGGATCATTTTTGAAAGTAACGGTTAAATATAAAATAATAACTCACGCGATAAAGTTTATTAAATATAAAAATTACGCGTTGAAGGTGAAATGAAATGTCGTGGATCGAACTAATGAGATGCAAATGATGTCCATGAAATGTAGACTAATCTTAGTCCATATGAAATGTACGTGATGACATGATCATGAATTCGCCGCTAAACCTCCAAGGTTACGCGAATTTGAAACAAGTAAACCAAGTTTACTATAAATGTTGAAATAATGAGGCATAAATCGTGTCAAGAAATGACCTGAAAGTACGGGTTGTCACATTCGCCCATCCAAAAAGGAATTCAGTCCCTGAATTCAATCGTTGTTAGGTCTAACGGGTTTAGGGTTTGATGTGGTAAACTTTCCCATTCCCGAGCAAAACCCTCAAAAGATTTTTGGTAACCGATTTTACTTAATCTCACAACTCATCAAACAAGAACCGCTATGAGATTAGGCTAAATCGGTTTAGGTAATGACTTGTTTCTAGCTCGATCTTTGCAACTCATCAAACAAGAACTCGCCACGCGGATCAAACCGGAAACAAGTGGTTCAAGAAAATTCTTTGAAAATTTGGCTCGATTACGAATTGCTTACACATATAAGCCTACTACTCCCTTCATTGCATGATTCTTCCCGAATTAGACATAGGTGATCGTGCTATGTATAATTTAGGAGTAACTATGCGATGCTTGGACTAATCGACTCATATGTTTGTTTGGTGTTGGGTCAACTGTTGTTAAAATTGTGATGAACATCGAGGAGAAAAGACATGGAGAAGTGTTGTCACACCGCGGGAGGCGGAAACACGAGTGTAACGGAAAGGAACATAAGCACAAGATAATAGAACATACCAACATTAATATTAAAAGAAATATTACACCATTACAATACTAGTTTAGCCGGCATCGGCAAATATATTACAAAGTTTAGTTCCCAAAATATTAAATTTTATTACATACGACTTGTAGCGACAAGTGAAAACTTCTTTATGCAAGACTTGATAGAAAAGCTTACTAACGATCACGAAATGCATGAGAGAAAACGGGTCAACTATGAAAATAGTTGGTGAGTAAACACGCTTAGCGAAATAAGAAAAATCGAAGAAATATTCAAAGCTTTCGGTCAACGAAAATAGTTCTCAAAGCAAAGGCATTGTGTATCCACTCGGCCCAAATTCGCCCATACAAAACTTGCAACTTGTGTGTACACAACCCACCGCCAAAAGTAGTATGCCTAAAGATCAAGTATAAACGGTCATAATAGTTCACAATATAGTACCACGAATATAATAATGTAGGGATGCTCGAACATGGGAGACTTTGCTTTGCTCCAACAAGGGAGACTCCTTTGTCACTCGACCACCTAGGTGAGATTTATTGAGACGCCTACCAATAAGGCGAGACTTTATAGTGATGCTCGAACGGTGGAGACTCCTTTGTCACCGACCACCTAGGTGAGATTTATTGAGACGCTCACCAATAAGGCGAGACTTTATAGTGATGCTCGAGCGGTGGAGACTCCTTTGTCACCGACCACCTAGGTGAGATTTATTGAGACGCCTACCAATAAGGCGAGACTTTATAGTGATGCTCGAACAGTGGAGACTCCTTTGTCACTCGACCACCTAGGTGAGATTTATTGAGACGCCTACCAATAAGGCGAGACTTTATAGTGATGCTCGAACAGTGGAGACTTTGGGACAAGGTCATAACATGTACGGTTCAATAAATTCCAAAGAAGTCATATATTTATAATTAAATCCAAGATTCTAAGTCAAGTTCAAAAGTTCAAGTCTAAAGAGTTCATAGAAGTAAAAATCAATTTAGTTCAAATATGGTTCATGCATTTCGCCCAAAAATATAGTAAAACGGTAAAAGGGGATGTGATTACTCACTTGGTGAACCGATGCGATGACAAAAGTGGTTACACCGAAATGTAGCGTGATGTGTCAACGGGACCTATTATGAATGATATGATATACAATGAGTTGCAATGTAATGTTATGCATGCATTTCAGATGTTATTTATACCATTTACTGAGTTTTGAAAATATTACTCGTCGTCGAAAAATACTCTTTTGACGCCTTGACCCTTCAAAAATGACTTTACATGTTTTACGTCAAAATGTCATCCTATAATGGTTTTATAATGATTTTGGTGAAATTACCACTTTTCGTCGCAAAACAATGTCGTCGGAAAAATCATGAAATCAACAAAAACGGCTCCGGAAAAGCAGTCGTAAAACGGTGTACGTCGATCGTTAGAGAACGAACTCGACGGTTTTGGAAAGTTTGTATCGATATCTAAAAGTTTCAGTTCAGGAGTTTTCGTTCAAAAGGTCTCGATCATAAAGATATTAAAGGCTAAAGATAGTGATTTTTGCTAATTGTGTGCAGAAAATAAGTTTCGGCCAATGTTTGAACATCCGTAATTAAATCACTATAACTCCGCTTGACCAACGGCTTTTTGTTTTGAAAAATATGGCCGATGAACTTGATTTTACTAGAAGACACTTCGTTATAAAAGTTTTGCATCATAGTTAAAAGCGCCGCAAACATGGACGATATAGCTAATGAAATACTTGTTACGTCAAAATAATATAGTTTTTCGAAAATAATATTTACGGCAACTTTATGAAAACGGCCATATATTTGTCGTTTTAAACCGCTTTCACGTAAAATATGTCCTTAGCTTCGTATCGAAGTAAACTAATATATTTTTGAGAAGTCGAAATAATTTGTGAAGCTTAAGGCTCGTTTTTGACCCGAAATGTGTAAAAACTGCATGCTGTCTTTTTCAGAAAATAATACTTTTCGTCGTAAAACTTCAAAAATTCACCACGGCTTCGTTATAACTCCGTTTTTGTCCGTTCAAAAGGCCACGGATTCGTTTTAAAGTATATTTTCTAATTATGAAGGCCAAAATGTCGTACCATCAGTGGGTTTTTCCAGAATTTCGTTTTAAGGACAGAACGTAAAATATAGTTTACGAAAATAGTTTTTCTCGGACAAAACCTATTCTAATCCCTTCAAATCAACTCCAAAGCTAATCTAATCCTACCATACACCTTCTTAGGGTGTCATGGGTTCCTAATCACCATCAAGACCAAAGAATAACTTGGGAATAATTATAGGATGACTAATAAGTATATAAAACCTTAAAATCATGAAATAAATGGTATAAATCACAATACATGCATATAAGCTCCAAAATGATAAGAAACATATGAAATGAAGAGGAAACATAAAATGATAAGAATATGCTTACTAGTGAAAATGAAGAGGTGTAAGTAACAAGGATTAACTTAAATATCCTTGGTTTTATTTCAAAACCATATAAAGGATATATACTAGATTGTTATATAACTTGAGCTTGATCAAAAAAATGGTGATCCCTTGGAGCTTGATGTGGTCGGTTTTGGAGGAAGGCAAAGAGAGAAGAAAAGGTTTTTATGAACTATGTGAAATAATGAGAAGTAAGTGAAGTGAATGAATGAAATCTATTATATGACTTGGAGTGTAATTCTAAACATTCAAGAAAAGAATTCAACACCATAAATGCAATCCTTCCCCCCTAGAACCGGTTTAGGGGGGATATGTTTTCCCAATTTTATATATTTTTTTTTTTTTTTTTTAAGATGTTGTGTAATATTTGCTAAATGTGTAAGTAAAGTGTACATGAAGGAAAATGTATAAGTAAAGGTAAATGGTGGTTTTTAGGTAAAAGAGATTTTGAATAGACCAAAATAGAATGTAATGAGATAATAAAAATTGTAAAAACACATTCCTTGTGAAAATTGAGTGATACAATAATTATCGAATAATTTTTAAGAAAAACGTCGTAATGATTAAACTTTAACGATTAATATACTGAAATAAATTCAAATTACTAGGAAAACTAAAATATAGTTTTATAAACTAAATGTAAGTTTAAAAATACCTCGGGATCATTTTTGAAAGTAATCGGTTAAATAATCAAAATAAAAACTCACGCGATAAAAATTATTAAATATAAAAATTACGCGTAAAATGTGAAATGAAATGCCATGAATGAACTAATATGATGCATATTTAATTTAAGAAATGACCGAATTTGAGAATTGTGACATTCTTCCCATGTCGCGGAATCACGCCCCGTGATTCGATTAACGATACTATGGTCCGAACCTCGACAAGAGTTCTAAAGTTCATGATCGTACGAGCAGTCTAAATGATCATATCAATGCCCATGCGCATGTGTTCCCCATTCAACTAAGTACGCGTGCGCGTGATCGATTTGATAGGGTAAACTTATCCAATATCGAACGTAGCTCTCAAAGACCTTTAGGTAGTCGATTCTAATTTAATCTCACAACTCATCAAACAAGAACCGTCATGAGATTAAACTAAACCGACTTGAGTAAACTTGTCTCTTAGCTTGATTTTCGCAACTCATCAAACAAGAAGCGTCACTAGATCAAGCTAGGAAACAAGTTGTTAGAAAGGTAGGATGCCACATCCTTGAATGAAGTCTTTGAAAGATTCGCTCGATATTCGATTTGCTTACACAATCAAATCCAATCAACAAAATATATAACAACTAAGGTCGATATCAATAGGTCTCAAGTTATTCAATGTCGTGAACGTGTAAAGATTGGAAGGAAGTTATGCACTCAAAATCATGTCGTACAGAAATAAGGTAGTTGTTCGAAAGAATGTACCCGTTAAGCGTTGCGGGCTTCCTCGGTGCCGGATAGAATTTCGGGAGGAATTTCAATGTTCGATCTTGTGGGCCTTCTATTGCCAACGCCAGTTTGGACGATTACCTCCTTGATTGGGAGTTCTTTTCAACTTTGGGATGTATTGCGAAGGTGATCTAGACTTCCACACTCGTAACATGCTTTTCTCGCCCTTGATTTCCGCCTACGTGTGAGCAATTTCGCGAAGTGGCCCGTCTCGCCCACATTTGCCGCACCTTGGCAGCCTCGAGTGATGATAATTACATCGAGTACACAAAGGATGTGGACCGCATATCTTTTGCGCTCCGGTGGTCGCCCATAGTTCGGGTTATTCACGCCTCTTGTTTTGTTGATTCGGTCTCGGTTTCCCGGTGATCCTCCTGTCGCTTTCGTCCATTGTTTGAAGTACCTTCTCCGTTGTTGGTTCGTCTAGCATCGAGATGTATTATAATTTGGGTGAGTAGATCCGCTATTCTCGCAGCGTTGTTGTTTGGATCGTCATTGTTGTTTGGGTTGCCGTTGTTGTTACCTCCTGAGCGTGTGTTTCTTGCAGCCATGATCCTACAGAGGACCAAAACATCGGGTTGAGTAAACGACCTTCTAACGGAGTCAGATGAGGTGCAGAACGGTGGTAATGGGTTATAGTGATCGAAACATGACAGGAACAGAGACATGCTATGTCTAACAAGTCGAAAGATGGAAAAAGAAGATATGAACAAGGTACGGTAATGTAGACGTGAACGTAAAAACATGCCATGCATACCCACCCGACCAATGCAACTTGGTGACCGGACTCAAAAGACTCGACTAAACATGATTTAAAACTACCACTCTTATCATTGCATGGTTCTTCATAAATTAGACATAGTTGATCGTGCTATGTATAATTTATGAGTAACGATGCAATGATAGGACTAGTTGACTCGGATGATGTTCAATGTTTAATAAAATAAAATAAAATAATTTTTTTTTTTTTTTTTTTTTTTTTTCGGTTATAGGCGTGATTTTTATTTTTGAAAAATCGGCATTCTCTATAACCTTTGGCTCGATACCAATCTGTCACACCTCCGGAGGCGGAAACACGAGGTGTAACGGAAGGGAACATAAGCAAAAGATAATAGAACATACCAACATTAATATTAAAAAGAAATATTACACCATTACAATACCAGTTTAGCCGGCATCGGCAAATATATTACAAAGTTTAGTTCCCAAAATATTAAATTTTATTACATACGACTTGTAGCGACAAGTGAAAACTTCTTTATGCAAGACTTGATAGAAAAGCTTACTAACGATCACCTGAAATGCATGAGAGAAAACGGGTCAACTATGAAAATAGTTGGTGAGTAAACACGCTTAGCAAAAATAAGAAAAATCGTAAGAAATATTCAAAGCTTTCGGTCAACGAAAATAGTTCTCAAAGCAAAGGCATTGTGTATCCACTCGGCCCAAATTCGCCCATACAAAACTTGCAACTGTGTGTACACAACCCACCGCCAAAAGTAGTATGCCTAAAGATCAAGTATAAACGGTCATAATAGTTCACAATATAGTACCACGAATATAATAATATAGGGATGCTCGAACATGGGAGACTTTGCACCGCTCCAACAAGGGAGACTCCTTTGTCACTCGACCACCTAGGTGAGATTTATTGAGACGCCTACCAATAAGGCGAGACTTTATAGTGATGCTCGAGCGGTGGAGACTCCTTTGTCACTCGACCACCTAGGTGAGATTTATTGAGACGCCTACCAATACCAATAAGGCGAGACTTTATAGTGATGCTCACCAATCGAGACGGTGGAGACTCCTTTGTCACTCGACCACCTAGGTGAGATTTATTGAGACGCCTACCAATAAGGCGAGACTTTATAGTGATGCTCGAACAGTGGAGACTTTGGGACAAGGTCATAACATGTACGGTTCAATAAATTCCAAAGAAGTCATATATTTATAATTAAATCCAAGATTCTAAGTCAAGTTCAAAAGTTCAAGTCTAAAGAGTTCATAAAAGTAAAAATCAATTTAGTTCAAATATGGTTCATGCATTTCGCCCCAAAAATATAGTAAAACGGTAAAAGGGATGTGATTACTCACTTGGTGAACCGATGCGATGACAAAAGTGGTTACACCGAAATGTAGCGTGAATGTCAACCGGGACCTATTATGAATGATATGATATACAATGAGTTGCAATGTAATGTTATGCATGCATTTCGTATGTTATTTATACCATTTACGGGTTTTGAAAATATTACTCGTCATCGAAAAATACTCTTTTGACGTCTTGACCCTTCAAAATGACTTTACATGTTTTACGTCAAAATGTCATCCTATAATGGTTTTATAATGATTTTGGTGAAATTACCACTTTTCGTCGCAAAACAATGTCGTCGGAAAAATCATGAAATTAACAAAATGGCTCCGGAAAAGTAGTCGAAATGGTGTACGTCGATCGTTAGAGAACGAACTCGACGGTTTTGGAAAGTTTGTATCGATATCTAAAAGTTTCAGTTCAGGAGTTTTCGTTCAAAAGGTCTCGATCATAAAGATATTAAAGGCTAAAGATAGTGATTTTTGCTAATTGTGTGCAGAAAATAAGTTTCGGCCAATGTTTGAACATCCGTAATTAAATCACTATAACTCCGCTTGACCAACGGCTTTTTGTTTTGAAAAATATGGCCGATGAACTTGATTTTACTAGAAGACACTTCGTTATAAAAAGTTTTGCATCATAGTTAAAAACTGCCGCAAACATGGACGATATAGCTAATGAAATACTTGTTACGTCAAAAATAATATAGTTTTTCGTAAAATAATATTTACGGCAACTTTATGAAAACGGCCATATATTTGTCGCTTTAAATCCGCTTTCACGTAAAATATGTCCTTAGCTTCGTATCAAGTAAACTAATATATTTTTGAGAAGTCGAAATAATTTGTGAAGCTTAAGGCTCGTTTTGACCCGAAATGTGTAAAACTGCATGCTGTCTTTTCAGAAAATAATACTTTTCGTCAGAAACTTCAAAAATTCACCACGGCTTCGTTATAACTCCGTTTTGTCCGTTCAAAAGGCCACGGATTCGTTTTAAAGTATATTTTCTAATTATGAAGGCCAAAATGTCGTACCATCAGTGGGTTTTCCAGAATTTCGTTTTAAGGACAGAACGTAAAATATAGTTTACGAAAATAGTTTTTCTCGGACAAAACCTATTCTAATCCCTTCAAATCAACTCCAAAGCTAATCTAATCCTACCATACACCTTCTTAGGGTGTCATGGGTTCCTAATCACCATCAAGACCAAAGAATAACTTGGGAATAATTATAGGATGACTAATAAGTATATAAAACCTTAAAATCATGAAATAAATGGTATAAATCACAATACATGCATATAAGCTCCAAAATGATAAGAAACATATGAAATGAAGAGGAAACATAAAATGATAAGAATATGCTTACTAGTGAAAATGAAGAGGTGTAAGTAACAAGGATTAACTTAAATATCCTTGGTTTTATTTCAAAACCATATAAAGGATATATACTAGATTGTTATATAACTTGAGCTTGATCAAAAAAAATGGTGATCCCTTGGAGCTTGATGTGGTCGGTTTTGGAGGAAGGCAAAGAGAGAAGAAAAGGTTTTTATGAACTATGTGAAATAATGAGAAGTAAGTGAAGTGAATGAATGAAATCTATTATATGACTTGGAGTGTAATTCTAAACATTCAAGAAAAGAATTCAACACCATAAATGCAATCCTTCCCCCCTAGAACCGGTTTAGGGGGGATATGTTTTCCCCATTTTATATATTTTTTTTTTTTTTTTTTAAGATGTTGTGTAATATTTGCTAAATGTGTAAGTAAAGTGTACATGAAGGAAAATGTATAAGTAAAGGTAAATGGTGGTTTTAGGTAAAAGAGATTTTGAATAGACCAAAATAGAATGTAATGAGATAATAAAATTGTAAAACACATTCCTTGTGAAAATTGAGTGATACAATAATTATCGAATAATTTTTAAGAAAAACGTCGTAATGATTAAACTTTAACGATTAATATCTGAAATAAATTCAAATTACTAGGAAAACTAAAAATATAGTTTTATAAACTAAATGTAAGTTTAAAAATACCTCGGGATCATTTTTGAAAGTAACCGGTTAAATAATCAAAATAAAAACTCACGCGATAAAAATTATTAAATATAAAAATTACGCGTAAAATGTGAAATGAAATGCCATGAATGAACTAATATGATGCATATTTAATTTAAGAAATGACCGAATTTGAGAATTGTGACTCGCAGCAGCAGCAGCCACCGCTTCCTTTCAATCCTTAATGCCTCGCTACACTATCCCTTACCAACTTTTGAATAGCCGCTTGTGTCATTTCAATTGTGGCTTTCTTGATGTCATATCTTCTTCAAAACAAGAGGAATGTGAGACGAGCAAAATCCGATGTTAATAATAAACGCCCAAAGAAATGTGATAAGAATGATAAGTTTGAGGTTATCTTTCAAAATGATCGACGGGTTCCAAAAGATGGGTTATGATGTGTTGTAAGTGCTTCAAATGTATGGTGGTTTAGTGACTTAGTGTGTGAATAAAGTGTAACTCAACATGTTAGTGGTGAAACAAAGGAGTGAGAGCGACTTCGCCTATTTAAAAGTTTATCTCGCATTCGACGTTATCGATGATGAATCACCGATATAAAAATTGTGGTAGGGAATGACAAGGAATTCTCCACGTTAGAGTATGGGAAAAGATAATGGGATGGGCATTTAAGGGCATCCATGTGACAATCGCTTTGAAATGAAAGTAAATAACTCGAAAAGGTACGTATAAATCGCATGCAAAGTGAACATGCACTTATGATGAAATGATGAGATGCTATGGTGATGTAGTTATAGTCTAGGGTCAATGATGCAACCTAGTTCTCTATAATCAAGCTCGATGCCAACTGTCACACCCCAAATTACTGCTTTGCAATGGAATGGAATTCACGGGATCGATCGTCATAGCATCACAATCACAGTTATATTGAACGACCTAAAGTGTCGTTTGGAAAATACATCGTTTGGTTTAATAAAATAATCGAGTTTACAAAGTAGGTCCCAAATGAAACCAATTTGTGCGGAAATAAGTTTGTTACAATACAAACGATGTTTTAAAGTAAGAAAAACCCAGTGAGACGTCGTCATCACGACTCCATGATGTGTCCCAATGCGCCATGAAGTGAATGCCTTAGATACCGAGATTAAAACATGCTAAAAGTGTCAACACAAAGGTTGAGTGAGTTCATAGAGTTTGATTTGAAATGTAAAGTCTTTCAAAATCGCTTATGCAAAGAAAGGCCTTGAAAATCCACTCCGCCCAAGTTCGCCCATACAAAACTTGCAACCTGTGTTCACAACCCATTGCCAAAATGTGTATAGTTTATGTTCCAAACATATGATGTCAAATGAATTCACAATAGTACCTAACTCGACGTAGAACAATAGCACTTAATCCATAGCACATAAGCAATAGCACATAAGCAATAGCACCTAACTCAATGTATCGATGAGTCAATGATATAGTACTTTATTCGACGTGTAACTATAGCACGCAAACATGAACAATTTATATAGTACAACATTCGGTTTTGAAATGATGTAATCGTGATAGGAGTTATCCTTAAGAATATAAAGTACTTGAGAAAAATATAGTTAAGCATGCATCTCCCCAAAACAAGCTTATGAAAACAAGTAAAAGCAGGGCTATGAAACTCACTTGTAAACCGAGGCGATGATGTATGAGTACACCGAGGTATAATGTGAAACTTTAACTGGACCTATTACCAATGATATGATATGCAATGAGTTGCAATGTAATGTTATGCATGCACTTCAGATGTTATTTATACCATTTACGGTTTTGAAAACATTACTCGTCGTCGAAAAATACTCTTTGACGCCTAGACCAATCAAAATGACTTTACATGTTTTACGTCAAAATGTCATCCTACAATGGTTTTATAATGACTTTTGGTGAAATTACCATTTTCGTCGCAAAACAATGTCGTTGGAAAAATCATAAAATTAACAAAATGGCTCGGGAAAAGTAGTTGTAAACGGTGTACGCCGATCGTTAGAGAACGAACTCGACGGTTTTGGAAAGTTTGTATCGATATCTAGAAGTTTCAGTTCAAGAGTTTTCGTCCAAAAGGTCTCGATCATAAAGATATTAAAGGTTAAAGTTGGTGATTTTGCTAATTGTGTGCGTAAAATAAGTTTCGCCAATGTTTGAACATCCGTAATTAATTTACCATAACTCCGCTTGATGACGGCTTTTTGTTTTGAAAAATATGGCGGTGAACTTGATTTTACTAGAAGACATTTTGTTCCAAAAGTTTCACAACCTTGTTAAAACAAACGCAAACATGAACGTTACGACTAATGGGATACTTGAATCGTAAAAATAATATAGTTTTTCGAAATTAATATTTACGGCAACTTTATAAAACGTGCATATATTTGTCGCTTCAAACCGTTTTCACGATAATATGTCCTTAGCTTCGTATCAAGTAAACTAATATATTTTTGATAAGTCGAAATAATTTGTGAAGCTTAAGGTCTGCTTTTGACCCGAACAATGTAAAACTGCATGCTGAATTTTCTGAAAAGTTACGTTTCGTCGTCAAACTTTAAAAATTCACCACGGCTTCGTTATAACTCCGCTTTTATCCGCTCAAAAGGCCACGGATTCGTTTTAAAGTGTATTTTCTAAATATCAAGGCCAAAATGTCGCACCAACAGTAGGTTTTTCCAGAATTTCAAATAAGGACAGAACCAAATATATAGTTATCGAAAATAGTTTTTCTCGGACAAAACCTATTCAAATCCCTTCAAATCAACTCCAAAGCTAATCTAATCCTACCATACACCTTCTTAGGGTGTCATGGGTTCCTAATCACCATCAAGACCAAAGAATACCATGGGAATATTTATAGGATGACCAATATATTTATATAACTCAATAAATCATGAAATAAATGGTATAAATCACATAACATGCATATAAGCTCCAAAAATGAAAAGAAACATATGAAATGAAGAGGAAACATAAAATGATAAAAACATGCTTACTAGTGAAAGTGATGAGGTGAAAGTAACAAGGATTAGCCTAAATACTCTTGGTTTTATTTCAAAACCTAATATAGAGTATAAACTAGATTGATTATACACTTGAGCTTGAAAGATTTTTGATCTCTTTGCACCCCTTGTTAGAACCGGTTTTGAGAGAGACAACCAAGAGAAAGAAAACTTTACCAATCTTTGAAAATGACTTGAGTAAAATGAATGAGAAGGTTGGAGTGTAAGTATATACTATCAACAAAATAATTCAATCACACATTAATTGTTCCCCCCCCCCACCCCCCATGGGCCGGTTTTTGGGGGAAAGTTGTCTCCCAAATATATTTTTTGTTTTTTTAATCTTGTGTATAATTGTGTACTTGTGTAATTTTGACAAAAGTATAAGAAATATGTAAGTATTAATCATTTATAAGGTAAATGGTAATTTTGGTGCAAGTAAGTTTTAATAAGTCAAAGTAGGATGTATTGAGATAATAAAATTGTAAAATACATTCCTTGTGAAATTTGGGTGATAAAATAATTATCGATAATTTTAAGAAAACGACGTAATAATTAAACTTTAACGATTAATATACCAAATACATTTGAAACACAAGGAAAACTAAAATATAGTTTTTATGAACTAAATGTAAGTTTAAAAATATCTCGGATCATTTTGAAAGTAACGGGTTAAATATACAAAATAATAACTCACGCGATAAAGTTTATTAAATATAAAATTACGCGTTGAAGGTGAAATGAAATGTCGTGATCGAACTAATGAGATGCAAATGATGTCCATGAAATGTAGACTAATCTTAGTCCATATGAAATGTACGTGATGACATGATCATGAATTCGCGCTAAACCTCCAAGGTTACGCGGATTTGAAACAAGTAAACCAAGTTTACTATAAATGTTGAAATAATGAGGCATAAATCGTGTCAAGAAATGACCTGAAAGTACGGGTTGTCACAACACTGAGTCTAAACTGGGGGATGATGGTGATCCGATATCTGATCCTACTTTATATCGGAGTCTTGCAGGTTCTCTTCAATATCTCACCTTTACTCGCCCAGATATATCTTATGCAGTTCAACATGTTTGCCTTCATATGCATGACCCTCGAGAGCCTCATTTCTCGGCTCTCAAACGGATTTTGCGATATGTTCGGGTACCTTAGACTATGGGCTACGATTGTTTGCATCTTCTACTACATCCTTGGTTGCTTATTCGATGCGGATTAGGTTTGGTTGTCCTACCACCAGGAGATCCACTTCTGGGTATTGTGTATTTCTTGGCAACAACTTACTCTCGTGGTCCTCTAAGCGTCAACCGACACTTTCTCGTTCTAGTGCAGAAGCCGAGTACCGTGGCGTTGCCAATGCTGCTGAGACTTGTTGGTTACGGAATTTACTACGTGAGCTACACACACCTTTATCTTCCGCTACGCTTGTCTACTGTGATAATGTTAGTGCTGTCTACTTATCCTGTAATCCGGTTCAGCATCAGCGTACGAAGCACATTGAGATCGATATTCACTTTGTCCGAGACTTAGTTGCTACTGGTCAAGTTCGGGTTCTCCATGTTCCTTCACGTTATCGGTATGTAGACATTTTTACGAAAGGTCTGCCGTCCGCTCTGTTTGAGGAATTTCGCACCAGTCTGAGTGTCCGGTGTCCTCCCGCTCCGACTGCGGGGGAGTGTTAGGCTACATGGTTTTGTAATGTTGTAACGGGCTCAAGCCCAAATCTAGAATGTTCTGTAGTGTGCTATATATTTGTCCCATGTAATCAGTTATTGATCAATCAATCAAATCATTCTTCATTATACGCATCTTACAGTAAGGAACGTTAAAGACACACAACTTTGTTTCACTAGCATTTCAGTGCCTCCAAATGGGAACACTCATCAAGGAGGAGTCACTTATTACAAGTGACGTCGAAATGCTATTTACTCATAACTTTGCACGTTGATAAATATGAGACCTTAGAGCATGCACAACCCTAACGCACCAAAGGCGTTAGAGGGCAAAATAACGCCTGCTAGTGGCGTTAAGCGTTGGACTTGTGGTGTTAACTCACGTTGGTCCTGGGCGTTGCTCCACTAACTTGATTAGTGGGTTTAAAATAAAAAAAAAAAAAAATTCAAAAAATTTCAAATCTAGTCCTCGCAAGGGCTAGTATCCGTTAGATTTCAAAAATTTTCAAAAAATTTCAAAATTAGTCCCTAACGGCTAGTTTTTACAAAAAACAAAAAAAAAACAAAAACAAAAACAAAAAAACCCCATTTTTTTACCACTATAAATACCCAACTAAAACTCCATTTTTTTCACACTTTCATAATTCAAATTCACAATTTATATACTTCCTGTCACACTTTGATAATTCAAGAATCAAGTTCGTTCACAATGGATCCAAATGAATTTGGTGATATTCCTTTGTCATGGTCTGACAGAGAAGACCAAGAAGACATCCAATTTATGACGTCCGCGTACGAGTATCACCTTCAGTTGGAACAAGAAGAATGTATTGAATCTCAACATCCTATGTTTTGTTTTTTTTTCATCGTCATTTCCTTTATGTTGTAGCGTTTAATTTGCGGTGTGTTTTTTAAATTTCGATGTATTTTTTTTATTTGTTGTAATTTTTTTTTCATGTATTTTTTTAATTTCGTATTGTAATATGTTTTCAAATTTAATGTTATGTTTAGTTTAATAAATAAAGTGTTTGTTTTAGTTTAGGGGTTGAAATTGAAAATCTGCAATGTTATTGATGTTATTGGGATGTTATGGTTGTGGGTATTTTTTGGGGATGTTAATATTAAATGTTAAAGCTGATGTGACGCTGACGTAGACGGTGTTATTGATGTTATGGTGTTATGATTGTGAATGCTCTTATTGTTCATTTAGTTAAGGTGGAAGAAACTTAACTTCTTTACCCAAAAAAGGATACTTAACTTGGGAAATTTAGTTGCATGTTGCCAACAAACACTAAGGTAAAAGATGTCTATGATCTCTACTATTCATTGATATTCTTGACGGGAAGAAATTTGCGGTCTTACTTAGGGAGAAAGACGTCCATGACCTATAACAAATCGTCAAGGACATATCCAATGAATAGTTCATCACTCTCCACAATATCTAGTAAATGTGAAAAGCTCTTTCGTATTCTTGTCATATGATTGAATGCGTATTGTTACTCTTTTGCAAATAAACAGTGGGTAAGAAAAATTGTTAAATTACTACAAGAAACTGTTTTTCCTGCAGATTCAGAAGCATTTTCATCGGAACGCTCCTCCCATCCTATATGATGCTTTCCTATTGGTCATGCACCTAGGTTGCACTGACACGGCCACGGTGTCCGACACGGACACGGCGTGGACACGGGAAATTTTTTTTATATATTATATATATGTGTATAAAAACATGTACAAAGCCTTAAAATCAAATGAAATATCATAATTATAAAGAAACACAACTAATCTCTTTCTCTTCTCCCTCTCTCTCTTCATCTCTGTGCTTCCGCCATCCACCGCACCACCATGTAAACACTTTCTTTCTCTTTTTTTTTTAATTAAAAAAAAAAAAAATTCTTCTACTTCTTTATAAATTTTGAAAACCATCTTTTTCCATTTTTTCAAAAAAAAAAAAAAAAATCCAAATCCATGTCCGTCCGTGTCCAAGCCGTGTCCAAATCCGTGTCCGGCCCAAACATCACGTGGGACACGGCACGTGCGTGTCGGACACGTGTCCGAGCGGTGTCCGAGGCGTGTCCGTGTCCGACACTGCCACTCCTTACTTTAAGGCGTGTCCGACACCATCTGTGGTTGCACAATAAGGTCTCATATTTGACTTTTGAAGTCTTTATTTTTCAATTTTGACGTTAAATATTTCTGTTTGTGTTATATAATACTTGATGAAAATTATAAAAATGAAAATACATTCAAAACACAATCTATTCATATATTTTGCATCAAGTATAATATAATACTAAAAATAATAATTAAGGTCAAAGTTGAAAAAGATTGACTTCAAAAAATCAAAGTGTGGTAAGTCGCGTTTCCACTTATACAAATGTTGTTTCAATTTATTATACGATTTTTTCACTTTTTGACCTGGTCATGTGTAGTGAATAGTAATAGCACTGTTTACAAGCAGGTCGATCATATATATTTCCATTGTAAATGGGGCATGTTAGCGTGCACTCCCTAGTTTTAATATAGGGGTGTTTGTCTTTATCTCTCATATCAAATCAATTGTCATAACAAATTTCGCCCCATAGCTTGTTGGTCTCACACACGCGGCGGTCAGACATTTTTTTTTTTTTTTTTTTTTTTTAATTTAATTGTGTAGTGTTTAGGTATATATAGTGTATTTATTTGTGTAGTGTTTTTATATGTATAGTGTATTTAATTGTGTAGTGTTTTATATGGTATTTATTTTACGTCACTTTTATAAATTTTTTTATAAATTTTTATAAACTTTTTTATAACTTTTTATAAACTTTTTTTATAAACTTTTTATAAACTTTTTTTTATAAACTTTTTTTATAAAATTTTTATAAATTTTTTAGAAATTAAAAATGAATGGTTCGGTTTTTACTTTCTTAAAAATCTAACTCATCACATTAAATGTATCATCCTAACTAATAGTAAAGTTACACATTAATCTGATTCAAATCAGATTCCAAGCCATATTCCAACAAAAACCTATCATCTTTCTCTCTTTCTTGCCTAACTATGTCCTCCCACTCTTGTTCAACCCTTGCGTTTTCTTCTAATATTTGTGTTAATGCTTCTTTGTCCAATAACGTTCCAACTCTTTCAATACTATTGTCTTTTTTACAAGAATCTTGCTAAGTGAGGGATTAATCTTTAAGTTGCTAGTGGTCCTATAGACAGCTTATTTAAATCATTTTAGCTTACTTTGTATGAATTTGTATATCACTTTCATGATAATTGTTTGACAAAACAAAATAAATCAAAAAGGAATGACGACTCGAACACAAGAATACAAGAGCATAATTTGGTTCAACCGATTAAATCTCCATCAGTCACCAATCTATTTCAATTTCGCAAACTACTGAGGTAAAAATACCTGACTAGTGGCCAATAAAGAAAAATAAAGTACGCATGGCTTGTGTGTTTTAGCTTACTTTAAACGACTCAGCCATGTTTGAATAACAACATTTCTATCTATGCTTCACTGCACTAGAGTATAGATCTCATCCAATCTTTTAAAACTTTATCAGTCAAAAAAATACGACAACAAAACTTAATAAAATATAAAATTTCTTTATAGAGTCCACCGTAACTGTCACAATTCTCAATTTCCGGTCATTTCTCAAACTCAATATTCATCATTTCATATCGGTTCGTGCATGGTTTTGCATTTTACATTAAACGTTTATTTTCTTATTAAATAAACGCTATCTCGTAAACATTATTTGAACATTTGATCCGACACTTCCAAAAATTATTCTAATATATTTTTATACTCCTTTTAAGACTATAAAAATTATATTATTGATTTACCCGATGTTTTCAATTTATTTTGTATATAAATTGTTAGGTATAAATATTTACGACGGTTTTCGTAAATTCAACACGATAAATATTTATTCACACAGTACTTGTGAGAAATGCATTTTTATAATTTTTATGACTTCAATACATTTTATTTTGTTCCGTTAAAATTTATTTTTAGCTAACGCTACCCAAAATGCTTAAATAAATACACAAGTTACTAATAATTCCTAATTAACTACACATTACTCAACATTTAAAACACTTGATTATGATTAAATGCATCTATATATTTTTTTGGTATATGTCGACACCCACAAGGGGTGAGTCATTGGGTAATTTGCAAAATATCTAACTAGTTTAATGTATTATATCCTAAAACATAACACATTTCACTTCATTATTGCAAAGTAAAAGATCAAGACTCATTTGTTTCCTATCTTCTCTCTCAAAACCGGCAACCAAGGAGACCAAGAAGATCATCATAAAAATTTTCAAGACAAGGTTTTTAACACACTAGTATCACTCTTGTATAAGGTTTTGCAATATAAACCTTGGGTGATTAGGAAAAATCCTTTGTTCTCATAAACCTCATCAAGTTACTTGTAAGCTTTTCATATTCATAATCATATTTCATATTAATTTTCATATTCATTTCATCATATTTGAAAAAACATGCAAGTCTCATGAGGTTTATACCACTTCTTCATTGATTTTAAGAGTTATGTATATATAAGTCATCCTATAATTACTCCTTGTTATATATTATTTTTGGTGATGTCTAGGAACCCATGACACCCTAAGAAGGTGTATGCTAGGATTAGAATAGCTTCAGAGTTGTTTTGAATGGGTTAGAATAGGTTTGGCGAGAAAAACTCATTTCGACAAGTTTGCAAAAGGGTCTGTCCTTATTTTAAAAATCTGGAAAATCCGACACAGTAAAAATTTTGGCCTAGATATTTAGAAAATACACTTTAAAACGAAAACGTACGCTTGAACGGATTAAAACGGAGCTATAACGAAGAAGTTATGAATTTTTCAAGTTGGCGACGAAAACTATAATTTTCTCGAAATTTCAGCATGTATTGTTTATTTTGTACGAGTCAAAATGAAACTTAGGTGTTATAAATTATGTCGACTTGTCAAAATATATTAGTATACTTTGATACGGCTAAGGACATATAAAACGAGAAAACGGATTTGTAACGATTAAATTATACACGTTTTCACAAAGTTGCCGTAACTTTATTATATAAGAAAACTATATTAGTTCTAATAGGCAAATATTACGGCAAAACTAGTTACCATGTTGGAGGTCGTTTTAACATTAATGTAGAACTTTTATAAAGTGATGTCTTCTAATAAAAGTAAGTTCGCCAAGTATATTTTTCAAAATGTCCGACCGTTTGTCTAGCGGAGTTGTAATGAATTAATTATGGTCACTTAAACTTGGTCGAAAACCAACTTTAAACTATACTTTGGACTAAAGTACCATACTTAACCTATATTTTTCTTTGTGATCGAGACCTCTAGGAAGGAAACTTAAATACTAAAACTTTGAGGTTATGATACGAGCTTCCTAAAACCGTTGAGTTTGTTTCCTAACACTCGATGTGCACCATTTTACGACTAGCTTTTCAAGGCCGTTTAGTCACTTTCATGAAATTGTCAAATGACATTATTTTACTGACTAAAAGTTATAGATTCATAATAAATCACTAAATGATTATCGAGGATATCATTTCGACGTAAGTACTTGTAAAGTATTTGGTAACTTGACAATATGTCATAGACATATATTTCGACGATAAACTTTATTTTCCAAAATGTACAAGTGGTATGGATATCATATGAGTTTGCATGCACGACATTGTTTCATGACTTATATTAGAGCATATCATTCATATTAGGTTCATGGATAGAGATCGCACCTCATTTCAAGGTATCTACTTTTGTCACCATAATCATTGCATCGGGTGAGTTCAGAGTCCCACACTTACTCGCTTTAATTGTTTTATAAACTCTTCGGGAGATACATGCTCAACTTCATGCTTTTACTTTACACTTATATGAACTTAAACTATATTGTTAGATCTATCATGAACTTGTTACCCTTTTGTCTCACTACTTATGCTAGTAAGTAGATTGTGTCCGAACTAAATTGATCACCATGTTATGAACGCTATTATTTGAATCACTTTCCTTGATGTTGGACCCTTCA
This sequence comes from Chrysanthemum lavandulifolium, assembly GCA_022545495.1. Taxonomy (NCBI): domain Eukaryota; kingdom Viridiplantae; phylum Streptophyta; class Magnoliopsida; order Asterales; family Asteraceae; genus Chrysanthemum; species Chrysanthemum lavandulifolium. The sequence goes on along the minus strand of CM040245.1, from coordinate 144,971,304 downwards.
ACATGTATATTTGAGCTCTTTCAAATTGAATTGGACCCTTTAACATATAAGTGAACACTTTGGACTGGATATGAACCTTTTGACATATAGTTAAACTCTTTTAACTTGATAGGAACATATTGGCATAGATTTGAACACTTTAACTCGATTTAATTCCTTTGACATATGATTAATCTCTTTTAACTTGATTTAATTCTTTTGACATATAATAAATCTCTTTTAACTTGATTTGAACATTTTGACATATAATTAATTTCTTTTAACTTAATATTGAACCCTTTGACTATTTTGAACTTGTTTGACATAATATTGAGCCCTTTGACTATTTTGAACCTTTTGATATGTTTCGAGCTCTTTGACTGTTCTGAACTTTTGAACTCGACTTAAATCTTTGAACTTAATTACGAACTTTTGAACGGAACTCTTGAACTTAAATACAAACTTATGACTTGTTTGAACTTGTTGAACCGTACGTGTTATGACCTTGACCTAAAGTCTCCCATGTTCGGAGCATCACTATAAAGTCTCCCATGTTCGGAGCATCACTATAAAGTCTCATTTGTTCGGAGCATCACTATAAAGTCTCCTTTGATCGGAGCATCACTATAAAGCCTCCCCGGTCCGGAGCAGAATGTCTCCCTATGGGAACGGAGCATTTTCAATCTAAGTCTCCCCTGTTCGGAGCAGTGCAAATTCTCCCATGTTCGGAGTGTTCTTAATTGTATATAATAGTTGTATGATGTCTTCGCTCAGACATTCGCATTGTTAGTCTCCTATTAGTAGGTAGTATGGATAGCGCTATTAGAGGTCGGCCAACCTCTCGTCCACTATGTTACGGACGCATATTATTTATTCTAAGGGCTTTGCACGCATACATTATTATATACGTGGTGTTATATTGTGAACTATTATGACATCGTACACTTGACTATTAAACTATACATATTTTGGCAATGGGTTGTGAACACACAGGTTGCAAATTTTGTATGGGCGGAACTTGGAACTGAGTGGATTTACAATGCCTTTGCTTTGTGAACTAATATGATAATGTGCACTTGACTTCTAGACATGCTACTTTTGGCAGTGGGTTGTGAACACACAGGTTGCAAGTTTTGTATGGGCGGAACTTGGAACTGAGTGGATTTACAATGCCTTTGCTTTGTGGACTATTCTATATGACCAAAAACTTTGCCTTTGTTGCATGAACGCTCTTTAAAAGCTTTACTTTTTAACCAAACTCTATGAACTCACTCAACCATTGTGTTGACACTTTTAGCATGTTTTATCTCGTATCTAAGGCATTCACTTCATGGCATGCATGTGGAATTATCATAGAGTCGCGGTGTCGACGCTGCCTCACCTACATTTTGCACTTAACTATCGCTTGGTTGTAACAAACTTATTTTGGTATCTTGAAATCTATAGGGACCTATGTTTTGTAAACTCGATTATTTTTGAATCAAACGATATTTTCAAAATGACACTTTAGGTCGCTCGATATAATCAAACTTTGATGCTATGATCGTCATCCCCTGTGAATTCCATTCCGTACAAAAAAATGTAATTTGGGGTGTGACAAGAATTAACCAAATAAGTTAAGCACATATATTGATGAACATGTGATGATGTTCATGCAACATTTTTTCTGAAAATTATTTGTGCTTGATTGTGGCACAAATGCCATATAAATTATACGTTCTTCGGGCGCATAGAAGCAATTAAAATAAACCCATAAGGTGCACTTCACCGATGTGATACAACAGTAAATGGATGAAAATAACGACAAACATATAGAAACACACGCAATGATGAATGCAAAGGGTTCTTCTTTTAAGTTCAACTCAAGAAAGGTGTTGATGATGTTCTTGAAAACGGTCCTTGGTTGATTAGAAATGTACCTATTATTCTTAAACCATGGACATTGAACACCGACTTACTTAAAGAGGATTTGACCAACATCCCGGTGTGGGTTAAATTCCATGATGTTCCTCTTGCTATGTTTTCCGATGATGGCCTTAGTCTCCTTGCCACATTGATAGGCTCGCCAAAAGGTTAGATGCTTTCACCAGCCAAATGTGCAAGGACTCGTAATGTAGTATTTTGCTAGATGCATGATTGAAGTGAAGTCGGATGAGGTGCTTAGGGACAACCTTACAGTTGAGATACCTTTACTTGATGGGTCGGGTTCGACTATTGAGAAGATACGGGTTGAATATGAGTGGAAACCACCTCATTGTGATAAATGTAAGATTTTTTGTCATAATCTTATTAAATGTCCTAAAGTTGTTAAACCTCCTGCTCAGCCTACTAAGCGTGTTAATGATGGTTTCAAGACGGTTAATAACAAGAAGAAGGGAAAGCAAGGTGGGTCTACTATTCCGGTCAAGGAGGGTTTACTAAACTGTTGTGGGTAAGCAATTTCAATATCAACCCAAAAAAACTCCTCCTGAACCTAAGAAAGTGGAAGTCACTAAGAAGAATGCTTCTGATGTAGCTAGTTCGAGTGGAACAAAGATCTCTACATCTAACCAGTTTGATGCTCTTAATATGGAACATACGGATGCTTTTGGCACTCCTTCTAATGACACAAACAAGGATGTGGATTCTGGTCGTACAATGGAAGTTAATGAAGATAAGTCTACTAAGACAGGTACTGCATCACAAGAACCCCTTGTGAGTGATTTGAAAGAGATGGAGTCGGGTGTGGCTCCTATAACTAGTGATTCTTGTAATCCGCCCGCCTCTTCTACTAAGAGAGTTAACCTTTTTTCTAAAGTAGGAGAGATCGTGGTTTCTAATTCTGAAGATGAGGTGGTTGCTAACCCATTTGATGAGTCTGCTAATCTATTCGGTGGTGGCCAAGAGTTTGAAGATGAGTATGATGACTATGACTACGATGAATATGCGAATCAGGTTCATGATCTTCCAGGGAATTTGGATGCCTTTAATGCCATGTATGGCACCAAGCTTCAAGGTCCTAGGAAGTAATTTTCTTTCGTTATGTCCTATGTTATCATTTGAGTTGTGGTTTGTTTTCTTGTTTAGAAAATAGGAAGTATCTTGTTATGTAAGCTTTATGCCTATGTAATGGGTTGAGAAATGGGACTTCACTCATATCCATTGTACTTAAACGTTTTTTTGGTTAATATATTTACCAGGGTGCAGGATTACTCCCCTTTACCCAAAAACACACGCAATGTTCATGTCCTTAAATATTCTTAAGGCTACACAAAAAATTTTGGTACAAAAGTTGTTCGGGATTGAGTTATAATTAAAAATCGGTTAAAAATGGGTCATGAGTCAATAACCCATAATGAAGATGAATAGTTTGTGGCCACATCAGATTTTGACCCTTAAAACCAATAAGAAAGATTACTAATTTATGATCACTTTCGATTTGACCCTTATGTTACATAATTGCCTTAGGTTAGACTCTCTAGTTTTAAATTTTGCATTTTTCTTAAAGTTTGCTCAATAAGCAGAAGTGATCGGGTACGAAGATGAACTGTCACTTAATGGTAAGAACGTATAAAGACGGTATGAGACAGTTTTTATCATTTTATGTTTTGTGTTTTTTGTTTTTTCACTATATACACATTGCTATTTGCATAAAATTTCCCTAAAATGATGTTTAATCTATATTAAGTAATTATTTGGTGCAATAAACCCGTAAATATGGAGAAAAAAAACTTAGAATAACAATGTAACATCTTTTCCAAGACTCCACTAGAGCAAGTAACATCATTTATAAAAGGACCAACTACATGTTAAGCGATACTTTTAGAATTGGGATTTAAGTATTATGCCTTTCTCACTAACGCCGCCTCGAGTTTTGAGTGAAAGGAAATGGAAAAGAATATGAAAGGAAAATAAAAGGAAAAAGAAAGGAATTGTTAGTTGATATGTTTTTGAGATAGAGGAAATAGGAAAGGAAAAGGAAAGTAATCATGTTCTTGAGTGGGAGGAAAAAGAAAATAACTTGTTTAAATTATATATGCCCTTTAGTTGTTAATATAAAATCTTTTAAAAGGGCATATTAGTCTTTGCACAACATGACTTTCCTTTCCTTTCCTTTCCTCCCATTTTTGGCCTTGGAAGATTTTATAAACAAAACTTCCTCCCTTTTCCTTCTTCTTTCCTTTCCTTTCTTTAAAAAACTCAAGAACACAAAAAATTTTCCATTTCCTTTCCTTTCCTATCAAAATATAACTCGAGAAATGAGCGTAACAGTACATAAATGCTACCATACAAGACCTACCAATGTGGAAAACTAACACTAAATTTTACAAGGGCTAGGATACTCCCCCACCCCATAAATTGTTTGGCAGGCACCCCATAGGCATGGCCCCCATCCGTACAAGGCAAGTACCTTTTTCTTATTCTTTTTTTTCTTTTTTTGTTTTTTATTATATTTAATTGTGTAGTGTTTATTTTGTGTGGTATATTTATTTGTGTAGTGTTTTTATATGTATAGTGTATTTATTTGTGTAGTGTTTTTATATGTATAGTGTATTTATTTTGTAGTGTTTTTATATGGTATTTATTTTACATTACTTTTTATAAACTTTTTTTATAAATTTTTTATAAACCTTTTTTATAAAAATTTTATAAATTTCTTATAAATTTTTTATAAACTTTTTTTAAACTTTTTTTTAAAAACTTTTTTTATAAACTTTTTTTATAAACTATTTTTTATAAACTTCTTATAAACTTTTTTGTATAAATTTTTTATAAACTTTTTTTATAAATTTTTTGTAAACCTTTTTTATAAATTTTTTAGAGTTAAATGCAAAAATCCTCCCTAAGGTTTGTTGAAATTGCAGATTTCGTCCTAATAATTTTAAAAGTGCAAAGATCGTCCTAAAATCAAACTATTTTGCAAATATTGGTCCCTGGAAAGTGACTCCGTTATCTCTCTTATTTTAACATATAAAGCGTAAGGGTAAAATGGTATTTTACGTGTGGTCCCCCCTTTTAACCATCGACCTCTCTTTATCCATTGACTTCAGTGTTTCTAAAACCAAAACCCTAAGTAAAAATAATCAATCCTTTGATTTCCCTTTTTCGCAAATCAAATCCTTTAACTTCAAAGTGTGAATGCAAAATTCAAATTATGGTAATGGACTACAAGAACGGTATTTTAGAACGGATGGGTCAACATTCAATCCACATGTTGTTTATGGTAAGAACATGAAATCAAAATCCATTTAGTAAATGTGGTTAAGGTGTTATTCTAATCAATTCTTTTTTTCTTATGAAACGGTGATCATCCAAGTATTCTCAATTAAGGTATTTCATGGTGGATGTTTTACGCCATCACCTAAGAGAAAGTATTTTGGTGGTAAGGTCCAATATGTAGACTTGTTGGATATAGAGTCCTTTAATGTTGATGTCATACATTCCATAGTTACAATGTTAAAGTATAATCCAATGGATATCATGTTTTATCACTTTAGGATACCTAATAAGACACTAGACTGGGGATTAAGGGCATTGGCAAGTGATGATGATGTTATTAACCTTGCCCAATATGTTAAAGATAATAAGGTAATTGATGTTTTTATTGAACATGGTGAGACTACAGTTGAGAGTTATTACATGCCTAAATTCAAAGAGTCTGCCCAAATTAGTGAGTTGCCTGATAATTTTGAAGTAGTTGATTTAGATGAGGGACATGTTGATACACATAAAAAGGGGATGTCCATTGGGTTGCCTAATTGTAGAAAGAGATTAGCTATAGAGTGGTTTGGACAAGATAACGAGGTTGTTAATAATGGTTTAGAAGGATTAGGAGTGGATAATGAGCATTTAGATGATGGTGCAGATGGTTTAGGAATGGATTATGAGCATTTAAATGATGCTGCAGATGGATTAGGAGTGGATAATGACCCTCTTAATCATAGTGAAGATGGTTTAGGAGTAGATAGTGATGGTGCAGAGGGTGCAGATGGTTTAGGAGTAGATAATGATGGTGCGAGAAGAGCTTGTTGATGAGGAACATGTTATAGATGAATTAGATGTTAATATGGAAGGGTTTAGGTTCACTGTTGAATCAGAAGATGAAAGAGATGTTGATCCTTTGAGACCAAATGTAAACATGAATGAGTATGACTTAGAGGTTATTGATTATGATTCCTTTGATAGTGATGTTGGAGATGATGCAGTTGATAGTGGTAGAAGAAAATCACTAAGGGAACTAAAGAAAAAGGCTAGAGCTGCTGCTGATACTAACATTGTTAATTATTTATTTGTTGGGCAAGAATTTCCAAATAGGGATGAAGCAAAGGCTAGAATAAAAGCACATGCAGTAGAAACTAGAAGACAAATTTCTATTGTCAAAAATGACAATGTTAGAGTAAGGGCCAAGTGTTTAGGAACTATACCAAGTTTGGGCGATGCTGACATGGGTCAAAATACTGGTTCAAAGGATAAAGTTAGAAAGGATAAGGTGAGAAAAGATTCTTGTGTTAAAGGTAAGGGCAAAATGGTAAATACAGAAGAGAGAGATAAAAATGAATGCCCTTGGTCTAAACCATCTACACCATCATCTAAATGCTCATTATCCACTCCTAATCCTTCTAAACCATTATTAACAACCTCGTTATCTTGTCCAAACCACTCTATAGCTAATCTATTTCTACAATTAGGCAACCCAATGGACATCCCCTTTTTATGTGTATCAACATGTCCCTCATCTAAATCAACTACTTCAAAATTATCAGGCAACTCACTAATTTGGGCAGACTCTTTGAATTTAGGCATGTAGTAACTCTCAACTGTAGTCTCACCATGTTCAATAAAAACATCAATTACCTTATTATCTTTAACATATTGGGCAAGGTTAATAACATCATCATCACTTGCCAATGCCCTTAATCCCCAGTCTAGTGTCTTATTAGGTATCCTTAAGTGATAAAACATGATATCCATTGGATTATACTTTAACATTGTAACTATGGAATGTATGACATCAACATTAAAGGACTCTATATCCAACAAGTCTACATATTGGACCTTACCACCAAAATACTTTCTCTTAGGTGATGGCGTAAAACATCCACCATGAAATACCTTAATTGAGAACACTTCTGGATGATCAGCTGTTTCATAAGAAAAAAAAGGATTGATTAGAATAACACCTTAACCACATTTACTAAATGGATTTTGATTTCATGTTCTTACCATAAACAACACGTGGATTGAATGTTGACCCATCTGTTCTAAAATACCATTCTTGTAGTCCAGTTACCATAATTTGAATTTTGCATTAACACTTTGAAGTTAAAGGATTTGATTTGCAGCAAAGGGAAATCAAAGGATTGATTATTTTTTTACTTAGGGTTTTTGGTTTTAGAAACACTGGAAGTCAATGGATAAAAAGAGGGTCAGTGGTTAAAAAGGGGGGGGGGGACCACACGTAAAAATACCATTTTACCCTTACGCTTTATATATTAAAATAAGAGATAACGAGTCACTTTCCGAGGACCAATATTTGCAAAATAGTTTGATTTTAGGACGATCTTTGCACTTTTAAATTTATTAGGACGAAATCGCAATTTCAACAAACCTTAGGGACGATTTTGCAATTAACTCTAAAAATTATAAAAAGGTTTATAAAAATTTATAAAAAGTTTATAAAAATTTATACAAAAAGTTTATAAAAAAAGTTTATAAAAAAGTTTATAAAAAGTTTTTAAAAAAAGTTTAAAAAAGTTTATAAAAATTTATAAGAAATTTATAAAATTTTTATAAAAAGGTTTATAAAAATTTATAAAAAGTTTATAAAAGTAATGTAAAATAAATACCATATAAAACACTACAAAATAAATACACTATACATATAAAACACTACACAAATAAATACACTATACATATAAAAACACTACACAAATAAATATACCACACAAAATAAACACTACACAATTAAATATAATAAAAAAAAAAAAAAAGAAAAAGAAAAAAAAAATAAGAAAAAGGTACCTGCCTTGTACGGATGGGGGCCATGCCTATGGGGTGCCTGCCAAACAATTTATGAGGTGGGGGAGTATCCTAGCCCTTGTAAAATTTAGTGTTAGTTTTCCACATTGGTAGGTCTTGTATGGTAGCATTTATGTACTGTTTAGTGAGAAAGGCATAATACTTAAATCCCAATTCTAAAAGTATCGCTTAACATGTAGTTGGTCCTTTTATAAATGATGTTACTTGCTCTAGTGGAGTCTTGTATTCTAAGTTTTTTTTCTCCATTTTTACGGGTTTATTGCACCAAATAATTACTTAATATAGATTAAACATCATTTTAGGGAAATTTTATGCAAATAGCAATGTGTATATAGTGAAAAACAAAAACACAAAACATAAAATGATAAAACATCTCATACCGTCTTTATACGTTCTTACCATTAAGTGACAGTTCATCTTCCTACCGATCACTTCGCTTATTGAGCAAACTTTAAGAAAATGCAAAATTTAAAACTAGAGTCTAACCTAAGGCAATTATGTAACATAAGGGTCAAATCGAAAGTGATCATAAATTAGTAATCTTTCTTATTGGTTTTAAGGGTCAAAATACGATGTGGCCACAAACTATTCATCTTCATTATGGGTTATTGACTCATGACCCATTTTAACCGATTTTAATTATAACTCAATCCCGAACAACTTTTGTACCAAAATTTTTGTGTAGCCTTAAGAATATTTAAGGACATGAACATTGCGTGTGTTTTTGGGTAAAGGGAGTAATCACGCACCGGTAAATATATTAACAAAAAAACGTTTAAGTACAATGGATATGAGTGAAGTCCCATATCTCAACCCATTACATAGGCATAAAGCTTACATAACAAGATACTTCCTATTTTCTAAACAAGAAAACAAACCACAACTCAAATGATAATATAGGACATAATGAAAGAAAATTACTTCCTAGGACCTTGAAGCTTGGTACCATACATGGCATTAAAGGCATCCAAATTCCCTGGAAGATCATGAACCTGATTCGCATAGTTATCGTAGTCATAGTCATCATACTCATCTTCAAACTCTTGGCCACCACCGAATAGATTAGCAGACTCATCAAATGGGTTAGCAACCACCTCATCTTCAGAATTAGAAACCACGATCTCTCCTACTTTAGAAAAAGGGTTAACTCTCTTAGTAGAAGAGGCGGGCGGATTACAAGAATCACTAGTTATAGGAGCCACACCCGACTCCATCTCTTTCAAATCACTCACAAGGGATTCTTGTGATGCAGTACCTGTCTTAGTAGACTTATCTTCATTAACTTCCATTGTACGACCAGAATCCACATCCTTGTTTGTGTCATTAGAAGGAGTGCCAAAAGCATCCGTATGTTCCATATTAAGAGCATCAAATTGGTTAGATGTAGAGATCTTTGTTCCACTCGAACTAGCCACATCAAGCATTCTTCTTAGTGACTTCCACTTTTTAGGTTCGGAGGAGTCTTTTGGGTTGATATTGAAATTGCTTACCCACAACAGTTTAGTAAACCCTCCTTGACCCGGAATAGTAGACCCACCTTGCTTTCCCTTCTTCTTGTTATTAACCGTCTTGAAACCATCATTAACACGCTTAGTAGGTCGAGCGGAGGTTTAACAACTTTAGGACATTTAATAAGAGTATGACAAAATCTTACATTTATCACAATGAGGTGGTTTCCACATATTCAACCCGTATCTTCTCAATAGTCAAACCCGACCCATCAAGTAGCGGTATCTCAACGATGAAGGCTGTCCCTAAGCACCTCATCCGACTTCACTTCAATCATGCATCTAGCAAAATACTACATTACGAGTCCTTGCACATTTGGCTAGTGAAAGCATCTAACTTTTTGGCGAGCCTATCAATGTGGCAAGGAGACTAAGGCCATCATCGAAAACATAGCAAGAGGAACATCATGGAATTTAACCCACACCGGATGTTGGTCAAATCCTCTTTAAGTAAGTTGGTGTTCAATGTCCATGGTTTAAGAATAATAGGTACATTTCTAATCAACCAAAGACCGTTTTCAAGAACATCATCAACACCTTTCTTGAATTGAACTTAAAAAGAACCCTTTGCATTCATCATTCGTGTGTTTCTATATGTCTTTGTTATTTTCGACTCCATTTCTTTGTTGTATCACATCCGGTGAAGTGCACCTTATGGGTTTATTTTAATTGCTTCTATCTGATCCCAAATAGCGTATAATTTATATGGCATTTGTGCCACGATCAAGCACAAATAATTTTAAGGAAAAAATGTTGCATGAACATCAGTCACATGTTCATCACTATATGTGCTTAACTTATTTGGTTAGTTACTGTGGACTCTATCTGAAATTTTATATTTTATTAAGTTTTGTTGTCGTATTTTTTGGTGATAAAGTTTTAAAAGATTGGATGAGATCTATACTCTAGTGCGGTGAAGCCACGGATAGAAATTTTGTTATTCAAACATGGTGAGTCGTTTAAAGTAAGCTAAAACACACAAGCCATGCGTGCTTTATTTTTCTTTATTGGCCACTAGTCGGTATTTTTACCTCGATAGTTTGAAATTGAAATAGATTGGTGGTGATGTAGATTTAATCGGTTGAACCAAATTATGCTCTTGTATTCACGTGTTCGAGTCGTCATTCCTTTTTGATTTATTTTGTTTTGTCAAACAATTATCATCAAAGTGATATACAAATTCATACAAAGTAAGCTAAAATGATTTAAATAAGTCGTCTATAGGACCACTAGCAACTTAAAGATTAATCCTCACTTAGCAAGATTCTTGTGAAAAGACAATAGTATTGAAAGAGTTGGAGCGTTCACGAGATTGGACAAAGAAGCATTAACACAAATATTAGAAGAAAGCATAAGGGTTGAACAAGAGTGGGAGGACATAGTTAGGCAAGAAGAGAGAAAGATGATAGGTTTTTGTTGGAATATGGCTTGGAATCGATTTGAATCAGTTAATGTGTAACTTACTATTAGTTAGGATGATACATTTAATGTGATGAGTTAGATTTTAAGAAAGTAAAACCGAACCATTAATTTTAATTTCTATCTATCGGTTATTTTGGTTCGGTTTTTGTCAGTTTTCGGTTTTTCTGCTCACCCCTGTTTGTGTTTGAAAAGGTATAATTCACGGCTACTTTTTTTTTTTACTAAAAGAATGTTAAATTTAATTTTAGGTGTATATGTTTTTTGACATCTTGTTTATTGAGATTGTTTTTACTTGGGTGTTATTTGGTGTAGTTGTTAGTTGGCGTGCTTCTACTTTTGAATTTGAGAGGGTCCAATTAGGCATGGTGTTTTTGCATTTAATTGCATCTTGATGTCTTGTATTATTTTATCTTTCCGCTAGCTATATATTTACTTTCCTTAAATGCCATTATGCATGAAAAGAAAAAGTATTAAACAAAAGTATGCAAATCAGGTGATCACAATGAATTAAGCTGCACAATTTCGAACCAGCTAGCCAACATTTATACTCTACATCAAAATAGTTAAAGCACAACATAGCACCTCTAATATTGGTGAACTTATTGTCGTGTTATAATCTTAGGAATCGAACACGAAGGCAATATATCCGCACCACCATTGTCGTTTACAACAATGGCTTCCACTACGGATTACGCCAACAGCGATGCGACTTCATGTAGCGATGTTCCCATGGCTTGCTTTCGGTCACATCATCCCTTTCCTTCATCTTTCTAAATTTATAGCGAAAGGGCCACAAAGTATCGTTTATTTCCACGATGCGAAACATCCAACGACTCCTATACTTCCTTCGACCTTGCACCTCATGTAAATTTGGTTAAACTCAAACTTCCACGTGTTCAAGAGTTACCCGAGAATGCCGAGGCCACCATGGACGTTCGCATGAGAGGATGTTCATTACCTTAAGAAAGCGTATGATGGCCTTAAACCACGTGTCGCTCGGTTTCTCGAGAAAGAGTCTCCAGTGGATCATTTATGATTTTGCGCCATCTTGGTTGCCTCAGTCGTGGTGGTCTAGGTATCTCACGGGCATATTTCTCAATAATAAGCGCTTGGTTGAGCGCATTCTTTGGACCATCGAAGGACACCATTAATGTTTCGGATGAAAGGTGTAAAGAGGATTGGTTTATAGTTGAAGGACTCATATTGGAACATTGAAATATTGTAGGGTTTGTTTTGTAACTTTTACATTATTCTTTTCTCCTTCCTCCCATCTGTTTTCTTTGTATAAAACCTTTGTATCTTTCATTTGAAGTAATAAGGAGAATCATTTTCTTTGTGTGAAATGTGTGTTTCTCTCACTCATTATCAACATGGTATCGAGCTCGATGTGAGTTCTTGATCGATTAACCGACTCAACCGTAACCACCATAACTAACTTTTTCCGATCACCATAAACCACCGTAACTAACTTTTTCCGATCATCATTTCTCCATCATTCCTATCATTCTATTCACAATTCTTTCATCATTTCTATCATTCTTTCGTCTATGTTCTTTCAAGATTGAGTCACAGTGTATTGTTCAAGGTGAGTTTGTTGAGTCATTTGGTTGTTGTAACGGTTCTTTCAAGATTGTTGAAGCTTCATACGCGTGTTAACAATGGCAAAGATCATCTTCTTCAAGCGATGCTACTAGCCAAAACAGTCAATCTCTTTGTTTCAAAATCCACTGTATTTGCATCCTTCGATGGCCCCGGTACTCTTGTGGTGAATGAGAAATTGTTAGGAGCACAAAACTATCATTCTTGGAGCGATCGGTTGAAATTGCTCTTTCTACCAAAAGAAAGTTAGGTTTCAACAGAGGAACAGTTCCAAGATCACAAGATGATGTGAATTTACAAGAACAATGGGATACATGTAATAATCGGTGATTAGTTGGTTAATGAACTCGATGTCCGAATCCATTGCAAAATCCATTATGTTCATTGGCCTTTGCTTATGCAATTTGGATTCAACTTGAGAAAGATTTGCTCAAACAATGGGTCACATAAGTACAAGTTGAGCAGAGAGACTTATGAGACCATGCAATCGGAAGATCTGTGAGTGAGTACTATACAAGTATGAAGTGTGTTTGGGAAGAATTGGATTCAATGAATGAATTGCCAAGAATAGTCAATATCACCCCGAAATTCTTTGTTTTTCTAAGCTGTTTTGAGTACTTTCGGAAAGAAGAGCAAAGATTGTTTCAGTTCTTGAATGGTTTGGATGATAAATTTTCTCATCAAAGGAGTCAGTTGTTGTTAAATTCTCCTTTGCCAAGTGTTGAGGCGCTTGTTCTTTGCTTCACAAGAAGAGTCTCAAAGGGGGTATTGGATCGGGACAATCATTTGTTGAATCTGACTCTCTATAGCAAAGGTGAGGTCAAAGAGAAGTGTAACATATATGGCTACAAGTGGCATCCACGGACAAGTGTTGGGAGAAAGTTGGTTACCCCATGGCATTACAAGTATAAGCGATCACAGAAGGTAAAGCTCCTCGGAAAATTTGGTTCGGGGAATGTGAAAAGACAATTGCATTGGTTGGCCGGTGGTCATGTGGTCTTTACTTCAAAGCGGTTTGAACAACTCATTAAGAGTATTCCTCATTTCAATCGGACTCTTGAAGAGACTAATACATTGGAACATCCTTTTGGAGAAGGTACACTCTCTTGCTTTTCTTGTGTTAATGGGGTTATGAAGGATGGATAATTGATACAGGGTAAGTGATCATATGTCACCGTGATAGCACCGATTTGAATGATGTTGAGGCTCTTAAGTGTAAACAGTTATTAATTTGCCAAATGGACATACTTGATCATTTCTAAAGTAGGCAATGTTGCTTTACAAAATGGACTTAATTTGAACAATGTTCTCATAGTTCCTTCCTTCAAATTCAAGCTTTGTCGGTCTCTAAACTAACAAAAGATTCTCATTGCTTTGTTACATTTTATGAGAAATTCGTGTTATCCGGGACTTGAAAACCGGGAAGGTGTTGGGCTTGGGTAAAAGCAAGTCGGCCTCTATCATCTACTCAATCTTCCTCTCGGATCAAATTCATTCTCAACTTTCTTCAATGGTTGTATACGCCTTGAAGATTTTAGTCTATTTTCATTTTCTCAAAGCTGTTACGCTCCAACAAACTATGCTTTTAGTGTTTTCAATAATTCTTACGGTTTGTGGCATCATAGACTTGGTCACATTTCGATTCTACTTTCAAACATATTACTACATTCACGAAAGTGTATCTCATTCTAATGAGAATTCTTGTTTGACTTGTCCAATGGCAAAATTCACAAAACTTCCATATTCTCGCTAGTAAATCTCATTCCAAAGTTCCATTTCACTCATTCATATAGACATTTGGGGACCCTATAAAGTTCCAACCATAGGGAATCATAAGTATTTTCTCACTATAGTTGATGATTGTAGTAGATTTGTTTGGACATATTTACTAGTCGAAAGTCGATGCCTTTGCCACTTTCAAGTCATTTGTTACTTTTGTGAAGAAGCGGTTTGAAAACATATAAAAGTGGTGAGATCAGACAATGCCTTAGAATTTCTCAAAGGATCTATAGGCCTTTTATGGACTCTGGGAATAGAGCATCAAACGTCATGTGTTGATAGACCTCAAACAAAATGGGAGGGTAGAAAGGAAACATAGAAACATATTGGAGATAGCTAGAGCCCTAAGATTGCATGCTCATTTGCTGTACATTATTGGGGTGATTGTGTTATCACCGCAACATATCTCATTATGATTTCCACTTCTTCGTGTTGAAATTTAAGACACCTTATGAAGTTTTGTTGCAATCTAAACACGAGTATAGTCATCTAAGGGTGTTTGGTTGTTTAGCAATGGCTAGTAATCCTTCGAGTTCTTGACAAATTTGATTCCGAGGTGTACCTTGTTTATTTACGGGTTATCCACAACATCAAAAAGGGTACAAACTTCGACTTTCTTTGAATCATACAAGGTTTGTATCAAGAGATGTTGTCTTCTATGAACATATATTTCCTACTCTAAAACAAGTATGTTGCAAGTTCTTCAACGTGCTGCACCCATTTCTTCACCATTGTGGTATGAAGATTTTGTATCCACAACACAACCTGTTCATGAGCCCATTATTCTTCTTTGAAGTTGTTCATGATTCTGCTGAAGTTGTTCATGAATCTCTGATGTTGTTCATGATTCTAACGATGTTGTTCATGAATCTGCGATGTTGTTCTGCTCGCACCATCTTTCATTCCAACCACTAGTGTTCAAGATACGAGAATCGAAGATCCACTAGAGTGTCAAGTGCTCCAAGTCGGCTAAAAGATTATGTAACACCAATTCATCAACCAAAGGCTAATCAAGTGTTAGTTACTCCTCTTGATCTCAATTTCATACTTTTCTATGTGCTTTGGTGGCTCGATCGGACCTACTTACTTCAAAGAAGCGGTTAAAGAAGAAGATTGGTGTAATGCAATGAATTTGGAGCTAAGAGCATTAGAGGAGAATGATACATGGGAAGTAGTATTCTACCTAAAGGGAAGAAAGCTATTGCTTGTCATTGGATCTACAAAATCAAACTTAAAGGCGATGGTACACTTGACAAGAAGAAAGCTAGACTTGTAGTGAATGGGAATAGGCAAAGAAAAGGTGTTGACTATGAAGAAACTTTTGCTCCGATGGCAAAAATGGTGATCGTGAGAGCTTTACTTGCGATGGCAGCCATGAAAGGTTGGGAAATTTGTCAAATGGATGTGTCTAATGCTTTTCTCCATGGTGATCTCTTTGAAGAAGTGTATATGCAAATACCTCAAGGTATATTGGAAAGGGAGAGTGTGCAAAATGTTCCTGTGATTCAAGTTTAGTATGCAAACTCAAGAAGTCCTTGTATGGCCTCAAACAAGCACCTAGGCGGTGGTTTGCCAAACTCTCTTGACATTGTTGTCCTTTGGCTATACTCAATCTAAGGTGATTATTCATTGTTCATCAAGGCAGATCTTGAATCCTTCTACGATCCTTGTTTATGTTGATGATCTTCTAATCTTTGGTTCTAGCAACACTTAGATTCAAGCTCTTAAAACACAATTAAGTAATCATTTTCACATAAAGGATTTGGGTCGGATGAATTATTTCTTAGAATTTGGAGGTGTGCAAAAGTGACCAAGGCATTTTCATCTCTCAAAAAAGTACACTCTTGATTTACTTCAAGAAGTGGTTTGACTAATGCAAGACCATACAAGTTGCCTATGGATTCTCATATCAAGTTGCAAGCGACATGGGAACTCCTTTACGATCCAGTATATAGAAGATACATAGGCAAACTCATATATCTCACAATAACTAGACACGATATTTGCTATCTTTACTGGGTTGTTGAGCAGTTTATGCAAATCCTACATCGATGCATATGCAAGCAAAGTGAAACATTTGATGAGATATTTGTTGAATTCACGTGTCAAGGTATATTATTAGCTAATGATTAAATTGTTCATTTGACGCCTATGTGGCGATGATTGGGCTAGTTGTCCTATGACAAGAAGGTCCACCACCGGCTATTGTATTTTTTGGGTCAATCACCTATTTCATGGAAATCTAAGAAGCAACAAGTGGTGTCTAGATCATCATTTGGTTGAATCTGAGCTATGGCCCTAACATGTTGTGAAGTTACTTGGCTGGTGACATTGTTGAAAGATTTGGGGCTCAAAGATCTTGGTCCTGTAGATTTGAAATGTGATAATCAAGCTGCCATTTATATAGCTGCCAATCCGGTCTTCCATGCCAGAACAAAGCATATAGAAGTGGATTGCCATTATGTAAGGGATCAAGTCAAGAATGGGGAAGTCCTACCTTCTCATGTTTCCACTAAAGACCAGCTGGCTGATGTGTTTACTAAAGTTCTTCCAATGGATCAAGATTCTAAATTAATGTCCAAGTTGGGAGCTTGCGGTCCTTCCACCTCTCAACTTGAGGGGAGTGTAAAGAGGATTGGTTAATAGTTGAAGGAATCATATTGGAACATTGAAATAGTGTAGGGTTTGTTTTGTAACTTTTACATTATTCTTTTCTCCTTCCTCCCATCTGTTTCTGCTTGTATAAAACCTTTGTATCTTTCATTTGAGTAATAAGGAGAATCATTTTCACCGTGTGAACTATGTGTTTCTCTACTCATTCTTGTCAACAAAAGGAAAACATTAGAGGATTTCTCACACGTAGAAGTTGATTCCTTTCCTTCTAAATTAAGCTACTGGAAGCATGAGGCCACTTGGACGTTAATCGTTCATTGGCGCTTCGGGGTTTGAGATGCATATCGTTGGGGATGATTTTAAAAGGTCTCGATTGCATGTTTATAAGATATTGCTATGAATTTGAACCTCGGTGGCTAACCCTTTTACAAGAGTTGTATCATCTCCCGTGGTGCTTGTGAGGCTTAATGCCACCGAAACATCAACGCCGTGGAGATGATCATAAAGATGACACATGGGTGACTCTCAAAAAGTGGCTTCGATGGCCAATGAAAGGTCATGTTGTGTACGTAGCATTAGGAAGCGAGGTTATGGTGAACAAAAGTGAGCTTGGTGAGCTCGCTTTGGGTCTAGAGCTCTGCAGGTTGCCTTTCTTTTGGGCTCTTAGAAAGCCAATCGGTTCCACCGAGTTTATAAACTCGTTGGAGTTGCCAGATGGTTTCATAGAAAGAACCCGTAATAGAGGCATGATATGCACGAGTTGGGTACCTCAGCTACAAATACTAGGCCATGAGTCGGTGGGTGGTTTCTTGACTCATTGTGGTTGGGGATCGATTGTCGAAGGTTTGTTGTTTGGCCATCCTCTTATAATGTTACCTTTTTTGGTGGATCAAGGTTTAAACGCTCGAGTATTGGTGGACGCAAAAGTTGGAATCGAGGTGCCAAGAAATGAGGAAGATGGCTCCTTCACTAAGGACTCGGTAGCCAGATCACTAACTAAAGTTGTAGTTGATGATGAAGGAAAGATTTACAAGGACAAAGCAATGGCATTAAGTAAAACATTTAGCGACACAAAATTACAGAGAAAATATGTCGATGATTTCATAGACTATTTGGAAAAACACAGGCGCGTGCAACTATAGTACTCAGACCACGAAGCATTGATCGACATATCAAAATGTTTTCTTCTAGTTTTGCTTGTTGAAATAACAAAATGTTGGGTGACTAGCTTGTGTCGAGCCACCATGCACTTCGTTTGCGAAATAACAAAGTTATCAATAAGATCTTGCCACACTATATAACTCGTATACAACTTATTTGATTTTAAATAGAGCCGAGTAAAATCAACTGAAGATCGACCTGTCCTGTCAAACCGATCCGAATTGGGCATAACCGAACCGAATTGACCTTATTCAGTTCATTTTTCGGTTTTGTATAATTATTGCGGTTTTACTTGGTTCGGTTCGGATCAAAACACAACTATTCGGTTCGAACTAGCTAAACTGACCCGGACCGACCTTATTCGGTCAGTTTCGATAAGTTTTACTCGGTTCGGTTCTCAATTTACGTTTTGCCCTTATCGGTTTTGGGTCAGATCGGGCCAGGTTTGGTCGGTTCGAGTCGGTTTTGACCCGTTGCTCAGCCCTAATTTTAAATAGTAACATAAGCCAGGAGGCTTTCGCCATTCCTTGAACAGTAAAGTAAGAGGGCAAGAATAGCCCATCCGATTGTGATTGTGTTGCAAAAAAGTCCTTAAAATATTTCATAACAAGACCATGCCATTTACACATGCGATTATAGAAACAATCACTGCCTTAACTCCATGGATTGCATGTGTAGTGGAAAATTACATAAATGTCCTCTTAGTTTACTTGCGATTACTCAAAAATTTTAAAAGTTATCACTGCTTTTACTTGGATTACTCGAAGATTGATAAACCTTGCGCCCCGCAGCGGAGCGTTAGTAAAATTGTTCTCTTATATCTAATAATTTTAAAATCAAGGTTAAAACCTTATATAATATTAGGTACATTTTTGGTCGTGCTAAACAGCTAAAGCATTAGGGGTGTTCAAAATCCGAGAAACTGATGAACCAAGTCGAAACGATTAATCCGAAACCAAAAATACCCGAAACCAAAAAAACCGAAACAAAAAAAAACCGAAACAAAAAAAAAACCGCTTATCACAGTTCGGTTTCGGTTTTTATTTCTTGATATCCGCGGTTAACCGAACCGAACCGTGCTTAATGCATGAAGGTTTTTGTAAACTAAATATTCAAAAAATCGTACAAGTATTAATTATATTATTGCACTATTTTATTTTTTTGGGTAAAGGGTTTTTACCCTGGTAAATGGTATATAAATAAAAATTAGGAGCAGACGATATGACAATGAGCTGGCAAATCGTGTCTTAACAGGTCTTAACAGGTCCGGTGCGCGCGAATAACATAAGTTTCAAACATGAAAACAACTCGTTTAATACTTAGCTTTGGTGGTTTGAGTATGGCGGATATCGTTTTATTTATCAAAAAGTTAAATATTGAACCCAAAATACTAAAACAAATATTTTAAAAATAAAAAATTGCATAGTACATTTTTTCTCTTACTGTGTCTTAATGGTCTTAACAGTACCCAATTTGCCGACTCATTGGCAAAGCACCAAATCGACTATACAAACACACGCACCAATTGTGCTTCTAACTACATCAATAGAGTGACAGGCCACTCTAAAGATAGACATGAATTAGACGCTACAAAAGAATAGAACATGACCAACACTAACGCCTAGCTCAAGAAACTGCTCTAACGAGCTACATGATTATGCATAAGAGAACAAGGTAAATCCCACTTGTCCATAACTCTTCCCACACGACTTGACTTCTTGTATAACATATTTTTTGCTCATAATGTAAACATTTCGAAACATATATGTGTGAAAGTTGATTAATGTGATAGTAATCTATAGACGTCGAATAACTATTATTTTGTTAAATGATTATGTACGGATATTTGAATGCAATTATTCTAACGGGATAACTTTTGTATGATTATTATCTATTAAATGTCATTTAATTTTAACAAAATGAAATTTTACATTCTAGAACATGTTGTTGGTTTATACGGTTAAACTCGAATAAACGTTTAAAATAGTTAACCGTGACCCGAACCGCGGGTAACCGCTCATTTCGGGTACTCGCTTGTCCGGTTACCTGCCTAGTACAATTCGATTTCGGGTAGTAAAATTAATTACTCGCCCCGCGATAAATAATTTAAATCTTCCAACTAACCGAACCGAACCGCCCCACGAACATCCCTATAAATGGTCAAGAAGGCAAAATGAGTTGTTGAATACAAGGGAAGGGATATATGTGTATTCATCTTTTTGATTATCACTATTACTATACTGTGCATCCATCTGTTTTAGTATCCGACATATTATACTTTCTAGAGTAAACTACACCATTCGTCCTTGTGGTATACGTTGACCATCAAGTTTCGTCATTTGACCAAAAAAATTGCACCGTTGGTCCTTAACTGCGAAACGTTATTTGCCGTTAGTCCTTCGCTCTAACGAGCCACACTAACTAACGTTAAGTCTACACACAGGAGGGTATTTTGGTATTTTCGCCTGTTCACTTTTAGCATCATCTTTTTCCTTTATTCATCTTCATCCCCAATCACCACCACCCACCACCAACCTCTTCCATTCACCACCCCTATAAAACCACAAACAATCTCAAATAAAACCTCAACAAAAACACTAATTTTTGTCTCCCACATGACCATAATCAACATAACCCACTGAAACCTCTTTACATATTGTATCCACCAAAACCCAAAATTAATGTTTCAATCACAGCAGACATCGTTGTCTTCATCATAGCAGGTTATATACATTTTTTTGTTTGAAAGCTCCCAAAAAACAAATCCACAAACCCACAATTAAAACAAATCCACCCCTTCTTCACAAACCCACAATTAAAACAAATCCACCCCTTCTCCAATAACACACAAACAAACCTTCATTTCTCAAAACCAAAACAATGCTCGATAATACCATTACACCCAAAAAACGACACCGTTTCACCAACACCAAAACGGCACCGTTTCGACATCATCATTCATTAACCTCCATCCCTAACGGATTCAACGATCCAAACACCGCTGACGTCATCCTGAGGTTATACATCGATCAATCCTCCTCTCCGCTAACGTCATCATCACCAGATACCAATACCGTTGATAATCAATCACAACAACATGAAATGAATTTCGTTTGAAAGCACAAACCACAAAAAAAATCAAGAACAAAGGTTTCGACAAATCAAGAAACTCAAGCTGACTAAGTTTAGTCAACTCATTTGGTAATTCACCTAATAAACCGTCATTTACAAGATTCAGGAATCTAAGCCTCCTGAAGTTACCTATATCCGAATTTAATGCGCCTGATAAGGTATTAGAGGAAAGATCAAAATACTCCATTGGTGGATACGGTGATATTTCAATTAATGATTTTGCTTGTGACCCTTGAAGAGGTATGGGACCCAAGAATTGAATATTTTGTTTAAGGGATCTTCAAAGATTCCTTTTTTAAACTCAAGTGACCGAAGTTCATTTTAGTACGGAGAGTCATGGGAGATGAGAATATTTGGTAAAAAGGAGAATGAGAGGAAAGCTGAAACATGGGTTTTGCTTAGAATTGAGTTAATTGAAATGGGTATTGATTGGATTTGAGAGTTTTTTGGTGGATGAATTTTTAGGGTTTGAGAGTAGTAGTTGATTTTGGGATTTTGGGCATTTTGTGTTGTTGATGAATGACATCAGAAAATGGATGTTGTTTGTTGTAGTAGTGTATTATTATTAGAGTAAACTACACCATTCGTCCTTGTGGGTGGGAAAATACAAATATACCCTCCACTTAAATAGACTTAACGCCCGTTAGTCACACCAGTTAGGGTGAGGGACCAACGCTGAGTAACGTTTCGCAGTTAAGGACCAACGGTGCAATTTTTTTGGTCAAATGACGATACTTGATGGTCAACGTATACCACAAGGACGAATGGTGTAGTTTACTCTACTTTCTATACTTCCCATCTGGTGTATTCATTACATAATTAGAAAAGGAAAAGTTCGGTAATTTAAAATATACTTTTAAAACACGTATCCTTAAATACAATATGTTTGGTAATCGCGCTTTTATTCTCTCTACCCTCCAAACAGCTACTGCATGTACGCATTCTCACTCTACGCAACTACTTTCTCTTTGCAGGCACGTCTTTGCCTTCCACGCATTTTGCTCAAGTCATTTTGCTCATTTTCTGGCGACGACGTCAACCTCCACTCTTCATAATAGACACTTACTAATGTGCACCCCTTAGGCAATATAATATGCTTAACTGTTGTAGTAGATTATAAGAAAGTCCGGGTAATTGATGGTTTTTTAAAAGAATAATGAGATAGACTCATAGAATATGACGAATTGATCTAAATAACTAAAGAATAATATTTTTGTGTTAACTAGCTATATCTACTGAATCTGTCACGCCTTAACTGGTTTATGGATGATATTTCCAGATTAATGTAGTGCTTTGTTCCAACTCCTATAATTAATCACTATGCATTAATTATACAGTATGTTAAGTGCTCTTAGAAACCTTCTGACATGATTTCGACTTGAAAAAGATTCGTCAAGGGCTTGAAATGAAGTATGGATAGTTTTAAATCTAGCAAATGCATTATCAATACTATCATCATCCGATATTGAAAATTGTTCACAGTGTTGAACAAATAAATCCATTTTATTATTTTTGACTTGCTTATTACCGTGATGAGTAATCACCAAAGAGTTCCAAATATCTTTAGCCATTTTATGCATAAAAACTCTTTCAAATTCTTTTTTCAGGTAAGGCGTTATATAAACCATTTTTACCTCATTATTTTTCGAAAGCACTCTCTTTTGATAGTCATTTTGACGTTCGTAAGGAACACTCTCATCTCTATCGGTAGAAGTATTTCTAACGATATGTTTATAATCACCATGAACAATAATATGCCAAAGGTCAATATCTTTAGATTTCACATATTTCAAATTTATTTTTTCAATATATAAAACCGTTAGCTTCAAATAGTGGTGGTCTTTGCATACACTGCCCTTCTTTGTAGTTTTCAAATTCCATTAGATCGATTTTAATATTTTAAAATACAATATACTTTAAATTTTTTAATAACATGATCTTGATGCCAATTGTGAAAAACTAGAATGGGGGTTGAATAATTTTATTAAAATTTCATTCAAAATAATTAGGTCAAGTATATGTGAAATCCTTTTGATAATCAAGTATTGATAATGCAAGAATATAGGTAGTAAAGATAAATAGGATATGCAAAGTAAAGAAAAGATAGAACCGTGACACTAGTATTTATAGTGGTTCGACTACAAGGACACCTTTCCACGCCCCGAGTACCCAGCTCGAGAGTTCGTAAACACTATGTCAACAAGCTTCTTATCTAGCAGAGAAGCCTCACAACATTGCTTACACTTTATCTGTTACAAAGCTAAATACTGAGTTCTTACAAAGGTAGAACCAACCCAAAACCACAATCTATCAATACAAGTTTATGGTACAATGAAATGAATGATTAACTAGAATCAAATCAGTGATCTAGTGATGATGATGAAGACTAACAACAAGTAAACTTGAGGCTTGATCGTCATGTATGCAATCGTAGTGATCTCGTCTTTTATAAAGATCTAAAGAGAATCACCAAAAACAAAAATAAATTATGAGTTTGATCTAAGATCAAAGGTTAGATAATGTTGTTCGAGTGTTAGAGAGAATGTATATGAAAGGTATGAGGAAACAATGAGAAATGACCTTGTATTTATAGGCAAAACTATTACTATTTACACAGATCCAACAGATCCTTTTCAAAAGGGATCTGGCTAGTGCAAATCGAGGGATCCGGCTCACTAGATCAAAAAATAAGTATTTTTGAATATCAAATCTCCAAAAATCTTATGCGATCTTCCAATATTCCAAAGATCTTAGCAAGATACGATAAAAGTCAACTATGTGATTTCATGCATGAGGTAAAAATGAATTTAACTTAGTGATGATTTTAAAAAACTATTGGTATAAAAATTTTGTATTCTATTTCTACATAATATGATTTTACGATTGTTATCGACAAAACATAAAAAGACCGTGAAATATAAATAAACGTTTTTATGACTTATTTGTATTAACAGTTTGGTTTCACTAGCTTGCGTTGCATTGGAGTATCATTCATTGATTCTCACCCTACAGTCATACCATCACGGAGATTTTTAGCATTGTCTTGATTTTTTATGTGAACTAAAAATACTTTTTAATTTGTGATGTGTAAAACTAGTACTTGTTAAAACCTTTCTAATTAATCGAATGTAAACTTTTCAAATGACTCATGTGGAGGTCATTATTTATACCCGGTGACTTTGTGCTATGAAGTCACGCCCTCATTTACCTTTTTGCTGCGACATTTTGGGGGTGTGACGAAGTGTGCAGTGAAGGATCTTTATATTATAGGTAGCCAGCCAAAGCGCTTACCTTTCATCAAAGGGGCCGTAGTCAGCCTCAAGATTTGAGATTCCGTAAGTAACTCAGTGAGTGCCTTTATAAGAAAGAAGGGCTTGGAAGAAGAAAATGAAATCGAAAACCGAATGATAGACTTTTTAGAGTAAGTCCTTGAAATGAGTCTACGCGTCACAAAGTGTTTCATCTTTATGTTGTTGGAATATTAAGATGTCATTTCGGAGTTTAGTAGTTCTCCCCAACATCACCTCCAAAAACTTGATGTGTAAATTGCAAAGCAAGCTCTGTAACCCCCTAGGTAGTGTACTTAACTGTTGTAGTATAGCACAGTAAAGTATGGGGTATTGATCGTTCTCTAAGGGAATAGTAAGGTATGCTTGTAGAGTATGATGAATTGATATACATAACTAAAGGAGAATAATTTTGGTATTTTTGTATATTAATTGAAATTAAGTAAATTATCGGGGTTTTGAGAGATTTGAATTCAACCTAATATTAACCTGAAGACACGGAAATCAAATACAAGAAAAGCAAATGGTTGCGTAAACGATAAATGAAAAAAATCATATTTATCTAGGGTGCACTACTCCTTATTACTCTTTTTGTCCAAATATTATTGTCCATGTTTCCTTTTTAGGTTGTCTCAAAAGGATTGTCCACTACTAAAAATAGAAGTTAAAATTCTTTAAGTTTACCATATTACCCTTAATCAAAATTATTATTTACAAAATTAAATGAAAGCATTAATTAATTGTCAAAGGGTAAAACTGTTATTTTGTTGCTTTTTGTAGAATTCAAAGCAGTAATAAATGCATTTTTTAAACTATGTATTTTTTGTCGGTGGACAATAATTTTGGGATGGAGAGAGTATTAGCTAGCTATATCTATTGAATCTATCATGCCTTAATTGGTGGTTATGGAGGATACTTCTAGATTAGTGTAGTACCTTGGTCCAGCTCCTACACCTTATAGTAACTAGCCTCGTGCCTTGGTCCAACTCCTATAATGAATTACTATGCATCAGTTATCCATCATGTTAACATCTTGTAAGCTAACACAACTCTGTAGTCGCAATTGTTGTACATAAACTAGCAAAGAATCCTACGTGACTCAACAATGCCAATTACCTAATAAAATTATAAGATTTATGTGGTTCTTAGTTCGAAAGTAAACATTTATCACCTAATTATGGCTTTTGAAGATCTAATCAATTCTCTAGGAATAGATAATCACAATCACCAATCAAGAAAACAGTAAATACAACTAATTAATAACAAGTTTCATGCAATCCTAGATAAACACCAAGTGGTCTACCTAGCATGGCATATGAAGAACAAGTAAAGACATAATCAAAGAAAATAATGATAAACATGATTGAATGATTAATAAATAAATTTATCTTGATGTTATACTTGAGCTCTGTTGTAAAAATCGGCCCAGGCGGCCGATTAATCCCCGCATAATCGCTGATCGCTCACTAAGCGCCTTGATTTATCATAATCGGCTTATTTAATCGGTTTGGTCAAAGATCGCTTAAAAATTGGTCAACAAACTCATTAATAGGACAAAATCAACCTCAAAATTGGTCTAATCGGATTAATCGAACAAAATCTCTTAAAATACGGTCAAAAAAATCGCTTAAAAATAGGTCAACAAACTGATTAATCGGTCAAATATCGCTTAAAAATGATCAACAAACCGAGTAATATCTATGTTTCACTTTGAACTTTGAAACAATTATGTATTATGTTTATATTTGGACACTTGAAATATTTGAACTTTGATGCACTATGCTTATCTCATACATATAATATAATATAATATCTAAAATTACAATTTTGTGCATAAAAATTTCAATCCGATTAATCCCCGATTAATCCCCGCTTAACCGATTAATCGCTAGGCCCTACCCGACCGCCTCACTAGCGCCTAGTGATTTTTACAACCTTGTACTTGAGTTACAATGAAAAAATGGCTGAAAATAGCATAAGAATTGGATAGGGTTTGTATCCCATTGTCTGCACACGAATTATGAAAATATATATAGTTTTCTAAGGCTAATGGTGTCAAGCTTTAGTGTTGGCAGCTTCAGCTCACTATAACTGTTTTAGGCTTTATTCCACTAATGCAAGTCTGACGGCGTCAAGTTGCAGGTTATGGCATCACATGCTCGAGGTGACGACGTCAAGAGGAGGGCTGAAAATGTTTGGGAGCACTGCTTGATCATAAAAAATCCGAAAACTTCATTTTTTAGGCACTTTTGGTGACACCGTCAGCTAAGAAGGTAACGTGATGACATAAAATAATCATGATAATTAAGTGTCAATTTCCCCCTAATATGCTCATTATTTGTATAGTTTATATGGATGTATGCTTTGATTTCTTTATATTTTGTGTCCAGGTTGTAAATGGGCATAGGAACAAAAGAGACTCGAAATTGGAAAAGAACTTAAAAAGATACACAATTTAGTATGCTGACTGTTAAGAGGTTACATCGTAGTTCTACTCTCCATTTACGCTGTAACTAAGAATTCAAAACATGAAGACCAAGTCAACGCTAACCAAGGATTACGGCGTAACTATCACAAGAGGTTACACCGTAATATTCTAAGGCATTAGAGGATTTTCATGACTAAGAAGGTTGCGCCGTAACCAATGTATGAGGTTACGACGTAATAAGTGAACAAAAGGAGACTCAAGTTATTGACGATATTACGACGTAACCAAGCATGAAGATTACGACGTAAACGAAACCCTAGAAGGTTACGGTGTAACTATCCATCTAAGTTACGTCGCAAATATTTATTTGTGGATAAGATCGTTGAAGATTACACTAGTTACGACGTAACCAAAACTCAAGGTACACTGTAGCTGTGTCGGGCCTATAAATACCAACCCTATTTTCTACATTTGATATATCTTTCTCACCACAACTCACCAGAGGACGAAGTAGGGTTCCAGAAGGATGATCTCCATCAGCATACGAAGCATTTTCTAAAGGATAAATCACATCACAACATCAATAAGTTTTAGCGATTCATATTTCTTTTACATTTACGATTCCATGTCTTTCATTACCATGACATTGAAACTCGTGAACTTTATAATTTGATCGGCCAAGCACCCTTGGTGCTTGCCTAGCTATGATTACTTTCATGCTTTGATTATGTTTTCGTGCTTTTATTATTGCTTCTAGTGTGTGCATGCTTAGTTTTTCGTTAGATCCTCTAGTTCCGGTAGTTTTGAAGACCGGTTGTACTTCATGCACTAGTAGAATTGACCATAGGATCCTAGTATAATTGGTTGCCAGGGTTGGTAAGAATTGACCATAGGACTACCAATTACTTGTGTGCTAATTGATCATAGGATCACCCTCCGGGTTGGATGAACTTAAGAAGTTAGATGTGTGGTCTAAGATCCGAGAGGCCGAACCGCACAAAGAATAAATCTAGCATGCATCGGCACTTAATGACTCAAATTAGTCTACCATACCTTCGCTTACTACAAAGAAAAGAATATTTGGTTCCAGAGAGAATTCTAGGGAGATAGGCTAGGCGAATTGACCATAGAAGTCTAGTGAATCTTATGCCTCACTTGAAGCGATAGAAGGCTTAATTAGAGAACATAGTCATTGCATGATAGGACGAATAACTAGGTTAGTACACTTTCTCCCTATTGATTCATCTTTATTTAATATTGCTATTTCATTTCTGTTATTTAGTTTAATTAATCAACAATTCAAAAACCCTTTAAAACGTGACTTAAACTTAAGTTAGGATCCATTCACATAGCTCTTGGGACGACCTCGACTTTACCGAATACTACACTATACACGACCGGGTTCTCTGCTCGTTAGTGCATAAGGTAGATCATAGACGAGTAACATTATAAGTATTAAAACCTGGTCATCTAATAATCCAGCATCAAGTTTTTGGCGCCGCTGCCGGAGAGCTAAATTAGGATTTTATAGTTAAATTATATTATTTGTTCTGACTCTAACCATAAATTTGACCCTTACCAGAGTAGAACATGGAATTGACCTTAGCCGATCACACTATAACCCTTGATTTCCATGGTGAGATTTAGCATTTCCATTTCCCATTATTTACCCCAAATCCACCAAATATTGAGTGTGCCGATAGTATGTAAGCTTTAGAACTTGGCCTTTACATCATTTCGAGACCATAGACGAGTAGTGTGTCGAGTTAGCTTGATACATTTGGAAGAGACAATTCGAGAAGGAAATATTTTAGGATTAACCCCTAAATAGCCCATATGTGTATATAATTGTGTGCGTTTATAAACTAGTCACCTCGATTCTTTGACCTCCGTGTAAAAAACATTTTGTTGCACTCACCTTTAGTGCAAGCTACCAGTCGATACAACCTTCTGAACCATTCTTTTCATTTCATACCCTTATCAATACTATTTCGATACACCTATTCACCTTAGCCTACCGTGTAGTCTTAGCTCATGATTTGGAAGTCACCGTTTGCTCAAGTTTATGGTTCAAGTAGAGAGATTCGGGAATCAAGTTTACCTCAAAGACATATTTGAAGATCATTGAAGACCCCTCAAAGTTTCTAATATATGATTCAACTCAAGTGGGGGATGATATTATTTTATGTAGTTATGATTCAAAAAATAAACTATTATTAGTTTGTTAGTTATTTATTGTATATGAAGTAATAGTGCAAAATTCTTAGCACTAAGTTGATATAATCTTAATAGATTAGTATCGAGGAGGTGAATTCGATCACATTTGAAGATTTGAGTTGGTGACATGTTTACACCAACATATAGTGAAGACCAAGTAGTGTGCCCATCATGACGTCCACTAATGGCACACTTACTTGCTGCATTATGATCCGATTTTTGCATCTTGAAGCTTGGATTTTAGATGAACAGCGGACGGGGACGACTTAGTTGTAGGCTAAGACTATTTGCTTGTTATTTTATTTTTACACCAGTTATGTGCATCCCATGTCTTATCATACCCTTTAGTCATGAAGCGTGTCTAGGTGAAGAAGCGCGCAATAATTGGTGTCTTGGCCATGGATTTCGTCATGTATCATTGGTTTTGTCCACTTTTCTGTGGCACGTTAGTAATGACAATCCCCCTTGCCTATATAATTTGTTTACCCAATATTGCGTTCGAAGATTGTTTTGACCTTAGCTCTAGTGGTGGAGATATATGTATAACCACCGAGCCTATGACATAATACATGCTATGACTGTGCGTTGAGTGATCACCCTAAAATTGACACTTAGATTAGTGAGCATATGAGTGTTTTTTTCCCATTTAGTGAGGTGTTCAGCTTTGAAAATTCTAGCATAGGAAATTTTTAATCTCATATTTCCCAAGTAAAATTGGGGGATATCTTTTTAGAAATGATTCTAATAAGGTCTACTTGAGGGCAAATAGAGTTTAAGTGGGGGATATTTGATGACATTAAATAATCCTGATAATTAAGTGTCAATTTCCCCCTAATATGCTCATTATTTGTATCGTTTATATGGATATATGCTTTGATTTCTTTATACTTCATTTGCAGGCTGTAAATGAGCATAGGAACAAAAGAGACGCAAAATTGGAAAAGAAATTAAAAAGATACACACTTAGTGTGCTGACTGTGAAGAGGTTACGGCGTAGTTCCACTCTCCATTTACTCCGTAACTATGAATTCAAAACATGAAGACCAAGTCAACGCTAACCAAGGATTACGACGTAACTATCGCAAGAGTTACACCGTAATATTCTAAGGACTTAGAAGATTTTCATGACTAAGAAGGTTACGCCGTAACCAATGTATGAGGTTACGGCCTAATAAGAGAACAGAAGGGGACTCAAGTTATTGACGAGATTATGACGTAACCAAGCATGAAGATTACAACGTAAAAGAAACCCTACAAGGTTACGGCGTAAATATCCATTTAAGTTGCGCCATAAATATTTATTTATGGATAAGATCATTGAAGATTACACTAGTTATGGTGTAACCACAACTCAAGGTTACGCCGTAGCTGTGTCGGGCTTATAAATACCAACCCTATTTTCTGCATTTGATATATCTTTCTCACCACAACTCACCAAAGGACGAAGTAGGGTTCCAGAAGGACGATCTTCATCATCATAAAGAGCATTTTCCAAGGTAGAAATTAAATCACAACATCAATAAGTTTTAGCTATTCAAATTTTTTTTATACTTACGATTCCATGTCTTTCATTACCATGCAAACATTGAATCACGTGTACTTTATAATATGATCGGCTAAACACCCTTGGTGCTAGCTGATAAGGATTTAAAACATACATTTTTAGAGGGTCATTTAAGCTCTAAATCGACACATTTTATATCCGTTACTACTTAAAATCATTCCTTTTCACAATTTAGGTCTTTTGGAAGCAAAATGCTGGAATGAAGCATATTTGGACAAAAAAGAGCGAAAACATGAAGAAAATGGCAAAGTAAAGATCAAAGGCACTTCAAGACGACTGGCGTCCCCAACCAAAGGCGTGACATCCTCTATAAGTTTTGATCAAAATTACCTTGACGGCTCGGCGAAAATTACGGTTCGAAAGCATGAAGATGTCACGCCTAAACTCTGGAAGGCGTCACTCACAATTTTCACACCAGATGCCCAAGAACCAAGACTCAGACAATGTCCTTCATGAAGACTGACAGCGTCACACTCCTCAACTGACGTCGTCCCAACGATTATTTGGCCCAAACAAAACCCTAATGACGGCGACTTGACGGCGTCACTAGCAAACGGTGACACCGTCACACTTGTAAATCTATATATAAAATTTGATTTTTCTGTTTTAAAGGAGGTAGAACTTTGGAGAGCAAACCCTAATATAGTTGTAGTCCGACTTTGACAGTATTCTAGGGTATCATACCCTATTTTACATTACAAGATAAGTTTGTTTATCCAATTTATCATTATGTCTACCCCATGTTCAATTGTATGTGTGTATGATTGCTTGTTTAACAGGCGTAGCTAAATTATTCTTATGTTTGCTTAGATCTATGAAACCTAGTTATTAATTATTGTTAGATTGTCTCTTGTCTTAATTGGTAGACGCTAGATTAAGGAAAATTGTCTTCTTCTTTAATTGTTGCGAGCTTGAACGTCATAAATAGCAAAAAAGCTTAAGAGTGCACTTAGGCCATTCGTTGTGTTTATTGCGTGAATTGTAGCTTAAGGATTGTAGAGTATTCGGGGAAGATACCATTGTACTTGCCGATCCCGGGTAGTCTAGGGGAGAGTTGCAATTCATAGAACTAGGGAATTAGGCACCACCCTACGACCAAACGGAATACAACGCATCAATTAAGATAAAGGAAGTGACAATTCAACCGACTAATAAGAGATAACTAGGGAGTAATAACATCTAATTAAACACATCTTTAATCATCATATGAGCACATCTACAATTAGCATAATCTATCCATTAGTTAATTAGTTTAGTAATTAGTGAAGGTAGTAGAAATTGGTAGAAGTACCACCCCCACTCTTATACCTCGAGATATTTTCTTTGCTTTCTAAAAAACCATAATAGACTAAAAAGAATCTCCCTCAACCCCACCTTCTCGTCATATATCTCTTTCTAGCATTCCTATTCCCTAGAGAACGAAATCAGTCCCCTGGGCTTACCACATACTACACTACAACGATTAGGTTCACTGCCTAGAGGGTTGAAAAACTTGATCGTAGAAAAGGAAGTCTTCTTGACCCCGAACCCTCCGTATCAAGTTTTTGGCGCCGTTGTCGGGGAATAGAATAACTAGTTAGATTTCTATCTTGTTTAGGTCCACTCGCTTGATTTATATCAAGTGAGCCTTTTTTCTCCTTTTCTTAGCTTTCTTGTAGTCTATCCTCCTTCTTTGTGTTTTTTTTGTAATCTCATCACTTTTCATCATAGAAGGTGATAACCCACCCAACAACAATCCACCATCACATCATCCACCACCAAACCATTCACTACAAAACCCACTACTTGATAGAACCTATGGCAATCAAATCCACGCTCGCATCTATAGTGAATCTGGGGAACTTAGAAAATTGAATAGGATAATTGAAAATGCACTTGAGAATGCACTTGAAGAGACAACTAGTACATTAGATAGCAGTTCCACCATGAGTGATGATTCAGATGATGAGCTTGAGGACGGAGATTATAGGGTGCTAGAAATTATGGAGGGTAATGAAGAAGAGGAACTTAATGAGTATTTTGAGTCATACCCCATGGAAAAGAAATCGCCTATCATTACAACGTAGTTAATAACCCGCGACCACTTTTCGACCCATGCATAAAAAAGGGTGACCCTAGAAATATTAAGATACCGTGCATGATTTGATACTTATATAGGGATCACACTTACATTGACTATAAGGCTTCTATGAACATAATGTCTAGGCTCTATTACAACTGGATCATGAGTGAAAAGCTAGGACCGAGGAAAGATCCCTTTTACCCTAAGAAATTGAGTAACTTTGTTTGGAGAGCTAGAGGATTGCATGTCTTTGTAGGTAATTTCACATATAGGTGTGACTTCATGATTTTGGAAGATGTTATGGGCATCATTGATGGCTTATTGGGAGATGTAATACTTGGAAAACCATTTATTGAGGAATCCATGATGATTTATGATCAAGAGGAAGGAATAGCCAAGTTCTCATATGGGACCGAATGTGTTAACTATGTAATACCTTGCAAAAATAAAATGTTTAAGGGCATTGATGAGTTAGATGTGGATAATATTCCGGCTTTTGAGGTTGACTGTAAGAATAAGGTTTACTACACCGCTTGTCTAAAGCTAGACCCCGAATATATTCGTGATGAAGGAAGAGTCAAATCATTCGAATGGGCATCTAGGATATGCGAAAAGTAGGAGCACGACTTCGAGTCTAGCTACAAGACTCATAAATAAAGAAAAGTGTTTCGTGGAAGGCAACCCATGCTTAATTGTTTGCTTGTTTTGTTTTTTAATTTTTTTTGGGTGTTTATATATCTTTTCCATTGTTGTTCATTCTCATGTTAGACATTGTGAAAATGCTTTATTTTGGTTTTAACCTCGTCTTAATTGTACATAAAGGTATTTTACAAAACGATAAGTGTAGCAAAGATCACATATGTTTTTAGGAACATGAACATGAGATTAACAATAATTGAAATTTTATATATATGTGTGTTTGTTAGAGTCAAATTATTGTATCGAGTCATGATTGATACGGAGGGTTCGAGGTCGAGAAGACTTCCTTTTCTAGGAGCAAGTTTTTCAACCGTCTAGGCAGTGAACCTAATCGTTGTAGTGTAGTATGTGATAAGCCCAAGGGATTGATTTCGTTCTCTAGGGGAATAGGAATGCTAGAAAGAGATATATGACGAGAAGGTGGGGTTGAGGGAAATTCTTTTTAGCCTTTTTTATGTATTTTTAGAAAGAAAGGTAAATATCTCAGGGTATAACATTGGGGGTGGTACTTCTACCGATTTCTACTAGTTTTACTAATTACTAAACTAATTAACAAATGGATAGATTATGCTAATTGAAGTGTGCTCGTATAATGATTAAAGATGTGTTTACTTAGATGTTCTTACTCCCTAGTTATCTCTTATTGGTCGGTTGAATTGTCACTTCCTTTATCTTAATTGGTGCGTTGTATTCCGTTTGGTCGTAGGGTGATGCCTAATTCCCTAGTTCTATGAATTGCAACTCTCCTCTAGACTACCCGGGATCAGCAAGTACAATGGTATCTCTCCCGAATACTCTACTATCCTTAAGCTACAATTCACGCAATAAACACAATGAATGGCTGATAAGGTTTTAAAAGGTACCATTTTGAGGGGTCGTTTAAGTCCTTATTTGATCACTTTAGTATCCGTTATTGCTTAATATCGTTCCTTTTCACTTTTTAGGTCTCGTGAAGGCAAAATCTGGAATGGCACTTATTTGGACGAAAAGGCGCGAATATATGAAGAAAATGGCCAAAGTCGAAATCGAGACACTCACGATCATTTGAATGTAGAAAGCGGCGCGTCGGGAGTTATTTGCGGCGCCGTCGGAGAATTATTGTGACGGTCGAACGCAAAACTCATGTTTTCAAGAGACGGCGTCTAGTTGTGAAAGAGTAGGCCGTCGCTACTCGACGACCTAGATGCAATCCGCACGACGCCGAAGTCGAAGAGACGGCGTCACGGACATAAGGTGGCGCCGTCGCAAGGTTAACGTGGCCAAGACGAAACCCTAATGGCGGCGACACGGCGGCGTCACTAAACATAAGGTGACGCCGTCGCAATTGTAATCTTATATATAGAATCCGAATTTTTCGGTCTTTGGTGGAGAGTCTTTGGGTAAAACCTAAAACCGAACCTAAGGTGTCTTGTACAAGATTTTAGGGTTTTTAACCCTATCTTACACCAAGATAAGTCTTTGCTTCATTAATTCAATTATGTCTTTGATTATTTGTGTGTATGCTTGCATGTTCTCCATGTCCCGCTAATTTATTTGTGTGTTTGCTTAGGAAGTATGAAACTTAATTATTGAATATTGATTGGTTGTTTCTTATCTTAGTTGATTAATGATCTAGTAATGCGATAGGTCATTCGTTGTGTACTTAATGCTTGATTCATCTTTGTGAACCTTAGAGTATGATTACGAGTGATTGTAGGCTAAAACATCCGAAGAGTGCCTTAGAGTAGGAGTCTATAATCTCTACGTGATTTGTAGACAAGACCCTTTGGTAAGTTCAAAGAGTTAGGGAGAAACGCATACCCTACAACTTTAGAAACACAACGCAACTAGGAATAAGGCGTGACACTCAACCATCAATAGGAGATAATTAAGGAGTAATACAAACTAAGTAAACACATCTTTAAACTATCATACGAGCACACATTAACTAGACATAGACTCCCACAACCTTAGTTTAGATAATTAGATAATAGTAGAGTAATCGGTGAAATACCAACCCCCAAATCCAATACCCGAGATTCGTACCTTTCCATTTCATAAAATATAAAAGATAAAAATAATCTTCCTCAACCTTAACCTTAGCGTAGTAACTCCCTACTAGCATTCCTATTCCCCAGAGAAGCGATATCAATACCGTGGCTTACCCTAATTACTACACTACAGCGATTAGGTTCATCGCCTGGGGTGTTATAAAACTTGCTCGAAGAAAGGAAGTTTCCTTGACCCCGAGCAGCGTGTGGCGTTATCAAGTTTTAGGCGCATTGCGGGAATAGAATAGCTAGTTAGTAGTCCACTCGTTTAGGTTTCTTTGTGATTCCTATTAAGTAATTTTTTTTTATTTTCTAGATTTCTTAGTCTATCCCCTTCTTTGTGCCTTTGTTCGTAAAACTTTTCCATTGACTCTTCCGTTCACCATTATGGAGAGCGAATCCATAAAACTTTCACCCAATCAACGAAATCCACTACATAATCTACCCTTTCCACTCCAAAATGAGATCTTGAGGTTCCGGCAACATCATGATGAATCCTTTCACGAGGCTTGGACTCGAATTAAATATTTATTGCAAAAGTCCTTTATCATGGTATTGACTTCATGTTTCCACTTGCAATTCTTTTACACTCGTACGCCTACGAAACCCAAAAGAGGCTTGACTATGTAGCGGATGGGGATATTTAGGGATGTGGTGTTCGACATGCATGGGAAACCTTTGAGATTCACGCCCAATTTAGAAGTGGAACATGGGACCCAAAAAGCGAATCTTTAGACCTATTTTCAATTTGGAAACTTGATCCGGAAAGGTTGTTTAGGAAGGAGATGATTAGAGTTGAGGTACCAAGGTGCATGTCATGGTTAGGCGCTACCACAATACAAAATGAATACATAGGTGATCTTGATAAGATGGAGGATAGAGTAGAAAATCCAACCCCATCGGATAACCCACAAGTCTTACCATCACTTGAGGAACACACATCGCCTATAACTTACCGGAAGAAGTAGAAGAGACTATAGGAACCCCAATTAGAGAACCTTTGGACCAAACGCCATCCGAGAATGTAGGTTTAGATGCTTGTTGTCATGACCTCTCTCTTAGTCCTAGGGAAGTTCCATATTTTGATGAACCGGAGCCTCACTTAAAAACCTTACCCAATTTTCCGTCTTTAGATGTGAATCTTGGAATTGAATTAGGCCCCAATCCACCCATCAAAATAGATAGTCCAGGTAGTTGCTTGATAAAGGTGGTAGATTCTAGGCCATGTAGAGTAGAAGCCGATATAGGAGTAACCCATGACCTTACACACTTATATCACCCATTCATGGTTGATAACAAGAAACACTATGGGTTTAAACCGGGTTTATTAGGTCAAGATGGATCCTTAACCATGAATCTTTTGAAGTTGGTAGAAAATGATCCATTCTTAGGAGAGAAATTTGATTCTCTCACTACACCAATAGACTTAGGTAAGGTTATAATTAATAGAGCACACTTCTTTGAGCATATAAATCACCCATCATCCTCTCCTCACGTAGCAAATTTCCACCCTAAGGGTGTGTATTGCTACTATCACCCGCACTTGAACTTAAGTGTAGGAAAACTTCCCTTTATCTGTTAAATAAGGGTAGAGTCAGGCTCGTGACTCGAACAAAAACAAGCGCTTCTTGGGAGGCAACCCATGTGTATTTGTTTTTTATTTTCATTTGTGTGTCGTATATCTTTTATTGATTGTTTATCCTCATGTTTAAATTTGTAAAAATGCTTTATTTTGTTTTTAACTTCGTCTTAATTACATATAAAGGTATTTTACATAAGGGATAAGTGTAGGGAGGATTACACACGTTTTCAAAAGAAACGTAAACATGAGAATAACAATTAATTAAAAGATATATATGTTTGTTTGTTTGAGTCAAATGCTTGTATCGAGTCATAATGGATGTTTTGCGAAATTTTCCAGATTCTAAAGATGTAAATTTTCCGAAATTTTTCGAGAAAATCGCAGACCGCTTTTTGTCGGGATAACTGGCGGCGAGATTGCAACTGACGGCGTCGAGAAGGAGTAAAACATCGATTACTTTTCTCGCTTTTCGAGCTACTTATAAATTTTGGAATTTTCCGGTCTTAATTTTCTTAGAAATTCGTAAACATTCATTCCACAAGCATTATATCCTAGTTTAAATCGAGTCTTATATATATTATTACCGCCGATTTTACGAAGGTTTCGTTTGTTTTCTTCAAGTGTGCGGGTTTAGTTTGTCAAGAAGAAGTTACATAAGATTGGAAGGAGCTTTTCACATAATAATTCTTCTTGAAAAGAATTTAACCACCACTTTACACGGATCCTACCGAGCTAATCGGGGAGTATTAGTTTCTTTCGTTTTAATTACCTTCTTTTATCATAACTTTGATACTTCGGGGAACATTGGGGACAATGTTCGGTTTAAATGTAGGGAGGAAAATAAAGCGGAACTTTGAAACTATGCTTATCCTTGACTATTTGCTTTGTCCAATTGTGATTGTGTAATAAACCATGAGAAATGTCGGTTAGGGTAATTTTGGCACCAAATTTAAAATTGTTCATGACATATAGGAGTGGGCCATTAGTCTTAACAAAAGCGTCTCATGGATAGGAAGTTATATGACTAGCACAAAAACCCTTACCACCTAAATTCTACCCAAAATGTGAGGATCGCCCTTAGATTAGTAGGAATTAAAGCATTCATCTTTAATGCTTAGAGTGTGAACCGGTAGTATATTAGATTCTAGAACTTGTTTTGTGATGCATTCCGAGATCGCAAGTGAGACTACACTTGTGTAGTTAGGAATAACTAAATGATAAGAGGCATTAGGATAACCCTTGTTTAACACAGTAATATAATTACTTCTTCCACATCGGTTGAGTAATTTCCCACACCCTTTGCGTTGTACTCATTTTTAGTATCGATACCCTAGTTAACCCTCGAGCCTATCCTTTTCGCGGTTCTCGTGATATTTCGGTTTTCCGAATATCAATGAAAACATTGTTTACACCCCACCCCAAATATACACCCAAATCGCCTTAGCCTACCCCTTATGCACTCACTTTTAGTGCAAATGTTTGTTATCACCCTAAACCCTTAGTTCAATTATCTAGTTGCTTGCATAAGTTGCTAAGTCGAGTCATATCCTTTGTATACAGATTTTGGGATGATTGGGATTCATGGAAAAGTTAAAATTTATGAAATGACGGAAGGAGCGTTAAATTCAAATTCCCTTTGTTTACGTAATAATGTACCCCAAGTGTTTTGATCTTTTCAAATCGGGTCAAATTAGTGTTAGAATAATAAAAACTCAAGTGTAGGGATGTGCTGTAAATCCCTAGTATTTTGATGTTATCGTAGAGGATGGTAGAGTAAAAGTGTATGAAAAAAAAAAAAAAAAAAAAAAAAAACATACGGGCTACCATCCTACATCTATCTTTAAATTTATGTTTATTTATTTCAGTTATCTAGAGTTTAGAGTGTTGAGTCTTGACTTAGCAACGCCATTCTTCATATCTGATTAACATAAAGATTTTTGACTTACCACCACTAAATAGCCTATCCCACCAAACCCTTATTTCCCTACCGTAAGCCTAACATTACAACCCTTTAAAGACCTCTTTGATAGTCTTTCCTAGGTGCTTACGCCAAAGCGATGGAGGTTTGATCTATTCTCAAGCCTATGGTAATCTATGTACTAGGACCGGTTAATGAGTGTTTATCTTCCATTTCCTATATTGTTATATTTCATTTATACACACGAGAGATGTAGTATCCAAACACCCCATGTGAGGTGCTAGTATGTAATTCCGTGCTTGTTATGACTTTTATGGGCTTATATGTGTTGTGGACCGTTTTGAATTAATCTTGAATGACCCCTAACTTATAAATTAATTGGCTAAAAGCACATTTGCTTGAGGACAAGCAAATAACAAGTGTAGGGATATTTGATAAGGTTTTAAAAGGTACCATTTTGAGGGGTCGTTTAAGTCCTTATTTGATCACTTTTGTATCCGTTATTGCTTAATATCGTTCCTTTTCACTTTTTAGGTCTCGTGAAGGCAAAATCTTGGAATGGCACTTATTTGGACGAAAAGCGCGAATATATGAAGAAAATGGCCAAAGTCGAAATCGAGACACTCACGATCATTGAATGTAGAAGGCGCGGCGTCGGGAGTTATTTGCGACGCCGTCGGAGAATTGTGTGTGGTCGAGCGCAAAACTCGTGTTTTCGGAGACGGCGTCTAGTTGTGAAAGAGTAGGCCGTCGCTACTCGGGCGGCCTAGATGCAATCCGACGACGTCGAGTCGAAGAGGACGGCGTCACGGACATAAGGTGACGCCGTCGCAAGGTTAACGTGGCCAAGACGAAACCCTAATGGCGGCGACACACGGCGTCACTAAACATAAGGTGGCGTCGTCGCAATTGTAATCTTATATATAGAATCCGAATTTTCGGTCTTTGGTGGAGAGTCTTTGGAGTAAAACCTAAAACCGAACCTAAGGTGTCTTGTACAGTATTTTAGGGTTTTAACCCTATCTTACACCAAGATAAGTCTTTGCTTCATTAATTCAATTATGTCTTTGATTATTTGTGTGTATGCTTGCATGTTCTCCATGTCCGGCTAATTTATTTGTGTGTTTGCTTAGGAAGTATGAAACTTAATTATTGAATATTGATTGGTTGTTTCTTATCTTAGTTGATTAATGATCTAGTAATGCGATAGGTCATTCGTTGTGTACTTAATGCTTGATTCATCTTTGTGAACCTTAGAGTATGATTACCGGTGATTGTAGGCTAAAACATCCGAAGAGTGCCTTAGAGTAGAGTCTATAATCTCTACGTGGATTTGTAGACAAGACCCTTTGGTAAGTTCAAAGAGTTAGGGAGAAACGCATACCCTACAACTTTAGAAACACAACGCAACTAGGAATAAGGCGTGACACTCAACCATCAATAGGAGATAATTAAGGAGTAATACAAACTAAGTAAACACATCTTTAAACTATCATACGAGCACACATTAATTAGACATAGACTCCCACAACCTTAGTTTAGATAATTAGATAATAGTAGAGTAATCGGTGAAATACCAACCCCCAAATCCAATACCGAGATTCGTACCTTTCCATTTCATAAAATATAAAAGATAAAAATAATCTTCCTCAACCTTAACCTTAGCGTAGTAACTCCTACTAGCATTCCTATTCCCCAGAGAACGATATCAATACCGTGGCTTACCCTAATTACTACACTACAACGATTAGGTTCACCGCCTGGGTGTTATAAAACTTGCTCGAAGAAAGGAAGTTTCCTTGACCCCGAGCGACGTGTGGCGTTATCAATGGCCCATGTGCACTATAAGGCTTTTTGCTATTTAGGACATTCAAGCTCGCAACAATGAAAGAAGAAGCCAGTTTTCCTTAATCTAGCGTCTACCAATTAAGACGAGAGACAACCTAACAATAATCAATAACTAGGTTTTATAGATCTAGGCAAACACAAGAATAATTTAGCTACTCATGTTGAACAAGCAAGCATACACACATACAATTGAACATGGGGTAGACATAATGATAAATTGGATAAACAAACTTATCTTATGATGTAAAATAGGGTATGGGACCCTAAAATACTATTCAAGTTAGACTACAACTGCATTAGGGTTTGCTCTCCAAAGTTCTGCCTCTCTTAAAACAGAAAAATCGAATTCTATATATAGATTTACAAGTGTGACGGCGTCACCTTTTGCTAGTGACGCCGTCAGGTCACCGTCATTAGGGTTTCGTCTGGGCCAACTCATCGTTGAGACGACGTCATTTGATAAGTGTGACACCGTCGATCTTCATGAAGGACTTCGTCTAAGTCTTGGTTCTTAGGCGTCCGGTGTGAAAATTATGAGTGACACCTTCTAGAGTTTAGGTGTTACGCCCCGATTCCCAGTTTGACCGGAATTTACTCGATTTATAAAAACTTTGACTCGAAACATTTGACTATTACATTTTATCATTTTGAACTCTTGACAAACCATGACATTTAACCTTTGACAATACTTATATAACACTTATCCGATAACTTCTTTAATTAATAACATTTGACTTTAACAAAATAATCATTTTGAAACTGCATAGCGGGCTGACGCCGTCGCCTTATAAGGTGCGACGCCATCGCCCTTTAACCATGATCCAAAAAACAGGTTCAAATTTAAAACGTGACGGCTCAGGGGATTTTAAACCCGACGCCGTCTCAATCTGAGCCGGACGCCGCCGCCACAAAAAAGCGCGACGCCGTCGATCCCATGAACTGACCACATTGACAACAAAACTGCACAATACCAAATTATCCATTTTGACACCAATGCTCATTTGACCCTTACAACTTTAAGAAAATATCATAAAATCTATGGCAAACATGCTTTAATATAAAAAAAAGATCGTTTGACCCGTTTAACCTCAAAATGGGTAATAAATATACTTTAATTCAAACACTCCAAAATACTATGACAACCATGACCCATACTTGTTGGTTGACGATACCTTTACAAAACTATAAAAGACTCTCGGGGGTATAAACTCATCATACGATACCTTTACAACATAGATACTACATACTATGACAATTCATATCAAACATATAGTAACCAAGTTACTTACCTTAGCTAGCCAAGCTAAGCTATTATGAGATTATCATCATCTTCCATCATCTTCATCATCAACATCATCCAAAGCTAACATCCTTAACACATAATCATAATATACTTAAAACATCATCAATTAATCATAACATGATCATATCCCAAATTACCTATTTTATCTTCAATTCAATTAGAGGGGTTTCACTCAATTATACTATAACATCTTAATTAGTGTTTAAAACCACAATCACCCAAAACCCCCAACTTGGGTACATGAACCTTGACTCTTAAATTTACAATCAAACCCAATTAAGGATTACTCACCTTGCAAGGATCATCTATATAACTTCCCATTAGGGAAGACACCCTTAATCCATCACCAATTGGTCTACAAGACTAACCCATGTTTTTCCCTCCATCCTTTTAAACCGGCCTTTTTTTAAATCAGGAACTTTTGAGAATTCTCTAATTTAATACTTGAAGCTTTCTTTATTTTAAAGCTATTTCACTATTTGGCACTTTTGGTCCCTCAAGTCCCTTTCTTTCTATTTGGCCACACGACACTTATTTTAAGTTTACATTGTGGCAATTTAGGTCCCCCTCATTTATATAACTATAACATAACATTTATTAATTATTAGTTTGACTATCGGGTTAACTAGTCCATCCCGTCAAGTCCTTAAGCCAATTTCATCTAGGGTAGGGCCTATTTGTATTTCGGGATACGGGTGTAACATTAGGCGTGACGCCGTCATGCTTTAGAACCAGAATTTCCGCTGAGCCGTCGCTTGCACTTTTGATCAAAAAGTTTATAGAGGGATGGCGTTGCCCTTTAGTTGGGACACCGTCAGGTGTGCTGGAGTGCCTTTGATCTTGACTTTGCCATTTTCTTCATGTTTTCGCTCCTTTTCGTCCAAATGTGCTTCATTATAACATTTTGCTTCCAAAATACCTAAAGTGTGAAAAGGAATGATTTTAAGTAGTAACGAATATA
Source organism: Chrysanthemum lavandulifolium (assembly GCA_022545495.1). Classification (NCBI taxonomy): domain Eukaryota; kingdom Viridiplantae; phylum Streptophyta; class Magnoliopsida; order Asterales; family Asteraceae; genus Chrysanthemum; species Chrysanthemum lavandulifolium. The sequence continues at coordinate 144,928,193 of CM040245.1, read as the reverse complement.
AAATGTGTCAATTTAGGGCTTAAATGACCCCCTAAAAACGTATGTTTTAAATCCTTATCTATGATGAATGTTTTGAAGAATTTTTTCTAGGTTTTATTGAGGTAATTTTCCAGAATTTTTCCAGAAAAACGCAACAGACCACTTTTTGTCAGGACAACCTGACGGCGCCAGGATTAACACCTGACAACATCAGGCAATATAGAAATAGAATGTCAGTTTCGTTTCTATGTAACTTGTAATATTTTGGAAATTCCCGATTCTTAATTTTCCAGAAAAACTGCAAACATCCATTCCACAAGCATTATATCTTACTTACTTTCTAGTATAGTTGTGTGTCATATATAGTTTTACCATCGATTTTACGCAAATATTTCATTTGTTTTCTTATAAGTGTGCAGGTTATATTAGACAAGAAGAAGAAACACATCTTGGAAGAAGCTTATTACTTATACATTCTTCTTGGGGGAGGATTTAACCGCAACTTCACACATATCCTACCGAGCTAATCAGGGGAGTATTAGTTTCTTTCTATTTTAAACTTACCTTCCTTTATCATAACTTTGATACTTTCGGGAAACATTGGAGACAATGTTCAGTTTAAGTGTAGGGAGGGAGAATAAAACGGGAACTTAGAAACTATTCACTCACTTGATTATTTGTCTTGTCCTTGTTAATTTGTGTAATAAACTATGAGAAATATTTGTTAGGGCAATTTTAGCACCAAATTAAATTTTTTTTATGACATTTATGAGCTAAAATTTAGTCTTAATAAAGCGTCTCATGGATAGGAATTATATGACTAGCACAAAAACCTAATACCACTCAAATTCCACCCCAAAGATGTGAGGTTCGCCCCTAGATCTTTAGGAATAAAAGCATTCACCTTTAATGCTTAGTGAGTGTACCGGTAGTATAATAGATTCTAGAACTTGTTTTGTGATGCATTCCGAGATCACTAGTGAGACTACACTTGTGTAGTTAGGATTAACTAAATGATAAGATGCATTAGGATAACCCCTTGTTTGAAACCTGTATTATAATTACCTCTTCCACATCGGTTGAGTAATTTTTCTCACACCTTTGCGATGTACTCATCTTTAGTACACGATACCCCTAGTTAACCCCTCAGAGCCTATCCTTTTTGCGGTTCTCGTGATGTTTCGGTTTTCCGAAATATCAATGAAGAGCATTGTTTACAATCCACCCCCAAATGTACACCCAAATCGCCTTAGCCTACCTTGCATGCACTCATCTTTAGCGCATTATTGTTATCACTACTAAACCCTTAGTTCAATCACATAAAAATGTTACAATTGCTATAAGCACATGACACCGAAGCTAGACTGATCATGATGTTCGCCCCAACAGAGTGTTTTGCCAAACAACTCAAATAATAATAATAAATGAAATGCATCCATTTGACCAGTTGGAACCACCAACCGGATGGAGGAGTCACCCTCAATAGATCTATTCACTCACCCTCGCTTCTTCCGGAATTAACGGTTCATGATTATGAAATGGGGACATTCAATTGGCAATGAGGTAACTTAAGCAATGTAATAATTTTGATATACTTGGTATAAAGTATAAACTTGTTCCGGAATTAACGGATGGAGGAGTCACCCTCAATAGATCTATTCACTCACCCTCGCTTCTTCCAGAATTAACGGTTCATGATTATGAAATGTGCAATTTATTCTCCCCCGTAGGTTTGAAATAAAGTATAAACTTGTAAAACGGGGCTATGAAAACTCACTTGGTACAATGATGTGATGGCAAAAGTGAGTACACTGAAATGTAGCGCAAATCTCTAACTGCGACCTATTATGAATGATATGATTCTAATATAAGTCATGATGTAATGTTATGCATGCAAACTCATATGATATCCATACTACTTGTGCATTTTTGAAAATAAAGTTTATCGTCAAAATATAAGTTTATAACGTCTTGACAAGTTATAAATTACTTTACAAGTATTTACGTTGAAATGATATCATACGATAGTCATTTAGTGATTTATTATGAAATTATAGTTTTTCGTCGCAAAATAATATAATTTGACAATTCATGAAAGTGACTAAATTGCCTCGAAAAGCTAGTCGTAAAATAGTGAATATCGAGTGTGAAGAAACAAACTCAATGGTTTTGGAAAGCTTGTAGCATTATCTCAAAGTCTTAGCTTTTAAATTTTTATCACAGAGGTCTCGTTCATGGAGAAAAATATAGGTGAAGTAGGGTACTTGGACTAAAAATATTGTTTAAGGCTAGTTTTCGACAAAGTTTGAGTGACCGTATTTTATTCGTTACAACTCCGTTTGACAAAAGACTGAACATTTTGGAAAATAGGCTAGGTGAACTTGCTTTTACTAGAAGACATCGTCTTCTCAAAAATATTCTATCGATGTGAAAAACGACCCCAAACATGGTCACTAGCGACAACTAGTTTGGCTATTAGAAAATATATATGTAAGTGTTTTATACTTGTGAATAATAGTTACGACAACCTTATTTAAACGCGTGTAATTTAGTCGTTATAAGTCCGTTTTCCACGTTTTATATGCCCTTAGCTTCGTGTTAAAGTATACTAATATATTTTTGATAAATCGACTCATTTAGATAACGTTTAAAACTCATTTTTGACCCTTAACAATTCTGGACAGCATTCTGTTTTTCCGAAAAATATAGTTTTCGTCGTTAAACTTGAAAATAGCATAACTTCTTCGTTATAAATCCGTTTTAACCCGTTCAAGCGACCACGGTTTCGTTTTAAAGTATATTTTCTGAATATCTAGCCCAAAATAATTTGTAACCTGTCGAATTTTCCAGATTTTACAAATATGATCAGACCTTATTTTGAAGTCGTCGAAAGTGATTTTTCTTGCGTAATAGTTATTCTAACCACTTCAAATCAACACCAAATCTATTCTAAACCTACCATACACCTTCTTAGGGTGTCATGGGTTCCTAAACATCATCAACAATGATGTGTTTCAAGGGATTAATTATAGGATGATTTAAACTCATAATAAGTACTAAAAACCAATAAAAGTGGTATAAATACGTATGATACTTGCATGATTTCTACTAGAATGATAAAAATAACTTATGTATGAATATGAAAGAGTCATAAAAATCATGAAATGCTTACTTGAGTGATTGAAGAGTTTTTGAGCTAGAAAACTTAATAATCTTGAGGTTTTTATTTCAAAACCTTAACTAGATCACTAATAGAACTTGTAAAACACATGAATCTTGAAAAATTATGGATTCCTCTTGGTGTTTCATGCTTGGCCGGCCACTATGATGAAGAGGAGAGAAATATGATAGTTTTCACCTTGTAGAAAATTGTTGTATGTTTTATTTTTGGTAAAACTCTTTTGTTTATTGCAAATATCTAGTAACATTAATAGGTGGTCATGATATTTTACAAAAAATGGATGACATAGGAGGGGGTGTCGGCAAGGCTTTATTTGGGAGAGAGTTTATGTATTTTTGTTGTTTAAATGAAATTAAAGTTAAGTATTATGAATATTTGGTACATGTAATTAATTATTTAGTGTAGCATTAGCTAGAAATCGATTTTAATGGAACAAAATAAAATATATTGAAGTCATAAAATTATAAAAAAACATTTCTCGCAAGTACTGAGTGAATAAATAATTTATCGAATAAAATTTACGATAACCGTCATAATTATTTATATAACAATTTATACACCAAATTAAATTCAAAACATCGGGTAAACTAATAATATAAATTTTGTAGTCTTAAAATAAGTATAAAAATATATCAGGATAATTTTTGGAAGTGTCGGATCAAATATTCAAAATAAATAATTATGCGATAGCGTTTATTTAATAGAAAAATATACGTTAATGAAATATGCAAACCCATGCATGAACTAAGATGATGATGATAATACTAATGATATGTAGACTAATTCTAGTCTATATGAAATGTTCTCAATGATGTTCCATGAATACGCAGCTTAACCCTCGAGGTTACGCGTATTTGATACTTGTAAACCTAGTTTACGAAAAATGATGAATAGTGAATCATGAATAGTGATTTCTCTCCGGAATGAATAGTGTTTCGTGATTAGTAAATTTTGAAATAACCTCTCAAAGTCTCAAACCGACTTCAAAAACGATGAATAGTAACTGGTGAATAGTAAATTCCCGAGATGAATAGTGAAATTTTCAAAGTTTGAGAAATGACCTAAAATTACGAGTTGTCACACCTTCCCCCTTGCTGGTTTTGATACTTTAGAATCAGCAAAACATTATAAGCCCAAATACTTGAAATCTGTTGAGAAGATCGCTTGAAGTGTTTTTGAGAATCAACTTGCTGAAGAATGTGAGCAAGTCTAATTGGGGATTAACTTTGGCTTTTCCCTCTCCCCCAATTAGTGCTCTCCCCTAAACCGACAATCTTTATGATGAATTCCTTGAATAAGAAAAAGTCTTTGGATAATCAGATGCAACGCGTCTTTAGTCTTTTAACATGTAGCAGAAAATGTAGAACCGATTGTAGACTCGACCTTCTTCAAGATTGTCCGAATGGGAAATAGGCAGTTAACATCTTCTTCACACCAAAGGCATTCCGTTAACTTGTAAATAGCAAATCCCTTAATTAAAATCCTCCCAATCAAACAAGAACATAAAGATGTTCATCAAAGAAATCACCCAAAGAACTAGAAGCACTTTGTCATTTAATCATATCACCCATGTGAAGATGTCAACCAACGGCTCTTAGAAGAAACTACATGTGAAGATGATCCGAGAAGAAGCTCGGTTCTTACATGAGTTAGGAGCTATTTGACCATATATTCTCAAGTATCTATCAACCATGCGGAAAATCCACACTTCTTCTCCCCTCAAGAATTGCATACGGAGATGCTATTCTTGATTAAACAAGTGATTATCATCCAAATATATTCTATTCACACTTCTCCCCCCATAAAATTAGCACATGATGGTTAGGAATTAGAAATTCCGTGTATTAAAGAGTCGGTCACCTCAAGTATATGTAATCGTTAGAAAGCTCGTAGTCGTAGTTATTTTAAGTTAAGTAGTATTTAGTTAAGTAACACCGTGGAGGATGGACGGTCTTTACCCACTGTATGCCCGATCCACACCCGTTGTGTGGCGTTTATGTAAGACTATAAATACTCTCTACCTTCCAAGGTAGAGAGTTGGAGCTCATAATAAGATTTTCTTTCTCTCTAAAGTTCCCTAAACCTCTAACTTTCTCTCTAAAACTCATCTTCTATACGCCTAAGTTTGATTGTGTTATGATGTGTATGTGAAACCAATATCCTACAATTGGTATCAAGAGCCATGGTTAGATCATATCGTGCACATCTTTGGATTTCTAGTGGTTTTAGGTGGTTTTGAGTTTGAAAAGTTTAGTGGTTTGTGCATCATTTGGTTGATTTCTTGTGTTAAAGCTTGGATTTTGTTAGTACTTTTATGTTTAGAATCATCACAAGTGTTTAGGTTTTCATTTGGTAAGCTTGAATCATCTTGGTTGGGTTGTTTTGGATTGAAAAGTGATGTTTATGTGGTTTTTCTTGCTAGCGACTTGATATACGGATCTCTTTCTTCGTAGCGACTTGCTTCACAATTTTGTAGCGAGTTACGCTTTGGAGCTAGCGACTTAGACCTAGCGATTAACAAGACAAGTAGTGGACTCTCCACTACGGGTAGCGACTTGGTGGTAGCGACTTGGTCTCAGAGCGAGTTGCTCTTTAGCGACTTGAATCTTTAGCGACTTGAGTAGCTAATTGTCGCCAAAATTTTGCTAGCGACTTGAGGCTTAGCGAGTTACTACTTAGCGACTTACATTTGTTTAGCGACTTGGAACTTTAGCGACTTGGTGGTATAGCTAATTAGGTGCTAGCGACTTGGTGCATTATCTTCTAGCGACTTGGGTGATTTTTTACGGTTTCTCTTGATTTAGTAAAATCCGTGAAAGAATCTATTTCCGGTTTAATCATAGAGTTATAAAATCCCGTATAATCTGTTAACATGTCTACCAACGCTCCTACTATCATCTCCATCGTTGTCGAGGATGTTCAAGCAATGGTTCAGATACTCGTCCACCCATGCTTGATGAATCGACTACGATTCTTGGGCTCAACGAATCGATTGTACCGCCTTTGAAAGGAAAATGGTGTCAACATTCTCAAATCCATTGATGAAGGACCGTATCGAGTTGAGACGACTAGAGATGTACTTGATATCTTCAAGATGGAACTCGATTTACGGAATGGATGGACCAAAGATGTATGATGAGCTTGATGATAAGGAGAAAAGAGATTCGATGATGATATCGTGGCTTCTAACATTGTTCTTCAAGGTCTTCCTAAAGACATCTACAAGTCGATCAATCACAACACCAAGCAAAGGCAAGATGGGATAATGTCAAGATGCTTCTCTCGTGTTCGTAATTAACTATGGAAGACAGAGAATCACAACTCTATGACTAATTTGAACACTTCAAGATGAAACCCGATGAGAGTGTCTATGAGTACTATGTGAGATTTCATAAGTTGGTGAATGACATGAGGAACATCGAATGACTATGCCTAACATTCACCGAACTCAAAATTTGTGAACAACATGAATCCCGAATGGCACAAGTTTGTCACCCGTGAAGCTCACTAAAGGATTGAAGAATACAAACTATGAGCAACTCTATGCCTTCCTCCTTCGAATGAGAGACATGCTATGTTTGAAAAATGGTTCTTAATCGCTCAAAACCAACCGTGGAGAGACAAGCTCGCCTAATGACTCAACCGCCTTCTACTCAAACATCGGAATCACAACCAAAGCCTCACAAGTCATACCCATGGGAAATGGTAATCACAAACTAATTTCGATCCTATGTTCAAACAAGTCGATGCCGATGCACACGCTGGTAACTTCATTAATCAACTAGCTCTTCCGATTAGTCAAAACATGAATTCTCTCCCACAAACCAATAACAACCTCGTAACAAGATCTAACCCACACAATCAAGCTCTTGTTAAAGATGGGAGGATCATGGTGCAACCAGCTCAGAAAGATAGATGATCAAGGAAGAGGTGGAGTGGTAGAGGTTATGTTGGTAATCGAATCGAGGAAGGAATGGTAATCAAGGTCAAGCTAAGCCGATCAAATGTTATAAATGTGGTGGTGAGGACACATTGCAAGGAACCGCACATCTCCAAAGCGCCCATGAACGCCGATTACTTCAGAGATAAGATGTCGCTTGTACAAGCTCGGGATAATGGTGCCGCTTTGGATGAAGAGGAATTGTTGTTTCTAGGCGAGGGCAATGCCAAGACCTATGATGCGATGTGGATGAGCAACCTATTCAGAGATAGGTCACAATCATCGAATGCCTTTCAAGTCGCCGATTGTGATGCATACGACTGATGTGGATGATGGACCCATCGCACACACAATCTTTATGGCTAGCATTTCTCCAATGGTTTCTCCCAAGGTCTCCTCTTCACCACAAGTGGCCCATCCAAAGACAAACTCATCTCGAGGTACTAAAACTATACGATGATGTCGATGTGCAAAAGATGCATGACAAAGTACTATCAATCGAAACTATTGAATCAAATATTGAAAATATGGGTAATATCAATGTTGTCCCATATGATCAATATGTGAAACAAAGTGAAAGTGAAGTTGTACCAAGTGATGCATCTCCTGCATCAACAATGACTATATTTTGATGAATACACCGCTGTGCCCTCGATGAGTCCGTAATTTATGAACTAAATGCCTATAAAGAACGTGTTGCTATTTATGAACAACGTGCAAAATTTGAGTTGACCACTCGTGAGCGGGAAATGGATGACCAAGTGCGTACAATCATTAGAAAAGTAATTTTCGAGAAGAAGTATTAAAACAAGAGTTAAATTCCTTGCAAGAAAAGCTTTCTAAAACGCTAAGCAAAAACAAGAACTTCAAGAAAATGTGAAAATGCTTAAGCAAGAATTTAATGCAAAGGAATCAAAACTCTTGAAAGATTTTTCTAATCGAAAACTTTGAAAACAAACTTGAAAACAAGTTGTACATACAAGGAACACCATTCGATCGCTCACATGATCACTAAGCATAGGGTCTTAAGCGATAAGCATAGCATTCCCTTGTTAAGGAACCTAATCCAGAGGTCATTAAAAGGGCTAGAAATGCTCATAAGGTTCTTTATGATGGCAATGAAATCCTTAAACCTAGACAGAAACCTAGTTGCGTTGAGTGCACCGAGGAAGATAAGAAATCGATGAAGTCACTAGGAAAAGATGAACAAGAAATTAGATGATCCTAAATGTAGAGAGAAGAAAATAAAGATCACACCCCATGATTACAAGAAGGAAAACTGGATTTCCTTGAACATGTTTAAGCCTCGACATTGTTGACTCCCGAACAAGTTTTCGGAAAATGGATTTAGATAAGCGTAAAGTCGAAAATATTGTTGAAACAAACCCTCCCTTTGGAAAATGCCTAGAGCGACGTGTATCCTCCTAATACACCAATGCATCTTGTTCCTAGAACAATTGCCACTAAAAGCAAGACCTTAATTAGCCAATATGTTATATTTCAACTATTTGTTGATTTTGAGAAAACTTGCAAGAAAAGGATCACACCCACGGTATAACGGAAGGAGAAAGGGTTTTGAGCAAATGAAAGAATGTTATTTAATCGAGGTCATGCCTTTCTTTAAACTTCTAAAAGATCACTTTGAGAGTCTTAAAAGGGATAGAAACCGATATTAAGGGAATGGAAAAGGAATTTGATGCAATGATAGTTGAAGTTAGTGACTATGAGCGAGCACTAAAATATAATGAGATTGAGAGGAAGAACTTGCATACACTAAATGAGAACTTGATTTCGAATGTATTGCTCAAGATGTGTTTTCATCGCTACAAATTGTTCCATTAATGCTTCCAAATTTCATGAATTATCGGTTGCCTCGAAAGTCTCCCATGATCGTGTCATTGAGCTTGAAAAACTAATTCGAACTAAACGAGAAAATTGAACCGGATGATCACGACAATTTGGTTAAACATTTTCTAAACTAGAAGTTGAGCATTTTAATTTACAACTAAAATATCAACATCTTAAAGAAAATGTCAAAACTTCAAATATCAAGACATCCTCGATGCTCCGAGTTTGATGCGTTTTCAAATTAACAAACGTGATGAATGATTCAAGCTCATGCAACACGATCGAAAGTTGAAAGCCCAAATCTCTCAATTAAAGGGTCAAACGAACAATATGACAGCTCCCAAATGCCTCCTCCTTTAGATTCTCGAATTCTCAAACGTTTCATCTTCAAAACCTAGTAAATGCATTACAAAAGGAAAACGAAAGTTTTCTAGAAGAAAATGAAAAGGTTAAACGTCATTTCAATGAGTTATTTGAATCAATAAAGGTCACTCGTAACAAAAATAACGAACAAATAGCTTCATTGCAAAAGGAAATTGAGAATCAAGAGTCGTAAAAGGGAAAATGCCAATGACCAATGGGGAGAATGGTGTATCAAAGGTTCACTCTTGTAATAAATATGCTTTGTCTGTGAAATATGTCCTCCTCATCTCGTGAACAACAAACTTGTTGCTCAAACATACTTCTCATCCCTTAAGGATTGCCTAGAATGTCTGCGTGAGATTGTTGAAGAGGATAAGTTAGAGAAACCTCATGATAATGCAATTGGACATGCATGCCTATATGCCAAACGATCTCAAGAAATCCTAGAATGCTTGATCACAATATGCCCAAAGTCCTTAGGTGAGAGAGTTAATCCTTTGATTCCATGTTCGATGCCTATTGCCAAGTATGATATTCATTCGATGCCCAATGTCTTGAATGTGAACCTTAGTGTGCCTTTAAGTAGTTCGATTTGGATCATCAATGCTATGAAAGAGAACTCAAGTGTGCCTTCTAGGAGTACAAATCCCAAGACTTCTAGTTTTAAGAAAGTGAACCTTAGTGTGCTCGCATGTAGTTCGGATCCCAAAGACATCTAAACAGTGATGCAAAGAGTTGTAAAACCCACTAATGTTCCCATTCCTCTACAGAGTAATCATGACATTAAAGGGAGCAGTCAAAGTCTCAAGACAATACAAGGAATGATAGGACCTCGCAAGCTAAGAATGTGCATCGAAAAGAGTAGAAGAACAATCTAGGAACTTTAAGCTTGAATCGAATAAAACGAATCGTGTTGATTCTAGTATTAGCCATAGGCGCATCGTAATTAATTCAATTCGATACTATTTGCAAACCTTGTATCGATGTCCGCTTGAATTGCTTTCTAATCATGAATGTGGTGTTAATGTTTTGCCTAATGATGTTAATTGTCCAATTAATGTTGCTAATATTAATGCTAAAAAGGCAAAAAGGCAAAACGAATGAAAGTTAGAAAACAAAGTGGAAACCCACAGGAAGAACATTTAGTAAGATAGGCTATTATTGGATACCGTTGGTCATAAGAATAATCGACAATGCCCACTAGAAAATGGATGCCTACCGGTAGAACTATTCCTTAAGAAGTGAGCACACCGTGAATGTGGCTAATACGACACTAGTACCGCATCAATTCACAATGATTCCAAAGGCCTTAATTTCGATATGAATGCTTCTTTTTTCGATGTGGGTGTTCCAACCATTGTTACTAACCAAATGGAACCCATTCTTGCATGGGGATCCCAATTATCCGATTATCCACTCTTGTCTCGTGTTCAACCGCAGATCGCTCAAATCGCTCGTGGTACCGGACTCAGTCGTTCCAAGCATATGATGGCGACCGGTCATGCTCATGAACTTCGTGAGCAAATTCATCGGACCGTTAGATTCGGTAATGATCATTTCGGTGCAATCATGGGTTATGGAGATTACATTGTTGGTGATAGTGTCATCTCTAGAGTATACTATGTGGAAGGTCGGGTCATAATCTATTCTCTGTTGGTCAATTCGTGATTTCGATCTAGAAGTAGCCTTCGTAAAACATACCGCTTTGTTAGAGAACTTAATGGTAAGGAACTGTTAAAAGGAACTCGTGGCTCAAATCTTTACACCATCTCTATCGATGACATGATGAGGTCTTCTCCAATTTGCTTGTTATCAAAGGCTTCAAAACAAAGTCATGGTTATGGCATCGTCGTCTCAATCACTTGAACTTCGCACCATCAATGATCTTTCCGAAAGGACTTAGTTGTAGGTTTACCTAGACTAAAGTATGAAAAGGATCATCTTTGTTCAGCATGCCAATTGGGTAAAAGCAAAAAGTATGCCCACAAACCCAAACCTACAAACTCAATTACATAAGTTCTTCATACCCTTCATATGGATTTGTGTGGACCAATGAGAGTGCAGAACATCTTTGGTAAGAAATATGTGTTGGTTGTGGTTGATGATTACTCTAGATTCACCGGGTCAAGTTCTTAAGGACAAAGGATGAAACTCCGATATCATCATCAAACTCATCAAACAAATGCAGTTCGACTTAACAAAACAAATGTAATTATCCGAACAGACAATGGAACCGAGTTTGTTAACAAACAACTTAGTGACTTTTATGAAAGCATTGGAATCACCATCAAAGAAGTGTTCCACGAACTCCTCAATGAACGGTGTAGTTGAAAGACGAAATCGAACCCTTGTGGAAGCCGCTAGAACAATGCCGATTTACTCAAAGGTTCCAATGTTTCTCGGGTCAAGCTATATCCACCGCATGCTACACACAAAATCGTTCCTCGATTCACACTGCTCATGGAAAGACACCATATGAACTTGTCCACAACAGAAAACCTAATCTCTCTTTCCTTCGTGTGTTTGGAGCATTGTGTTATCCAACTAATGAAGGACAAGACTTAGGCAAACTTAGAGCTAAAGCAGACATTGGAGTATTTGTAGGGTATGCACCAAGCAAAAAGGGGTACCGAATCTACAACAAAAGAACCCGAAATATCATGGAAACAATTCACGTTACGTTTGATGAGTTGACCGGTCAAACGGCTCCTGAACAATTCAGTTCGGGACCCGCACTTCAAAACAGTCCAATTGGTTCATCCCTTGTTCCAAACTCTTCTCAAGAAACTCCATATGTACCTCCATCTGAAGATGATTTAAAGAAATTGTTTGATCCTATGTTTGATGAACTTTATGATCCAAGTACTAATGAGGTGTTGATCCTACAATGTAGGTCGCTCATATTCCCGTGAATGAAGTCAATCCTCGGCCTCAATATCTTTAAGTCAAGAAGCGCCTTCACGATCCTTCCGTCTCATCAACAAATCATCATTCTTCAAATGTACATCATGGAACTGTTTCGCATCAATGATGAAGTTAATCCCTTTGCTACTCCCGAAGATGCTCCATTTGAAAACATATTTGCTCTCGAATCATCATCGAACCATCTTCTTCGGTGACATCGACTCGCTACCTCGGTCCCTCAACAACCGCCACATGAACACCTTAGAAAATGGACTCACGATCATCCACTAGACAACATCATTGGAAATCCTCTCGTCCTGTATCAACACGGAAACAACTTGCAACCGATGCCTTATGGTGCTTCTTCAACTCCGTACTATCTAAGATCGAACCAAAAGATGTTAAAACCGCCATGAATGAAGATAGTCGGTTCAATGCCATGCAAGATGAAATTCATGAGTTTGATCGACTTGATGTATGGGAGTTAGTACGCTCCAGATCGTGCTATGATTATTGCTCTTAAATGGATCTTCAAAGTGAAACTTGATGAGCATGGTGATGTGTTGAAGAACAAGGCTCGATTAGTTGCTAAAGGATACCGTCAAGAGGAGGGTATTGACTTTGAAGAATCTTTTGCTCCAGCTTGCTCGAATCGAGGCAATCGTAATCTTTCGCTAACGTCGCTAGTAAGAACATGGTAGTCTATCGATGGATGTGAAGACGGCATTTCGAACGGAGATCTTAAAGAAGTCGCTCACGCCGCCCAACCCGAAGGATTTGTAAATCAAGAGCATCCTACTCACGCTTATCGTTTGAAGAAGGCCCTTTACGGTTTAAAGCAAGCTCCAAGGGCATGGTATGATACATCGTCAAAGTTTCTTCTATCAACCGGATTTAGCAAAGGAGCAGTTGATCCAACATTGTTCACCGTGAAGTCGTGCAAACATTTAATTCATGTTCAAATTTATGTTGATGATATTATTTTGCCTCGATGCACCCAATGGAATGTGATCGTTTTCTAATGAAATGAGTTTAAAATTTCAAATGTCAATGATGGGACAAATGTCATTTTTCTTGGGATTACAAATTTCACAAAGTCCCGGAGGCATTTTCATAAATCAATCTAAATATGCAATGAGATCTTAAAGAAATTTGGATTTGATTCAAGTGACCCTGTTGACACCCCCATGATTGATCGAACCAAACTAGATGAGGACCACTCGTGGATCATGATTGACCAAACGAAATATCGTAGTATGATTGGATCCCGATGTACCTCAACGCTAGTAGACCGGACATCTTGTTCATTGTTTGCATGTGTGCTAGATACCGTGCTAAGCCTACTAAAAGGCACCTTGAAGCGGTTAAAGGGTCTTCGGTATCTCCAAGGAACCATCAATATGGGTCTTTGGCACCAAGGACACCGGTATGTCACTAATGACCTATGCGATGCCGATCATGCAGGTGTCAAGATACTCGTCAAGTACATCCGAGGTGCTCGCTTTTGGGTGATAAGCTTGTGAGTCTGGTCTTCAAAGAAGCAAATGAGTACTTCTATTTCCTCTACAGAGGTGAATACATAGCCATGTCATCTGTTGTGCTCAAATCTTATGGATGAGATCTCAATTATCCGACTATGGCTTTGAATTCAACAAAATTCCTCCTGCATCGTGATAATAAAAGTGCTATTGCTCTCTCATGCAACAACGCACAACACTCAAGAGCAAAGCACATCGACATTCGACATCATTTCATCGGGAACAAGTGGAAAAAGGTGTGGTGGAACTCTATTTTGTGAGGTCCGAATATCGCTAGCGTACATCTTCACCAAAGCTCTTCCAAGAGAACGTTTGAGTTTATTCTTCCACGCCTTGGCTTGAAAAGCCTTCAACCGTAAACACTCAAACGCCTTCGTGGAGGAAGACGAGGAGTAAAGGTCTATCTTCATCTATCTCCTGTATATATCTATTCGAAAATCAAATACAAAATTATAAAACTTAAAAAATCAAATAGAAAAATATAAAACTTTCAAAATCCATAAAATTTGAAAATTCAAAAATCTTCAAAAATATTGTCATTTTGTCTTGTTTCTCTCGATTCGATAATATCTACGGTCTTGATGTTGTCATTCAAAGAATGACACGGACTTTAGATGTTGTTCGAATTTTTAAAAAAAAAAAAAAAAAAAAAAAAAAAAAAAAAAAAAAATTTGAGAGAAAGAGAAAAATGGTTTATTGTCATTTCGTGCAAGAACCCGCTTTTCAAAGAAAGAACAGAGTCATTCTTTATCATGTTTTCAAAATTCAATGCTCGATTCTATAAACATTTATCTCGCATTGAAAACTAATCGCTTTGAAAAATAACTCGTCTCTATTTTTGATAATCATCGGGACTTATTTGTCAAAATCTCTATCTCTCAATCAACAACCTATGTCATTGATTGAGGGGAGAATGATTTCAATTAAATTAAAAAGTTATTTGGCATTAAATTGTTTTCAAAAGATGTACATGCATGTTTTATCAATGGAGTTTAAAGTCTTAAAATCCGATCCTTATCGCTTAAAACGCTTTCATAATCAAGTCACAATTCTCCTTAAAGTTTTCAAAATCAATTTAAATCTATAAGAGATCACAAATCTCAAATGATTTGATAATTGTGATCGGGGAGAATTTGTGATTTAAATTGGACTTAAACCGAGGATTCGGTAAATGGTTTTACAAGGATGTACATGTTATCCTCCCGCATGTGACAAACGATTTCAAATTTTCCATTCACATGTTGAGGGGAGCATCTATCTTACACCTATGACTTGAAACGTGATCATTTATCTCATGTGCGTGTTCCTCTAGTATGTGCAAAACTCCTTTCTAACCTCGAGGCACATATTGAGGGGAGCAAATTTATGGAAACCTCATCCTTCCCGAAATGCTATATCTACTTGATTTGATCAAGGAAGTGATGGTGATATCTTTTAGAAAATGGTAATCAAAGAAGTAATTTCTTCCTCTTGCCTCCGTGTGCAAAACGATTTCAAACATTTGATGCACATGTTGAGGGGAGCACTTATTCTAAAAATATCAAAAACAATTCGGTACAAAATGTTTTGATATTATATCACAAGTATCCGGATTGATTTTCAAATGGTTTTCAATTGATTCCAATGGCGGATGAACAATACCAAATAGACCGACCAACTTTACTTTATGTACGGTGATATAAGGATGATAAGGTTAGGTATTGGTTCCCATGATCCGCCGTAACCGGAGGGATCTACCCAGGACAATCCACTAGTTAGTGTAGAAGTCCTTAGGTATGATGATAAAAGGAGAAAAGTGAGATATGGGAAGAGTGCGGATCGAGATAGAGCAAGCATGGAACAAACCCAACAAGGTTCTTGCTATGAAGTCTGTAAGCAATGAAGGGGTTGAAGAATTAAAAGAATTGAATGAGAAAAGGGTGAAAACAAATAGCCTCCATTTATTCAACCTTAGGCGTAAACCGGTTCAATTCATATGCTATCGATGGTAACATCGGTATTGAAGACAAGACGTCATGGACCCAAAGGACGACCGCACTTCAACTTTCCAAACCACTCAAGTTCCTCTTAAAAGGACTTGTTTCATTCTCACGGGAACCGACATTATCTATCGACTTTCTCTTAGAGATTGTTGATATTGAAGAAGGAGACCTCTCCCTAGTCTCCCGACAGATCCAAATATGCACAAATTGAGTCTAGAGCCACGAGATCATCAATAAATCTCATTAGGACACTTTCAATGAAGACTCTGTTTCACACAATGTGGAAAGAGAGATTATATCTTGAGTCCCACGCATTATCCTTGTGGTTTTGCCGAACATCCGAGTGATATGTGAACATATTCACAGTGAAGATGGAAAACCTTTTCGAGCCAACATCAAACAAGCTCTCGGTAGGTGGCATGTGAGATCTATTATATAGATCAACCATGTGACAACCGAATGAAACAATGGGGCGATTCAACCTCTTGAATCAATCCGGTTCAGTTATGGATTGACGGATACCTTTGAAAACCGGTCTTTGTGCTTAAAAACTCTTTTCTTTAGCAAATCGACCGTACGGATATTTCAAATCAAAAGGTGTTTTATGATTGATAATTGATGTTCATTAAAACCTTCGTTGTATTGCAAAACAATTTCTATTGAGCAATACACGATTGTTTTTCAAATCACTTTTCATCAATCGGTGGACTTAAATCGCTTGGTTCACTCACTCCGTGTTGTCTTCTTTGAGATGTTCGGTTTGAGAACAGCTAGAACATTGCGAAACCCCGTCAAGGAGATTCTTAGGAATCCTACCGATCACAGCAAGACTTGTATCGATCAACGGGAACCGTGGGTCGTGTACCTCAATTCAACGAAGTGATCAAAGACACTTTCGTGTGCTTTATTGCTAACTGTTTTATGCGGTACATCCTACGCTTGTAATGATCGTAATGAAGCGGTCAATCCATAGCCGCATGCTCACTCTACACATTCATCTCAAAAGAAATCATGATAAGTGCATCAATAACTCGATATTTTCACTCCATGCTTCGCTACGCCGCCAATATCATGAATCAACTAAAGCTTCCGCTACTCGATGAGAAGATTTCATGATCCGAATGTGAGCATGTCGGTCCTAAAGTCACAACATCACATAATACCAACACCACAAAGGATGTCTCGAGATTTTTGATAGTCGATGATCTCAAAAGTCGGCTCAAATTTATTATCACGTGGATCGCTTAAAGACCTCCACCGAGTAACCAAACATGCAATGAGAAGAATCAATGACTACGAGCTTGAGCAAAGTACTACATCAAGAATGCAAGAACTATATTAATGTAATATCTGTTTGTATTCAATGTAATTTTAGTACATGTTTGAGGTGACCTCCTTTGGGAGATTGTTAGAATTAGAAATTCCGTGTATTAAAGAGTCGGTCACCTCAAGTATATGTAATCGTTAGAAAGCTCGTAGTCGTAGTTATTTTAAGTTAAGTAGTATTTAGTTAAGTAACACCGTGGAGGACGGACGGTCTTTACCCACTGTATGCCCGATCCACACCCGTTGTGTGCGTTTTATGTAAGACTATAAATACTCTACCTTCCAAGGTAGAGAGTTGGAGCTCATAATAAGATTTTCTTTCTCTCTAAAGTTCCCTAAACCTCTAACTTTCTCTCTAAAACTCATCTTCTATGCGCCTAAGTTTGATTGTGTTATGATGTGTATGTGAAAACCAATATCCTACAATACTCTTCATCCAACCAACCATCAAGTATAAGACGACATCACCTCTTGAAAATCCACAATTAAATGTGACATCGAGCACTACAACGTAACTCCTTAAAGTGATAGTTATTTTGTGGTGATAAGAGCCCAATTCCCCAAGTGGTAAAAAGAAAAGAAAAGACTCCCAAAATAACTAGATTTCCAAGTCTTCGCTTTAGGAAAAAGCTCGAACAAGGATCTCGAAGAATCTTTATCCAACCATCCCCGATACCTTCGATTACTAAGTACACTCGCCCGTGATAATTCACTTCAACCTGAAATAAATAATAGTGAATTAACGCCGTTGTCACATCTTCTGGTTAAAAGCTCAAGTCTAGCCTCCTTTGATGTTTTAAGTGAACTATGATAATGGTTTTCATCCTGACCATGGTTAAAAGCACATAACCCCATAAAACCATGTAATAACCAAACTGCCATGACGAATATCCAAACACACATCCAATTCATGAAGTACACCTTTTATCCCTTATTCAAGTAGAAACCGTAGTACCAAAGATCAAATAAGATCACGAAATACACTTTCCTTCTCCGTGATGGTTCCATCATTACGGATTTTACAACTCTATGGTTTAAACCGAGAAATAGTTTCTTCATGGGATTTTACAAAACCAAGAATAAACCACAAGATAGATCCGAAATGCACATTACTTTTACCGGGATGTTTCCATTGTCAAGGGATTTTATAAGTCTATGATTTAAACCGAGAAATAGATTCTTTCGCGGGATTTTACAAAATCAAGACAAAACCGTAAACAATGTCAGCTTGAATGTGTTATGACAACTTTGGTTTCGGTGAATATCTGTTTTAGGGGAACATGCAGCGGTTCATCAACGGTTCATAATCCAAAGCTCGACCCATACACATCCAATAAGCCCAGTCCACATGAGATGAAATCTGTCCAATGCAAAATTGAGGCCCGGTCCAATGCAATTCATCCAAATCAAGTAAGTTTCGGGTACAACATCACGAGCAATCCAAAAAATTCGAGATAGACATGTTAACAACGAAGCCCACTCTTTTTACCACATTAAAACTTGTATTCAATCTTTATTAATAGATTCAGCCAAATTGACACACAACGAGTACAAGTCCAAGTCCAGCATCTAAACGCAAATATTAAACGTTTAATCTTTAGTGCTTTTAGATGAGTATTTCATTTTGAATTAGACACACTGTTTGAGTTAACCCAAGGCCCAAGTCCAATCAATACCGATCCATATCCAAATTCACGAACCCTAAATAACTGAAACAATTTTTTTACACCGGGTATAAAAGAGTAACAATAATACATGTCTTAACCCTAATTTCTCTCATTTGTGAGAAACCCTAATCTCATATTACAGATAGGTGCGCCCCCTCCTCCAACTAACTCCTCTAAACGAAGAACACATCTCACTCATAACTCCAAAACAGATCTTGATTATCAACACTCATCCAACCATATCCAAAACAAACGATTTAACTTCTTAAACATAAATCATTATAGTATGAATTAAGATTCATTCATTCGAATAGTCGCTTCAAGCTCTCAATCACATCAATCCAAGCCACAGAGATGGTGAGAGCTGTTAAGTGACTGCCATAGAGATGGCTCGAGGTCCTTTGATTTGCCACAAGGATGGCACGATTAAGAACATGGCTTCAAGATCATTTAAATTGGTCTCGTGTAAGGTATTTGGTTTGTTGTTTGTTATGAGCGATTTGGTCTTGAGATGAATGATTTGGTCTATGAATCAAAACAAAGACAGAAAATGACACTCTTGTCATATTTCTTTCTTTTATATTTCGAAAAAAAATGAACATCTTAAAGATCAATGATGTAACATTTCTTTCGAATGCTTGACCTTAAAAGGTCTTGATTTTATCTTTGATAACCACGAAAGAAAAGAAACTGAGATCTTGTTATGTTTTACGTTTTTAGTGTAAGATGTTTGATAAGGAGGATATGGAGGATGGGATATGAGATTAAGATAGGATGTTTGTTTTTGTTTTTGGATCGAATCTGACTTTCAGTTACAATTCCATTTGATTTCATTTCTTTTCTATTTCTTGGACTGGTGATGGTATTTTACTGAGGTCGAGACTTGGTGTTTTGGTATAAGATATTGTGGTCGTGGTCTTGTGGTAATTTCTTCTTCTACCTTTCTGTTAAGTCGCTAGGTCAAGTTACTAGGTCAAGTCGCTAGGTCAAGTCGCTTTCAATAAAGCGATTTAGACAAGTCGCTGCCTCTTTTCTGTTATCACAAATCGCTAACTTATAAACATAAGTCGCTTTTGACCATTTAACTTTTAGACAACTCGCTACGACTTGTAAAGACAAGTCGTTTTCAAGAAAAGCAAGACAAATCACTACATGTACTATAGACCACAAATCGCTATAATGAACAAGTTGTAAGACAGTTTTAAAAACTTCATCAAAACCAGATTTATAATATGACACCAGCAGATTCAAAACCGCAACAACAAGAAACTGCTTAAGAACTTGATATGAGACCAGAATCAAAACAATCTTAAAAAATGCTTAAGAACTCAAAATTAACATACAGTTTTCTCACCCAAAACATAATATTACGTTTTAAGACAAGGATTCATTTTTAAAACAGTTTTTACCAAATCATAACAACCAGATTCCACATAAAAAACACATCATACAACTTCGACAAATCTCATCATAAAATGTAACAAACCGCATAAAGAACCCGCAAAAACCATGAGATAGACCACGAGAATCAACACAAACAACAAAACCTAGGCTCTGGTACCATTTGTAGGATCATAAATATTGTGTTGTAGATGATTCGGGTGGTCTTGGATGATGGAAATACATGTTAGCCATTTAGAGAGAGAAAGAGATGAGAGGGTGTTCTTGGTAGAGACTTGCTTAACAAAATGTAAAGGTTAGATTGAAAGAAGCACCACCCCTTCCAAGGATGGAAGGGGTATTTATACTTACAGACTACACGACCTCCTGACGGCCTGTGGATCAGGTATACAGTGGGTAAAGACCCGTCCTTCCTCCACAGTGTTACACTAAACTATTCTACGCTACTGACTAACTAATAAACTACTAAATACCTTAAACAATGACAAGTCTACGAGCTAACATATGCTAGACCATTATTGGGGTGACCGACACTTTAACATGGAATTTCCAATTCCTAACAATTTCATTTGCATATTTAGATTGATTAATAAAAATGCCTCCTGGACTTTGTGAAATTTGTAATCCCAAGAAAAATGACATATTTCCCATCATTGACATTTAAAATTTAGAGCCCATCTCTTTTGAAAATCGGTCACATTCATTAGGGTCGGTCGAGGCAAATATAATATCATCAACATAGATTTGAACATGAATTAAATATTTTCCTGACTTTCTGGTGAACAATGTAGGATCAACTGCTCCTTTGTAGAATCCATTTACCATAAGGAACTTTGTCAAGGTATCGTACCATGCCCTAGGAGCTTGCTTCAAATCGTAGAGGGCCTTCTTCAAGCGGTAGACATGGTTAGGATGCTCAGGATCCACAAAACCTTCGGGTTGACTGACATAGACCACTTCTTTGAGATCTCCATTAAGAAAAGCAGTCTTTAAATCCATCTGATAAACTACCATATTCTTGCTAGCAGCATTAGCCAGGAAGATTCCGATAGCCTCAATTCATGCAACCGGAGCAAATGATTCCTCAAAATCAATACCCTCCTCTTGTCGATATCCTTTGGCCACAAGCCTCGCCTTATTCTTCAGAACATCACCGTGCTCATCAAGTTTTACTTTGAAGATCCACTTGAGAGCAATAATCATAGCACAATCTAGAGCAGGAACCAATTCCCATACATCAAGATGATCGAACTCATGGATTTCATCTTGCATAGCACTAAACCACCTGCACTCAGACATTGCTGTTTTGACATCTTTAGGTTCGATCTTTGATAGTACAGAGTTGAAGAAGCACCATAAGGCGTCAGTGGCAAGTTATTTTCGAGTAGATACGGGACGAGAAGGATTCCCAATGATATTATCCAATGGATGATCATGTGTAAATTTTCTGAGATGTTCATGTGGTTGTTGGTAAGGAACTGATGTAGCAGAGTTAGGGTCCCCTGGTGAAGATGTTTCAGGAGTGGGTTTAGGGGCAAATATATTTTCAAATGGATCTTCGGGAGTTGCAAAGGGGTTATCTCTAAAAGAATTAGCAGATGCATTTCCTTGACCCACATAAGATGATTTAGGATTCGAAGATGATGATGAATGATCAGCAAATGGCGCTTCTTGAGATAAAGACATTGAAACAGATGGACCATTTATATTGGTTGGAACCGGAGCAACTATAGTTGGTGGTGCAGAATTATCATCAGCTGGAGGCTCATAGTATTCATCAAACATTGGATCGAACAATTTCTTCAAATCTTCTTCTGATGGTGGTACATAAGGAACTGCAGGAGATGAATTATGTACAAGACCTGAACTAATGGGTCCATGTGACAAAAGTTAAGATGCGGGTCCAGAACTGCATTGTCCAGGAGCCATTTGCTCAGTCAGCTCATCAAACGTAACGTGAATAGTTTCCATAATGTCTCAGGTTCTTTTTTTGTAGATTAGGTAACCCTTCCGATTAGGTGCATAACCAACAAAAAATCCAATATCAGCCTTAGCTTTCAACTTTCCCAAATCTTGACCATAATTAGTTGGATAACACAAAGCTCCAAACACACGAAGAAACGGAAGATCCAGTTTTCTGTTGTGAACTAATTCGTATGGAGTTTTTCCATGAGATGTATGTATTAGGGAACGATTTTGGGTGTAACATGCAGTGGCAATGGCTTCCGCCCAGAAAAACATTGGAGGCTTTGAATATATTAGCATAGTCCTTGCGGCTTCCACAAGAGTTCGATTTAGCCTTTCAACTACCTTTATTACATTGAGAGTACGTGGGACACTTCTTTGATGGATGATTCCAATGCTTTCATAAACTGACTAAGTTCTTTGTTCACAAATTCAGTTCCATTGTCTGTTCGGATGATTCTAACTGTTTTGTTGAGCCGAACTTGCAATTGTTTAATGAGTTTTATGATGACGTATGGAGTTTCATCATTTGATCTCAAAAACTTCCACAACTAGCACATACTTCTTCCCATTAATACTTTGCACTCTCATGGGTCCGAACAAATCCATATGAAAGGTATGAAGAAATTCCATATTGGAATTGGCAGGTTTGGGTTTATAGTCATACTTCGTGCTTTTGCCCAATTGACATGCTAAAGAAAGACGGTCTTTTTCATATTTCAACCGGAGCAAGCCTCTTATGAGGTCCTTTCTAGAAAGATCATTGATGGTGCCGAAGTTTAAGTGATTGAGACGACGGTTCCATAACCATGACTTGTTCTTTGATGCCTTAGACAACAAGCAAATTGGAGAAGACTTCCTCATATATTCGATAGAGATGGTGTACAAATTGGAGCCACGGGTTCCCTTTAAGAGTTCAACACCATCTAATTCCCTAACGAAGCAAGAGTGCTTTCTGAAGGCCGCTTCAAGATCAGAGTCGCAGAATTGACCAACAGAGAACAAATTATGACCAATACCTTCTACATAATATACCAGGGAGATCACACTATCTCCAAACACATAATCTCCATAACCCATAATTGCCCCAAAGTGGTCATTCCCAAATCTAACAGTCCCGATGAACTTATTCACGAAGTTCTTGAGCCGTGAGCGATCTCCAGTCATATGTTTTGAGCAGCCTGAGTCTAAATACCAAAGGACGATTTGTACGAACTGCATTTGAACACATACAAGTATGGATAACTGGAAGCTTTGGATCCCCATGAGAAAATGAGTACCGATTGGTTAGTACATGCACTTGTTGTACCTAAACATTTCTAGAAGCTATGACATCATTAGTGGTGCAAGCAAGACTAGTAGAGGCAGTGGACCTATTTGAAGTGTGACCACTTCTTAAAGGTATGATTCTACCAGTAGGCTTCCATTTCTTAGTGGGCATACATCTAGACAACTTAGGGCAAAATTCATTAACTTTGAATTTACGGCCAGTAGGTTTCCATTGATAACCTACATTACTAAATTTTCTCCCTGTAGGCTTCCAATAATTACTGAACCTTTTTCCTGTAGGCTTCCAGACTTCCTTAACCTGTTTAGCATTTCTGACATATTTAACTAGAGATTTAACAACATTTCTCAAATCATTCACAACACATTCATAGTGATTACCAGAAACCAAACATTCATTACATGTTTTGCAAATAGTAGCGAATTGAATTAATTACGAGACGCTTATAGCTAATACTAGAATCAACACGATTCATCTTATTCAACTCAAACTTATTATTCACAGGGTGGTCTTCTACTTTCTTCTCTTGATCACTCTTAGCTCACGTGGTCCGATCTTGCTTTGTATTTCACGGAGGCTTTGACCCGCTAGCCTTAGTGTCACTGATTACTCTGTAGAAGGAGCGATGGGAATATTAGTTGGTTTACTACTTTTGCTTTTACGGTCTAGAAGTCTTTGGGATCACGAGACTTTAGGAGACACATCAAAGGTCACATGCTTGACTTTAGGCATAGAACTGGGCATAACTATTCTATCTCGCCTAGTACCGGATTTAGGACATGTTGCAATTATACATTTTAAGAGTTCCTGAGATCGTTTGCCATATAAGCATATATGCCCAACCGCATTATCAAGTGGTTTCTCTATCTTATCCTCTTCTACAATCTCACGGAGACTCTCTAGACTATCCTTAAGGTACGAAAGATATGTTTGAAATGCAAATTCATTATTCCTAAGATGAGGAGAAATATACTTCACATTCATAGCATATTTAATACAAGCAGACACCTTTGGTGCAACAATATAACCACTAGTGATTGGCATTTCCCTTTTACCTGATTCTTTAGATTCTCAATTTTTTTTGCAAAGACATTATCTTTTCATTGTTCTTGTCACAAGTGACCTTAATTGATTCATACAACTCTTTGAAATGTAGTTTAACCTTTTCATTTTCTGCTAGAAAGCATTCATTTTCATGCTGTAATACATCAATGAGGTTTTGAAGATAGAAATTCTGAGAATCTAAAGGAGGAGGCATGTGGGAGCCAGTCACTTCACTCAAATTACCCTTCAATTGGGAAATTTGGGCTTTCAATTTTCGGATCGTGTTGCAATGAGCTTGAATTCATTCATCACGAGAGTTTATATCAAAATATGCATCAAACTCAGGAGCATCCAAAGATGTCTTGGCATTTGAAGTTTTGATTATTTCTTCAAGATGTTGATATTTTAATTGCAAATTAAGATATTCAACTTCTAATTTAGAAAAATGCCTGACCATGTTATCATGATCAACCCTTTCGATTTTGTCATGCAATTTCGAATTTTTAGTTTCAAGCTCATTGACACGATCTTGTGAGACTTTCAAAGCAATCGACAAATCATGAAATTGAGAAGCAGTTATGGAGTAATTCGTGACAGTATAAAAAATATCTTGAGCAATACATCTAGAAATCAAATTCTCATTCAGGATGTGAATATTCTTCCTCTCAGTCTCATTACTTTTAAGCTCACATTCATATGTTTAACCTCGTTTTCCATTTCATTAAACATCTTTTTCATTTCGTTAACTTCCGTATCAATGGCCTTTTTAATACCATCGAATTGTTTTTTTAGTTGTTTAAAGAATGGAATGACCTCAATTAGATAACATTCTTTAGTTTGCTCAAAACCCTTTTCCCCTTCAGTAATTCTTGTTGGTGTAATTATCTTCTTACACGTTTTCTCGAAATTAACAAATAGTTGGTAAACTACATATAAGTTGATTAAGGTTTTACTTTGAGTGGGAAGATTTCTAGGTACTAAATGCATTGGTGTATTTGGAGGATACACTGTAGCTGGAGGCAATTTCCTAAGGGGAGGGTTTTTTTCAACAAATTCATCAGTATTTCTCTTTTACATATCTAACTTCCAAAACACTTGTTCAGGAGTTAACTGAGTCTGAGGTCTAAACTTATTAATGGCTTTCCAGTTATCGTTAGTGTATTTGGGAGTTTTAAACATTATATTATGATTCACACACCAAGGATCTTCTCTTAATTTCTTTTCCATTTTCTCTCTAGAGGCATTTTCTACTTCTATGTCCTCTTTAGTGTTCACAACATAAGTTGGCTTTTGTCTAGGCTTAAGAATCGCACTACCATCATAAATCACATCAAGAGCTGTTTTTTCCTTCTCAAGATACGCAGGATTGGAGTCTTCTACAAGGCCAACACTATGGTTATCACTTAATACTCTATGCTTAGTGATCATGTGGCCAGTCTGAATGGTGTTGCCTTGTACGTGCAACTTGTTTTTAAGTTTGTTCTTCAAAGTTTTAAGGTTGGAAAAATCATTTAAAAGCTTTGATTCCTTTGCATTGAACTCCTGTTTAAGCACTTTTACATTATCTTGAAGTTCTTGCTTTTGCTTAACAGTTTTATTAAGTTTCTCTTGTGAGGAATTTAACTCTTGTTTTAATGTTTCTTCCCTTAAATTACTGTTTCTTCCTGCTCACGTGTGGTCAGCTCAAATTTAGCACGTTGTTCACAGATGGAAACTTGATCCTTATAGATATTTAGTTTAGTGGTCATGGAGTCATCAGGCACATAATCTATGTACTCATCAAACACATATTCATCATTGATGGCAGAAGATGCATCACTTGGTACAACTAGAGTTTCATCTTGCTTCACATATAGATCATACGGGACAACATTGCTATTACCCATATTTTCAATATCTGATTCAATGACTTCTGTTGATTGTAATTCATTGTGAATCTTTTGCACATCAACCACATCGTATAATTTTAGTACCTCTGATATGATAGATTCTTTGGAGGGACCGACTTGTTGAGGTGAAGAAACCATTGGAGAGATGTTAGCCATAAAGATGGTATGTGTCGTTGGTTCATCATCAACATCAGAGTCAAATGCATCACAATCTGAAACTTGGAAGACATTGGGATTGTTCTGTGCCAAATCATGCACAGGTTGTTCATCCACATCTGCATCATATGTTTTGGCATTCCCCTCAGCAACAAACAACAACAATTCCTCATCCAACACAGCTCCACTATCTTGAGCTTGCACCAACAACATTTTATCTCTGAAGTACTCTGCATTCTGTGGACGTTTTGGCTGAGTGCAGTTCCTAGCAAGAAATGTGTCCTTCCCCTTCACAGTTGTAGCACTTGATTGGTTTCCCTTAACCCTGAACCGTGATCCTTCCCCGGTTCTGATTACGCACATAACCAGCTCCAGCTCCAACATTCCCATAACCAGTTCCAACTCCTACATTCCCTTGTGCATTATACGGTGGATTAGCATTCTCCCTTCCTTGCACATTTTGAACCACAACCCTTCCATCTTTTATAGTGGCATGGTTATGAAGATTAGATTCTGAGATGGTTGTTGGTGTGGGGAAGTAAGTTTCTGTTTTGTTGAACCATTAGTGCCAGTTGGTTTGCAAGGTTTTCAATGAACATGTCAGATGGGTTATATCCTGGGTCTGGAATAAGTTTGTGGGCGTTAAAGGTTGGACTTGTGGCGTTAACTCAGCGTTGGTCCTTGGGCGTTGCTCCACTGCTTGGATTAGTGGTATAAAAAAATTCAAAAATTTTCAAATCTAGTCCACCTGCAACGGCTAGTATCCGTTAGATTTATAAAAATTCAAAATTAGACCCTAACGGCTAGTTTTAAAAAAAAAAAAAAAAAAAAAAAAAAACAACTAAAACCATTTTTTACCACTATAAATACCCAACTAAAACTCCATTTTTCACACTTTCATAATTCAAATTCACAATTTATATACTTCTGTAACACTTTGATAATTCAATAATCAAGTTCGTTCACAATGGATCCAAATGAATTTGGTGATATTCCTCTGTCTTGGTCGAGACAGAGAAGACCAAGACATCAATTTATGGCGTCGCGTCTGAGTATCACCCGGTTGGAACAAGAAGGTATTGAATCTAAACATCATATGTTTTTTTTTCATTGTCATTTCCTTTATGTTGTAACGTTTAATTTGCGGTGTGTTTTTTTAATTTCGATGTATTTTTTTTATTTGTTGTAATTTTTTTTTCATGTATTTTTTTAATTTCGTATTGTAATATGTTTTCAAATTTAATGTTATGTTTAGTTTAATAAATGAAGTGTTTATTTTAGTTTAGGGGTTGAAATTGAAAATATGTAATATTATTGATGTTATTGGGATGTTATGGTTGTGGGTGTTTTTGGAGGATGTTAATGTTAAATGTTAAAGCTGGCGTAGGCGGCGTGGACGGTGTTATTGGTGTTATGATGTTATGATTGGGAATGCTCTTATTGTTCATTTAGTTAACGTGGAAGAAACTTAACTTCTTTACCCAAAAAAGGATACTTAACTTGGGAAATTTAGTTGCATGTTGCCAACAACACTAAGGTAAAAGATGTCTATGATCTACTACTCATTGATATTCTTGACGGGAAGAAATTTGCGGTCATACTTAGGGAGAAAGACGTCCATGACCTATAACAAATCGTCAAGGACATATCCAATGAATAGTTCATCACTCTCCACAATATCTAGTAAATGTGAAAAGCTCTTTCGTATTCTTGTCATATGATTGAATGCGTATTGTTACTCTTTTGCAAATAAACAGTGGGTAAGAAAAATTGTTAAATTACTACAGAAAACTGTTTTTCCTGCAGATTCAGAAGCATTTTCATCGGAACGCTCCTCCCATCCTATATGATGCTTTCCTATCGGTCATGCACCTAGGTTGCACTGACAGGGCCACGGTGTCCGACACGGACACGGCGATACGGAAAAATCTAAAAATATAGGACACGGACACGGCGTGGACACGAGAAATTTTTTATATATATTATATATATGTGTATAAAAACATGTACAAAGCCTTAAAATCAAATGAAATATCATAATTATAAAGAAATACAACTAATCTCTTTCTCTTCTCCCTCTCTCTCAACATCTCTGTGCTTCCGCATCCACCGCACCACCATATAAACACTTTCTTTCTCCTCTTTTTTAATTTTTTTTTAAAAAATTTCTTCTACTTCTTTATAAATTTTGAAAACCTTCTTTTTTCATTTTTTTTCAAAAAAAAAAAAAAATCCAAATCCATGTCCGTCCGTGTCCAAGCCGTGTCCAAATCCGTGTCCGGCCCAAACATCACGTGGGACACGGCACGTGCGTGTCGGACACGTGTCCGAGCTGTGTCCGAGGCGTGTCCGTGTCCGACATTGCCACTCCTTACTTTCAGGCGTGTCCGACACCATCTGTGGTTGCACAATAAGGTCTCATATTTGACTTTTGAAGTCTTTATTTTTCAATTTTGATGTTAAATATTTCTGTTTGTGTTATATAATACTTGTTGAAAATTATAAAAATGAAAATACATACAAAACCCAATCTATTCATATATTTTGTGTTAATACAAATAAGCCGTAAAAACGTTTATTTATATTTTACGATCTTCTAATGTTTTGTCGATAACAAAAGTAAGATCATTTTAACGAAACAAATAAAATACGTAAATGGTTTGAACTAATAGTTTTCTAACACACTTACGCTTTCACATATAACACTAAAACAAGTACAAGTGATTTTATGCTTTAGATATACATATGTATAACAACTAGTGTTTCATATTGGATAACATATACTTAACTAAGTATACACTAAAATGGGTAAAAACAAGTATATACTAAAATGGGTAAAACAAGTATATACTAAATAGGTAAAACTAGCAAATGGTTTTGACCCATAACCCATGGTTTTATTTATACCACTTAACCAAGTTCATTGTATCCTTAAGATACATTGTATCTAGAAAAAAACCATGGATCAACCCATAACCCATGACCCATGACCCATAACCAAAAATACCCATGGGTAAAGAGGGCGTTCCACGGATCCACGGCTTTGTGCTAGCGGATCCCTTGTGGAAGGATCCGTGGGATCCGGAACGATGAAATTTTTCTATAAATAGTGAGTCATTTCTTCATTGTTTCTCACCCTTTTCAATCCCTTTCTAACACACTTTCTCCCCTGAGTTAAATCTCACTAACCTTAGATCCAAGAGATCTATGTTTGTAGTTTTGTTTTTGTGTGATCTTCTAGGTTCCTCTTAAAGGCAAGATCACCACCTTTGAAGTCGAGCAAGCTAAAGTCCATGAGTTGCCATGCTTCCTCATCATCAAGGCTATTGAAGTCCTCTTGTTGATGATCTCTTTCTTTCTTCAAAGAAGTGTATTGTTGAAGACATTAGTGAAAGATGTCTCAAGTGTCAAGACGAAGATATTAGTGAAGGGTATCTATCGTCTATAGGATAAGCACTTGTGGTAGGTGCTTAGAAGTCAAGACAAGAAGCACCAGTGAAAGGTGCTTAGAAGTCAAGACAAAGAAGCATTAGTGAAAGATGCTTAGAAGTGAAGACACAAGACGTTAGTGAAAGGTGTCTTGTAGATCTAGTCAAAGGCATTAGTGAAAGGTGCCTTAGATGTACATTCGATATGGTGTGTTTCGATGTACAAAATAGACTAGTATTAGATCCAAGGATATTGATATCCTTGATGATGTTGTAAAGGAGTAGATCTCTTTTGGGATTAGTCGTTGGTGTAGTGTGGTAGTAGTTCCTCCATTGCAATGGAACTAGGTGCTTAGCCTAGTACCTAATAAAGGGTATGCGACGTTGTGAAGGTGTAGTTAAACTTGGAGTGAAAGAACTAGGTACTTAGCCTAGTACCTTATAAAGGGTAGGCGACGTTGTGATAGGATTAGTTCTCCTTGGTGTGAAAGAACTCGGTTTTAGCTTTGTACCGGAAAAAGGTTAAGCGACGTTGTGAAGGCTTCTCCGCCATAAGGAGATTGGTGTAGTGTTTCGAACACTCGAGTAGGTGACTCGGGGAGTGGAGTAGAGGCGAGGAAGGTCTCCTTGTGGCGAACCACTATAAATACTCGTGTTGTGGTTTGTGCTTACTTACCCTTATCTTTTCATTACTTATCTTTATATGCTTGTTTATCAACATCCAAACACATATTCCAAATAGATTGACATAAGTCAATCTAAATAGTTTAAAATGAAGTTTTAATTGGTAAAACTATTCAACCCCCCCTTCTAGTTTTCCACATTTTGCATCAAGTATAATATAACACTAAAAATAATAATTAAGGACAAAGTTGAAAAAGATTGACTTCAAAAAGTCAAAGTGTGGTAAGTCGCGTTTTCCACTTATACAAATGTTGTTTCAATTTATTATACAGATTTTTTTCACTTTTTTGACTTGTCATGTGTAGTGAATAGTAATAGCACTGTTTACAAGCAGGTCGATCATATATATTTCCGAAGGGGCATGTTACGCAGGCACCCCTTAGTTTTAATATACGGGGTGTTTGTCTTTTATCTCTCCCACATCAAATCAATTGTCATAACAAATTTCGTCCTATAGCCTGTTGGTCTCCCCACATGTGGCGGCTGTAATTTTTTATTTTATTTTATTATTATTATTATTATTTTTAATTTAATTGTGTAATGTTTAGGTATATGTATAGTGTATTTATTTGTGTAGTGTTTTTATATGTATAGTGTATTTAATTGTGTAGTGTTTTTATAAGGTATTTATTTTCGTTACTTTTATAAACTTTTTTATAAATTTTTATAAACTTTTTTATAAACTTTTTATAAACTTTTTATAAACTTTTTTATAAAATTTTATAAACTTTTTATAAATTTTTATAAACTTTTTATAAAAATTTATAAAAGTTTATAAAAAAAGTTTATAAAAAGTTTATAAAAAGTTTATAAAAAGTTTATAAAAAAGTTTATAAAAAGAAAAGTAAAAATAAGCCAAAATCTTTTTGGAAGTCATTTTGGTCACTTTTTAACTTCAATGTCCAAAATGGTCATGCTTGCAACCAATCGATTTCATGACTCCACCCAAAATTCATGGCGTGTCCAAATAAAGTACACTTTTTACTTTATATAAATAAATAAAAAGTAAAAAGTACAAAAGTACAAATAATAAAAATAAAGTACAAAAAGTGTACTTTCATTTGGACACGTGGTGAATTTTGGGTGGGCTAAAATCAGTGGTTCTTGTGACCATTTTGGACATTGGGTTAAACTTGACCATGAGGGACTTCAAAAAGATTTTGGCTTATTTTTGTACTTTTCTATAAAAATTTATAAGAAATTTATAAAAAGTTATAAAAAGGTTTATAAAACATTTATAAAAAAAGTTTATAAAAAGTAGCGTAAAATAAATAGCATATAAAACACTACACAAATAAATCACTATATCATATAAAAATCTTCACAAATAAATATACCACACAAAATAAACACTACACAATTAAATATAATAAAAAAACAAAAAAAAATAAAAAAAGACAAAGAAAAAGGTACCTGCCTTGTACGGATGGGAGGCCATGCCTATGGGGTGTCTGACAAACAATTTATGGGGTGGGGTAGTATCCTAGCCCTTGTAAAATTTAGTGTTAGTTTTCCACATTGGTAGGTCTTGTATGGTAGCATTTATGTACTGTTAGTGAGAAAGGCATAATACTTAAATCCCAATTCTAAAAGTATCGCTTAACATGTAGTTGGTCCTTTTATAAATGATGTTACTTGCCCTAGTGGAGTCTTGGAAAAGATGTTACATTGTTATTCTAAGTTTTTTTTCTCCATATTTACGGGTTTATTACACCAAATAATTACTTAATATAGATTAAACATCATTTTAGGGAAATTTTATGCAAATAGCAATGTGTAAAAACTGTCTCATACTGTCTTTATACGTTCTTACCATTAAGTGACAGTTCATCTTCCTACCCGATCACTTCTGCTTATTGAGCAAGCTTTAAGAAAAATGCAAAATTTAAAACTAGAGAGTCTAACCTAAGGCAATTATGTAACATAAGGTCAAATCGAAAGTGATCATAAATTAGTAATCTTTCTTATTGGTTTTAAGGGTCAAAATCGATGTGGCCACAAACTATTCATCTTCATTATGGGTTATTGACTCATGACCCATTTTAACCGATTTTAATTATAACTCAATCTCGAACAACTTTTGTACCAAAATTTTTGTGTAGCCTTAAGAATATTTAAGGACATGAACATTGCGTGTGTTTTGGGTAAAGGGAGTAATGCGTGCACAGTAAATATATTAACAAAAAAAGCGTTTAAGTATAATGGATATGAGTGAAGTCTCATATCTCGGCCCGATTACATAGGCATAAAGCTTACATAACAAGATACTTCCTATTTTCTAAACAAGAAAACAAACCCTACTCAAATGATAACATAGGACATAACGAAAGAAAATTACTTCCTAGGACCTTGAAGCTTGGTGCCATACATGGCATTAAAGGCATCCAAATTCCTGGAAGATCATGAACCCGATTCGCATAGTCATCGTAGTCATAGTCATCATACTCGTCTTCAAACTCTTGGCCACCAAGAATAGATTAGAGACTCATCAAATGGGTTGTAACCACCTCATCTTGAGAATCGAAACTACGATCTCTCTACTTTAGAAAAGGGTTAACTCTCTTAATAGAAGAGGCGGGCAGATTACAAGAATCACTAGTTATAGGATCCTGATAGGTCACTAGTTTTACAACACAAGCTTACTAGAAAGAGATCAAGGCGATTGAACAAGTAAACCAAACACACACACGCGTTAAGCTAATATCGGTTATGCGTAGAGTGAGTGAAAGGAATAAATTGAACAACCAACCCTCAGTGAGGGTTATTACATAGTATTTATAGGCGAGGAGCTAGGGCAACACTCCCATCCTTCCCTTTTCCTTATTGGACATGCGCCTAAGCTTATGGGCCTTCTACATAAGCTTGACCTTAAACAAACATAAAGGCCATAATAAGCTACCTATTACATATGAGTAACAAACACTTGAATTAAGGTTTAGGAGTGATTCCAACAATCTCCCCTCAAGTGTTGGTGATGAAAAGCGGTGAAGCGTTGATGTAATAGTAGCTTTGACGTCTTCGACATTCTTCTTTCTTGTGAGAAGAATGCCTTAATTCGAACAATCTCCCGGTGTAGAGATAGTTTTCTTTGAGCAGTTATGCTTTGGCGTCATCTTTAACTTTGTTCTTAGATCATTGTTCTTATTGATGAAAGTGATAGTATGTTTTTATCGCATCAAGTTTGCCTCAGTGCCTTGTTTGCTCGGTGTCTCCACGTCATTCTTCAACATGCTCACACGCTCTTTGATGTTGGAATTCGATCTTTGATGAAGTTCTTTAAGTCTTTAACTTTGTAGATTCTTTGATTTGACGAAGAATCATTCGACTATTGTGTTGCTTTTGGATAGAACTTCCATTAGTGATGATGTTGGCGTGAGCATGAGAAGAATCTGCGATCATCCCGCGCTCTTTTGGCGTTGGAATTGATCTTGATGAGCTTCCATAAGAAGAAAACATTTAAAGCGGTTAGTAATAGGCGACTTCCGCACTTTACGGGTTTGAACTCGAGAGTGTTAGCAACATAGTGTGAAAACACAACTCTAATTCTCACAAAGGCCGTTCTGAACTGGAGTCCACAAGTGAGATAACGCGATGTACGAAGTACATCTGATTCGAGATGAGTCATTGAGGTACACGAAGCATCACCCACGATGTAGAGACTGTTTGAGACACACTAAGCGTAATCCACGGGAGTTACAAGTGACTGCTTGTCGGTTGTTTGATGTTGACCACGCGGGAGTTTCCATTCAATCACCGAGGATCACGGTTGTGAACCTCTCATAAATGTTCTTGACAGTTGCTAAGATGCATGAAGGACTCGATAATGTACCAGCGATGTTCTTATTGTTGAACATCAAGTGATGAAATGTCAAGTGTACCTAAGAGATCTTTTGATGAATCTCGTGGCTCTAGACTCAATAGTGCGTTTTGGTTTTCTGGCGGAGACTAGGAGAGGTCTCCTTCTTCAATACCGGCGATCTCTAAGAAAGCCAATAGTTTACGTAGGGTTCCTGTGAGAATGAAACAAGCTTACATTGAGAGAAACTTGAGTGGCTAAGAAGGTTTAGTGCATGCGTCCTTTGGGTCCATGACGACTTTTAATCTTCAATACCGGCGTCACTAAGTGACAACCCGGAGCTTATATGAATTGAACCCGATTATACGCCCTAAGTTGAATAATTTGGAGGGCTATTTCTTTTCACCCTTTTCTTTGCATTTCTTTTTAATTCTTCAACTCCTTCTTTCTCCGATTCTCATTTTCTCCTTTTATCATCATACCTAAGGACTTCTAAGTACTAACTATTTGTGATGTCCTTGGGTAGATCCTCCGACTCTGGCGGATCATAGGACAGTTATTCTAACCTTAGTCACCTTATCACTCCATGACTAACCTATGTTGCCATAAAACCAATTTTCAAGAAAATCTCTCAAAGGGGTTGTAAATGAAAAACATGTTTGAATCATTGTGAGAGTTTTATCTTTTAGCATAAATACTCCCCTCCACATGTGCTTTAGAGTTTTTGAAATTGCACTATGTGGGAAGAAGAGCACTTTTGAATTGATCGACTCAAGATAGACAATCCCCCGCAAGACACGGTTATGTTACATAGTTAAAGAGTTACATTGTCAGCTTTTAGGTGACAACTAGCTCTAATAACTACCTTGAAGGTGTAGACAAACCTCAAAAGGTTGTCATACCCGTCAGATGTTCATGTCTACCAAGAGATTCTCGAATGGTACTTTCTACTCGGACAAGTCCTTTGCGAGACACGTTTACATTACTAGCGAACTAGCTTGAAATTATTACCCGTCTCAGACAAGTCTTTTCGAGTTACTAATAGTTAAGTACCGTCAATTCGTTGGTTAAGTCTATTACACAAAGATTCATTTGTATGTACACAACATATTTCTTATCACATAATTTTCTCCCCTCAAAATGGCATATAAAATGTTATTTTGAAAAGTTGAAATAAATATGACCATTTTGAGTGTTGTGGGAAGATGACCACTATGAACAATTTGTGAACAAAGTTTTAATCTCAAATACCCCCCTCAACAAGTGATATAAGCGGTTGAGGTTTTGAAAAATCATATGGGGAAGTACTTGTCCTTTTGAGCAAAACCTTGAAAATGAAAGGTTTGATAGGTTGATAACGCTACAGCGTCGTTCGGGGTCAAGGAAACTTCCTTTTCTTGAGCAAGTTTTATAACACCCTAGGCGGTGAACCTAATCGTTGTAGTGTAGTAATTAGGGTAAGCCACGGGTATTGATATCGTTCTCTGGGGAATAGGAATGCTAGTAAGGAGTTACTACGCTAAGGTTAAGGTTGAGGAAGATTATTTTTGTATTTTTATATTTTATGAAATGGAAAGGTACGAATCTCGGGTATTGGATTTGGGGGTTGGTATTTCTACCGATTACTCTACTATTATCTAATTATCTAAACTAAGGTTGTGGGAGTCTATGTCTAATTAATGTGTGCTCGTATGATAGTTTAAAGATGTGTTTACTTAGGTTGTACTACTCCTTAATTATCTCCTATTGATGGTTGAGTTGTCACGTCCTTATTCTTAGTTGCGTTGTGTGTCTAAAGTTGTAGGGTATCGTTTCTCCTAACTCTTTGAACTTACCAAAGGGTCTCGTCTACAAAACCCACTAGGGATGATAAACTCTTACTCTAAGGCACTCTTTGGATGGTTTAGCTTACAACTACTCGGGTAATTATATTCTAAGGTTCACAAAGATGAATCAAGCATTAAGTACACAACGAATGACCTATCGCATTACTAGATCATTAATCAACTAAGATAAGAAACAACCAATCAATATTCAATAATTAAGTTTCATACTTCCTAAGCAAACACACAAATAAATTAGCGGACATGGAGAACATGCAAGCATACACACAAATAATCAAAGACATAATTGAATTAATGAAGTAAATACTTATCTTGATGTAAGATAGGGTTTAAAACCCTAAAATCTTGTACAAGACACCTTAGGTTCGGTTTTAGGTTTTCACTCCAAAAGACTCTCTCTAAAAGCGAAAAATTCGGATTCTATATATAAGATTACATATCGACGGCGTCACCTTATGTTTCGTGGCCGTCGTGTCGCCGTCATTAGGGTTTCGTCTTGGCCACGTTAACCTTGCGGCGGCGTCACCTTATGTCCGTGGCGCCGTCCTCTTGACCGGCGTCGTGCGGATTGCATCTAGGCCGTGCGAGTAGCGACGGCCTACTCTTTACAAGCGGGCGTCGTCACTTGAAAATCTGAGTTTTGGGTTACGAACCGTCACAAAAATCCTCGGACGGCGTCGCAATTGCTTTTGGCCGTCGCCTTCTATTTCGGCGGTTGTGAGTGTCTCGATTTTGACTTTGGCCATTTTCTTCATATATTCGCCTTTTCGTCCAAATAAGTGCCATTCCGACATTTTGCCTTCAAGAGACCTAAAAGTGAAAAGGGCGATATTAAGCAATAACGGATACAAAAGTGATCAAATAAGGACTAAACGACCCTCAAAATGGTACCTTTTAAAACCTTATCAAATATCCCTACACTTGTTATTTGCTTGTCCTCAAGCAAATGTGCTTTAACCAATTAATTTATAAGTTAGGGGTCATGAAGCATTAATTCAAAGCGGTCCACAACACATATAAGCCCATAAAAGTCATAACAAGCACGGAAATTACATACTAGCACCTCACATGGGGTGTTTGGATACTCGCATCTCTCTCGGTGTATATATGAAATATAACAAATAGGAAATGGAAGATAAACACTCATTAACGGTCCTAGTACATAGATTACCATAGGCTTGAGAATAGATCAAACCTCCATCGCTTTGGCGTAAGCACCTAGGAAAGACTATCAAAGAGGTCTTTTAAAGGGTTGTAATGTTAGGCTTACGGTAGGAAACAAGGGTTTGGTGGGATAGGCTATTTAGTGGTGGCAAGTCAAAAATCTCTATGTTAAATGCATATGAAGAATGGCGTTGCTAAGCCAAGACTCGACACTCTAAACTCTAGATAAGCTGAAATAAACAAACATAAATTCAAAGATAGATGTAGGATGGTAGCCCGTATGTTTTTTTTTTTTTTTTTTTTTTTTTATATTTTTTTTTTTTTTTCTTTTTTTTTTTTTTTTTTTTTTTTTTTTTCATACACTTTTACTCTACCATCCTCTCGATAACATCAAAATACTAGGGATTTATAGGCATATCCTACACTTGAGTTTTATTACTCTAACACTAATTTGACCCGATTTGAAAAGATCAAAACACTTGGGGTACATTATTATGCAAACAAAGGGAATTTGAAATTTAACGTTCCCTTCCGTCATTTCATAAACTTTAACTTTTCCCATGAATCCCAATCGTCCCAAAGCGTATACAAAGGATATGACTCGACTTAGCAACTTATGCAAGCAACTAGATAATTGAACTAAGGGTTTAGGGTGATAACAAACATTTGCACTAAAAGTGAGTGCATAAGGGGTAGGCTAAGGCGATTTGGGTGTATATTTGGGGTGGGGTGTAAACAATGCTCTTCATTGATATTCGGAAAAACCGAAACATCACGAGAACCGCGAAAAGGATAGGCTCGAGGGGTTAACTAGGGGTATCGTGTACTAAAGATGAGTACAACGCAAAAGGTGTGGGGAATTACTCAACCGATATGGAAGAAGTAATTATATTACGGGTATCAAACAAGGGTTATCCTAATGCCTCTTATCATTTAGTTATTCCTAACTACACAAGTGTAGCCTCACTTGCGATCTCGGAATGCATCACAAAACAAGTTCTAGAATCTAATATACTACGGTTCACACTCTAAGCATTGAAGATGAATGCTTTAATTCCTACTAATCTAAGGCGATCCTCGCATTTTGGTGGAATTTGGGTGGTAAAGGGTTTTGTGCTAGTCATGCAACTTCCTATCCATGAGGCGCTTTTGTTAAGACTAATGGCCCACTCCTATATGTCATGAAAAATTTTAAATTTGGTGCCAAAATTACCTAACCGACATTTTCTCATGGTTTATTACACAATCACAATTGGACAAAGCAAATAGTCAAGGATAAGCATAGTTTCAAAGTTCCGTTTTATTTTCCTCCTACACTTAAAGCGAACATTGTCCCCAATGTTCCCGAAAATATCAAAGTTATGATAATGGAAGGTAATTAAAAGCGAAAAACTAATACTCCACGATTAGCTCGGTAGGATCCGTGTAAAGTGGTGGTTAAATCCTTTTCAAGAAGAATTATTGCGTGAAAAGCTCCTTCCAATCTTATGTAACTTCTTCTTGACAAACTAAACTGCACACTTGAAGAAAACAAAGCGAAACCTTCGCGTAAAATCGGTGGTAATAATATATATAAGACTCGATTTAAACTAGGATATAATGCTTGTGGAATGGATGTTTCTGAATTTCTAAGAAAATTAAGACACGGAAAATTCCAAAAATTTATAAGTAGCTCGAAAGCGAGAAAAAAGTAATCGATGTTTTACTCCTTCACGGCGCGTCGGTTGCAATCTGGCCGTCGGTTATCTGACAAAAAGCGGTGCGATTTTACGGAAAAATTACGGAAAATTTACATCTTTAGAATCTGGAAAAATTTACGCAAAACATCCATTATGACTCGATACAAGCATTTGACTCGAACAAACAAACATAAATATCTTTTAGTTAATTGTTATTCTCATGTTTACGTTTCTTTTGAAAGCGTGTGTAATCCTCCTACACTTATCCTTTATGTAAAATACCTTTATATGCAATTAAGGCGAGGTTAAAAACAAAATAAAGCATTTTACAAATTTAAACATGAGGATAAACAATTAATAAAAGATATATGACACTAACAAGCAAACAATTAAGCATGGGTTGCCTCCCGAAGCGCTTTTCTTTATTTAAGAGTCTTGTAGCTAGACTCATAGTCGTGCTCCTACGTGCCGATATCGTAAGTCTATCCTCAACAATGTCGTAAGGATCAAACTTATCATTCAAGTTCCTAGTAGTACGTTCGGTTAAATATGTCTTTTCAAACTTCTCACCATCGGGATCATAGATTTGTATCCTAATGTGCCACTCTCCATTACCATCACTAGGCGGTCTATCCCAATCCCACTTGTGTTGATTTCTCAACTTTCCACTTATTCATGACAAGGTTAACGGGCAAGCTTCCTAGGAACTCGGTCATCTTCCTAAATACTAAGGCGTCCTCGAGCGGGTTCACTTCCATGTCCCTAGCCATTTCTTTTCTTGGAAAGTTCTTTGCACTAGCGAAGGCTTTATCTAGGTAAAAGGTCTTTGGGGGCCTATGATGTTCTTATCAATCCAAGGTCCATATCTAGAAGGCTCTCTATCCAACCCTATCTCTTGTGGGACTTCCTCATCCTTGTAGTATGTATGCTTTTAACATCGTAAGCGGATCTAGCACTCCCTCCCCTACCACTATTTTGGACATCTTACAATCGATGATGGCACTAGCGGTAGCTAAAATCCTCTTCCAACTAGTAATGGGCATGTCGGGTCCTTATTCATGTCTAGCACATGAAAGTCGGCCAAAGAGTCAACTCTCCCTCGTGTACTACCATGTCCTTTATTATTCCTACGGACGTGCTACACTACCGTCCGCTAGACCTAAGATGGTTTCCGTTGGTTCAATTTTACCTAAGTTAAGGCTTCTATGGAGGACAACGGAACAAGATTGATGCATGATCCTAAATCGGCTAGAGCATCGAGTGGTTTGGAAGTTCCAAGTCTACGGAAGAGTGAATAGCCGGGATCGTCTAGCTTCTTAGGTAAGTTGTTTCGCACAAAAGCGGACCCATGTTTTCCAAGCCTAAGTTCTAACTCATATTTTTCTTTTAAAGCATTATAATAAGGTGCATGAGCTAAGACTTCAAGAATCGGTTTTCTTGATGGAGTTCCTTGTACTCCTCCTCTAAACTAGGTTTGGATTCTTGGTGACGGGTTTCTCAGAGTAGGCTCTACCAAAGGTGTCGGGCCTTGGTACCTCTTGGATGGCTTGGAACCCTTTTGATAGCATTTACCGAGTGAACCGTTGGGTGGGAGGGGCATGGATGTGCACTCTCCCATGGTGAACTAGAACATGAAGTCGATGCAATCGAATTCACTTTTGGGTTCTTTATGGTATCACTTGGGGTGCTCCAACTTCCCGCTCATTGAAGGCTTTTAAGAGGGCATCAAGCTTGGTTGTCATCTCGCTTTGTTTTTGCTTAAAATCGGCTTCAAGCTTATTCAATCGAGTTTCTTGGGATGACAAAATCTAGATGCAATTGCCTCAAGATTAGTGGGGTTCCGGTATTAAAAGAATTGAACCTAGTAGGCGAACTAGATGAGCTTTGGGGTGTGCTTGAGTTTTGGTTCCACTTAAGGTTAGGGTGATTTCTCCATGAGGGGTTGTATGAGTTTCCTAAGTTGTTTTGTTCGGGTTTGAAAGTGTACCACTTCTCTCCCGCTCCGTCGATGCGTATGGGCGTAGTCATAAAAGCTTGTTCGGGGGCCTTGTGCAATCACGAGTGTCATGGGGACCCTTGCATAACTCACAAGGTAGAGTGATTTGATTCACTTGTCGTGAAGACTTAGGATTTTGTAGGAACTCATGAGGAATCTAACTTGATCTTCAAGTTCGATCATCCTACTGATCGGAAGGGGCAAGGAGATTGCCTTAACGGTTTTGGGCGCTCACGGGGTCATCCCAACTTTCGTTGTCATAGAGGCGAGGTCCTCTATTATACCCCATGATTCTTCTGCGGTGAGATCACTAAGTTTTCCACCGGCCGCTTGGTCAATGGATCGCTTAGTGGGGAAGTTGACATGATCATAAAGATTTGGACTTGGAGCCAAAGATCAATGCCGTGATGAGGACTTTATGAAGTAAGTCCTTGAATCGGGTCCATGCTTCGTAGAGATTCACCTTGGCGTTGTTGGAACATCAAGATGTCATTCCTAAGCTTAGTGGTTCTCCCGGTGGGAAAAATTGAGCAAGGCGCGAGGTAAGATCATCCCAACTTGAGATGGAGCCCGGGAAGTCGCTCAAGCCAATTACTAGCTTGGTCCCGTAGAGAGAATTGGAAGAGAGCGGTAGCGTGGTCTCCCGAGTAGTAGCATCAAGGTCGATGGAATCGACAATTTTGAGAAATCCTCGGATCTTGATTTGGATCTTGAACGAAGTCCATGGAATGCACATCCGTTTTGCACCAACCGGATGGTGTCGGATCGCGAGGGCCGTAGTTTGGGCTTGGTCGGGAAGCTCAATGGTGTTCCTATAGCCTAGGTGGCTTGGTCTCGAGTATTCACCAAAGTACGGGCTCTTGGCGGGTCATTTTTGGTGGTGGGTTGATGAGTGGTGGTTGGTTATCACCTTCCATGATGAAAAGTGATGGGATTACGAACAAAGGTCACGAAGAAGGGGATAGACTAAGAAAGCTAAAAATGAGAAAAATTTACTTGATAGGAATCAAGCAAAGAACCTAAGCGAGGTGGACTACTAACTAGCTATTCTATTCCCCCGCGGCGCCAAAAACTTGATAACGCTACGCGTCGTTCGGGGTCAAGGAAACTTCCTTTTCTTGAGCAAGTTTTATAACACCTAGGCGATGAACCTAATCGTTGTAGTGTAGTAATTAGGGTAAGCCACGGGTATTGATATCGTTCTCTGGGGAATAGGAATGCTAGTAAGGAGTTACTACGCTAAGGTTAAGGTTGAGGAAGATTATTTTTGTATTTTTATATTTTATGAAATGGAAAGGTACGAATCTCGGGTATTGGATTTGGGGGTTGGTATTTCTACCGATTACTCTACTATTATCTAATTATCTAAACTAAGGTTGTGGGAGTCTATGTCTAATTAATGTGTGCTCGTATGATAGTTTAAAGATGTGTTTACTTAGGTTGTACTACTCCTTAATTATCTCCTATTGATGGTTGAGTTGTCACGTCCTTATTCTTAGTTGCGTTGTGTGTCTAAAGTTGTAGGGTATCGTTTCTCCCTAACTCTTTGAACTTACCAAAGGGTCTCGTCTACAAAACCCACTAGGGATGATAAACTCTTACTCTAAGGCACTCTTTGGATGGTTTAGCTTACAACTACTCGGTAATTATATTCTAAGGTTCACAAAGATGAATCAAGCATTAAGTACACAACGAATGACCTATCGCATTACTAGATCATTAATCAACTAAGATAAGAAACAACCAATCAATATTCAATAATTAAGTTTCATACTTCCTAAGCAAACACACAAATAAATTAGCGGACATGGAGAACATGCAAGCATACACACAAATAATCAAAGACATAATTGAATTAATGAAGTAAATACTTATCTTGATGTAAGATAGGGTTTAAAACCCTAAAATCTTGTACAAGACACCTTAGGTTCGGTTTTAGGTTTTCACTCCAAAGACTCTCTCTAAAAGCGAAAAATTCGGATTCTATATATAAGATTACATATCGACGGCGTCACCTTATGTTTCGTGGCGCCGTCGTGTCGCCGTCATTAGGGTTTCGTCTTGGCCACGTTAACCTTGCGGCGGCGTCACCTTATGTCCGTGCGCCGTCCTCTTGACCGGCGTCGTCGGATTGCATCTAGGCCGTCGAGTAGCGACGGCCTACTCTTTTACAAGCGGGCGTCGTCACTTGAAAATCTGAGTTTTGGGTTACGAGCCGTCACAAAAATCCTCGGACGGCGTCGCAATTGCTTTTGACGCCGTCGCCTTCTATTTTCGGCACTTGTGAGTGTCTCGATTTTGACTTTGGCCATTTTCTTCATATATTCGCGCCTTTTCGTCCAAATAAGTGCCATTCCAGCATTTTGCCTTCAAGAGACCTAAAAGTGAAAAGGAGCGATATTAAGCAATAACGGATACAAAAGTGATCAAATAAGGACTAAAACGACCCTCAAAATGGTACCTTTTAAAACCTTATCGGCGGGTTGTTGTTGGGGCTCATGGTATTCTTCATCGACACCACCGTTATACTCAAAGTGGTCACGGTTTTACGAGTGCAGGGTGGTGTCTTAGAATCATGAGGTTTATCTGCGAGAAGAGGAGAAGATCTTTGTTGAGTAGGAGTCCGTTGTGGTGGAGGTTGCATCGAGTCTTGAATAGAGGATGATACATCGAGACTTCTTTGTGCGTTTGGGCTCTTTATCCTTATCATGATCTTTGTCTTCATCATCTCTTGAGCGTTTGGGCCTTGACTTCTTCTCGGAATGAGGATCACGAGTTGGTATTCGGTAGAGCTTCAAGCAGTTTAGCTTCCGTGTGAGGCGGAAACATTGCAGGCGTTTCGACATTTCGCTACTAGCGGTTCACTAATTCATCATACGAAAATTGTGGATTCAAGCGGATTGATGCTTAAATTCGCCGGAGTTGATTTCATGGCTTGTTTGGCTAGATGCAAGAGATTTGGATCTGGTTATGCGGTATACATCTCCTTTGTCGGTTCGGACGACCTCCATAAGGCGGTGAGTGTATCCTTTGATCATTTCGTCCATTTTCCCTTGAAGATCATCTTTCATGAGCTTGGACATACTCCTTTCATCTTGCATCTTGTCGAGATCATCATGAATATCTTGTGTCGTCGGCATAGAAATTCATCTTCGATGGAGGATGTCTTTCTTTCGACTTGTTTGTGACATTCGATTCTTTTATGAGCATGAGATATCCAAGATCGAGTTGGCTTCTTCTTGATTTGGATGTTGATTTGGTTGATCTTTTAGATGGTGGTGGTGAAGAATGAGAAGATGAATCGATGATGAGGAGACATGAGGAGGCTCGAGGTCCTTAGGGGTTGAAGTTTCCTCCTTGAGCGTAGGTACATCATCGATCTTTGTTTCATCGTGAGTATTTCCCAGTCTTTTCTTTTCTTTGGTTCCTCAATCTCATATTCAATAGAATCCTCCAA
Source organism: Chrysanthemum lavandulifolium (assembly GCA_022545495.1). NCBI lineage: Eukaryota > Viridiplantae > Streptophyta > Magnoliopsida > Asterales > Asteraceae > Chrysanthemum > Chrysanthemum lavandulifolium. Next base: position 144,883,674 of record CM040245.1, on the reverse strand, counting down.
AAGTTGTTGTTGTTGCGAGGAAGAGTGGTGGCACGGCTCCTTGTCGGGTCGATTAGCGGTGTCGGAGATGGTTTAGTGTGAAAGACACCACTTGAACCTCAGGCCACCCATTTGATCCTTTGCAAATTCCTTCGCAACATGTTGAGTCTAATAAATTTGAACTTCTTCCTTTATGAGTATTGATAACGCTACTTGGCGTCGATTCGGGGTCAAGGAAACTTCCTTTTCTTGAGCAAGTTTATAACACCCTAGGCGATGAACCTAATCGTTGTAGTGTAGTAATTAGGGTAAGCCACGGGTATTGATATCGTTCTCTGGGAATAGGAATGCTAGTGAGGAGTTACTACGCTAAGGTTGAGGTTGAGGAAGATTATTTTTGTATTTTTATATTTTTGTAGAAATGGAAAAGGTCACGAATCTCGGGTATTGGTTTGGGGGTTGGTATTGATCACAGAATTACTCTACTATTATCTAATTATCTAAACTAAGGTTGTGATAGTCTATGTCTAATTGATGTGTACTCGTATGATAGTTTAAAATGTGTTTACTTAGGTTTTACTACTCATAATTATCTCCTATTGATGGTTGATTTGTCCGTCCTTATTCCTAGTTGCGTTGTGATTCTAAGGCTATAGGCGTGCTTATTTCCCTAACTCTTTGAAATTACCAAAGGGTCTTGTTTACAAATCCTCTAGTGATTTATAGGCGCCTACTCTACGGTTGTCCTTGAATACTTTATCCTACAATTACCTAGATAATTATATTCTAAAGTTCACAAAAGAAATTTCAAGCATTAAGTACACAACGAATAATCTAGCGCACTCTAGATCATTAGTCAACTAAGATAAGTATCAACCAATCAATATTCAATAATTAAGTTTCATATTCCTAAGCAAACACACAAATAAATTAGCGGACATGGAGAACATGCAAGCATACACACAAATAATCAAAGACATAATTGAATTAATGAGTAAATACTTATCTTGATGTATAATAGGGTTTAGAACCTAAAATCTTGCACAAGAAAGCCTTGGTTCGGTTTTAGGTTTTTACTCCAAAGACTACCTCTAAAAGCGAAAAATTGGATTCTATATATAAGATTACATCTGCGGAGCGTCACCTTATGTTTAAATGGCGCGTCGTGTCACCGTCATTAGGGTTCGTCTTGGTACGTAAACCTTACGGCGTCACCTTATATTTATGTGTGCGTCCCTTGACTCGGGCCGTCTTGGGCGCATCTAGGCCGTCTGAGTGTGACGGCCTACTCACTTTAGAACACGCGTCGTCCGCGAAAACATGCAATTTAGCCTCGACCCGTCATAAAATTCCTTCCGGCGTCGCGGATATCTGATGGCCGTCACCTTATGTTTAATGACTTTGAGTGTCTCGATTCGACTTTGGCCATTTTCTTGATATATTCGCGCCTTTTAGTCCAAATAAGCATCATTCGACATTTTGCCTTCAAAGAGACCTAAAAAGTGAAAAGGCGATATTAAGCAATAACGGATCTGAAGTGATCGAATAAGGGCTTAAATGACCCCAAAAAGGTACCTTTTAAAACCTTATCAAATATCCCTACACTTGGTATTTGCTTGTCCTCAAGCAAATGCTTTATTAATTAATTTATAAGTTAGAGGTCATGAAGCATTCATTCAAAGCGGTCCACAACACATATAAGCCCATAAAAGTCATAACAAACACGGAAGTACATACTAGCACCTCACATGGGGTGTTTGGATACTCGCATCTCTCTCGGTGTATATATGAAATATAACAAATCGAAATGGAAGATAAACACTCATTAACGGTCCTAGTACATAGATTACCATAGGCTTGAGAATAGATCAAACCTCAAGTCGCTTTGGCGTAAGCACCTAGGAAAGACTATCAAAGAGGTCTTTTAAAGGGTTGTAATGTTAGGCTTACGGTAGGAAATGAAGGGTTTGGTGGGATAGGCTATTTAGTGGTGGATAGTCAAAATCTCTATGTTGCAAGTATCTGAAGAATGGTTGCTAAGCCAAGACTCGACACTCTAAAACTCTAGGCAGCGAAATAAACAAACATAATTTAAAGATAGATGTAGGATGGTAGCAGTATGTTTTTTTTTTTTTTTTTTTTTTTTTTTTTTTTTTTTTTTTTGCATACACTTTTACTCTACCATCCTCTCGGTACATCAAAATGATAGGGTTTATAGACACATCCCTACACTTGAGTTTTATTACTCTAACACTAATTTGACCCGAATTGAAAAGATCAAAACACTTGGGTACATTATTATGCAAACAAAGGGAATTTGAGTTTAACGTTCTCTTTCTATGTTTCATAAACTTTAACTTTTCCATGAATCCAATCATCCCAAAGCGTATACAAAGGATATGACTCGACTTAGCAACTCATGCAAGCAACGGATAATTAAACTAAGGGTTTGGGTGATAACATAAATTGCACTAAAAGTGAGTGCAATAAAAAGGTAAGCTAAAGGCGATTTGGGTGTATATTTGGGGTGGGGTGTAAACAATGCTCTTCATTGATATCCGGATAAGCAGAAACATCACGAGAACAGCGAAAGGATAGGCTCGAGGGGTTAACTAGGGTATCGTGTACTAAAGATGAGTACATCGCAAGGGTGTGAGGAATTACTCAACCGAGGTGGAAGAAGTAATTATATTACGGTATCAAACAAGGGTTTATCCTAATGCCTCTTATCATTTAGTTAATCCTAACTACACAAGTGTAGTCTCACTAGCGATCTCGGAATGCATCCAAAACAAGTTCTAGAATCTAATATACTACGGTTCACTTTCTAAGCATTAAAGATGAATGCTTTAATTCCTACTAATCTAAAGCGATCCTCGCATTTGGTGGAATTTAGGTGGTAAAGGGTTTTGTGCTAGTCATGCAACTTCCTATCCATGAGGCGCTTTTGTTAAGACTAATGGCCCACTCTTATCGTCATGAAAAAATTTTAAATTTGGCTAAAATTACCCTAACCTACATTTTCTCATGGTTTATTACACAAATACACTTGGACAAAGCAAATAGTCAAGGATAAGCATAGTTTCAAAGTTCCGTTTATTTTCCCTCCACACTTAAGTGAACATTGTCCCCGATGTTCCCAGAAATATCAAAGTTATGATAATAGAAGGTAATTAAAAGCGAAAAAAACTAATACTCACGATTAGCTCGGTGGGATCCGTAAAAAGTGGTGGTTAAATCTTTTCCAAGAAGAGTTTTTGCGTGAAAGGCTCCCTTAACTTGTAACTTCTTCTTGACAAACTAAACTGCACACTAGAAGAAAACAAAGCGAAACCTTGGCGTAAAATCGGTGGTAATAATATACATAAGACTCGATTTAAACTAGGATATAATGCTTGTGGAATGGATGTTTCTAAATTTGTTTTGAAAGTTAAGATACGGAAAATTCCAAAATTTTACAAGTAGCTCGGAAAAGCGAGAAAAAGTAGTGAAGTTTTATTCCTTCACGGCGCAGATGGTCGAGTTGCAATCTGACGCCGTCAGGTTATCGACAAAAAGCGGTGCGATTTTACGGAAAAAATTACGGAAAATTTACATCTTTAGAATCGGAAAAACGCAAAAACATCCATTATGACTCGATACAAGCATTTGACTCGAACAAACAAACATATATATCTTTTAGTTAATTGTTATTCTCATGTTTACGTTTCTTATGAAAGCGTGTGTAATCCTCCTACAACATCCTTTATGTAAAATACCTTTATATGTAATTAAGGCGAGGTTAAAACAAAATAAAGCATTTTACAAATTCAAACATGAGGACAAACAATTAATAAAAGATATATGACATAACAAGCAAACAATTAAGCATGGGTTGCCTCCCGAAGCGCTTTTCTTTATTTAAAGTCTTGTAGCTAGACTGTAGTCCTATTCTCGTTGCCTCGTGCCTTTCGGCGTGCTCATACCTAAACCACTCGGCTCTCTTTCATTCTTTTTATAATCATCTCCTAATTCAAGGCATTTTTTGTAATACCGTTTTGTTTTCTCATATGGGTACCTAAGCCCACTTTGCTTATCTCTTTCACTAAGCAATGAAATAGGGGTCATTCTATTACAAGCCTTAATGTCCCTATGTTTAAATCTGGGATGAGCGCGTGGCATTTGATAGACAAAATCTTCGACTTCATCAGAGAAAGTGATTAGACCGTCAATCATTCGTTCATTCAACCTAGTCAAATTCTTGAAAGGTTTCCCAAAAATTACTTGAGTGAGGTCCTTGTCGATAAATTCTCCCAGGTTTTCTAAGACCATGAATTCTACCAAGTAGGCAAAACTTCCAACAAACACGTGCAAATGGTGGTTGCTTTAACAACGTTGTTCCATGATAGGTTAACTCATTGACCTTGATTTTATTGTATAGATCCTTTGAGATTAAGTTTAAAGGCAAGAATGAATTCAAATAAGCATCAAATCCTTCTAGTCCTATTTTGCATGGGAATTGCATGTTAAATGGGCCATCTTTCTCAATCCTACATCTAGGGTCAAAGTATTGGGAGGATCTTCCTTAATTTCAAAGCTATCCTTATTGATGACCTTTCGCCATCAAGTTCTTCATCATGATCGATTCCTCATCGAATCGAGTAATAGAAAGGACTTTGTTGTTGCCAATTCACCTCGTTATGCCACTGGGTGGTTATCAAAATGGTGAGTGGGTGAAGGTTTTGTGGGATTGTGTTCTCGACCTCGGGGTTGGGAAGGGGTAGGGTGAAGAATCTTGATGGAAGATACGGATCATGGTGAGTAATGGTTTTCTGAGCGAAGGTCGAAGAAGGGGATAGACTAAGAAAGCTAAAATGAGAAAAAAGTTTACTTGATAGGAATCAAGCAAAGAAACCTAAGCGAGGTGGACTACTAACTAGCTATTCTATTCCTCGTGGCGCAAAAACTTGATAACGCTACGCGTCGTTCGGGGTCAAGGAAACTTCCTTTTCTTCGAGCAAGTTTATAACACCTAAGCGATGAACCTAATCGTTGTAGTGTAGTAATTAGGGTAATACGGGTATTGATATCGTTCTCTAGGGAATAGGAATGCTAGTGAGGTTACTACGCTAAGGTTGAGGTTGAGAAGATTATTTTTGTATTTTTATATTTTGTAGAAATGGAAAAGTGCGAATCTCGGGTATTGGATTTGGGGGTTGGTATTGCTACCGATTACTCTACTATTATCTAATTATCTAAACTAAGGTTGTGATAGTCTATGTCTAATTGATGTGTACTCGTATGATAGTTTAAAAATGTGTTTACTTAGGTTTACTACTCCTTAATTATCTCCTATTGATGGTTGATTTGTCACGTCCTTATTCCTAGTTGCGTTGTGATTCTAAGGCTATAGGCGTGCTTATTTCCCTAACTCTTTGAAATTACCAAAGGGTCTTGTTTACAAATCCTCTAGTGATTTATAGGCGCCTCTCTCTGATTTGTCCTTGAATACTTTATCCTACAATTACCTAGATAATTATATTCTAAAGTTCAAAAGAAATTTCAAGCATTAAGTACAGCAGAATAATCTAAGCGCACTCTAGATCATTAGTCAACTAAGATAAGTATCAACCAATCAATATTCAATAATTAAGTTTCATATTCCTAAGCAAACACACAAATAAATTAATAGGACATGGAGAACATGCAAGCATACACACAAATAATCAAAGACATAATTGAATTAATGAAGTAAATACTTATCTTGATGTATAATAGGGTTTAGAACCTAAAATCTGCACAAGAAAGCCTTGGTTCGGTTTTAGGTTTTACTCCAAAGACTACACTCTAAAGCGAAAATTCGGATTCTATATATAAGATTACATACTGCTGACGGCGTCACACTTATGTTTATGTGGCGCGTCGTGTGCCATCGTCATTAGGGTTTCGTCTTGGCCACGTAAACCTTACGGCGGCGTCACCTATATATGTGCGCCGTCCCTTGACTCTGGCGCCGTCTTGGCGCATCTAGGCCGTCTGATGTGACGACCTACTCCTTTAGAACTGGCGTCGTCCGCGAAAACATGCAATTTCGCCTCGACCCGTCGCAAAATTCCTTCCGGCGGCGTCGCGGATATCTGATGGCGCCGTCACCTTATGTTTCAATGACTTTGAGTGTCTCGATTCGACTTTGGCCATTTTCTTCGTATATTAGCGCCTTTTCGTCCAAATAAGCATCATTCCGACATTTGCCTTGAGAGACCTAAAAGTGAAAGGCGATATTAAGCAATAACGGATCTGAAGTGATCGAATAAGGGCTTAAATGACCCTTAAAAGGTACCTTTTAAAACCTTATCAAGTATCGAGTTCTTCTTCTTCTTCATCGAGCTTTCTTCATAAGGCACAAGTCTGAGTCTTCCACTTTTCCATGTTCATTTGGAGGGTGGGAGGTTTAGATCTGTTGTAGTTTCATCTTGGCAGTTTGAGTAGAAAGTCTCTTCATCGATGCGATACCTTCGAGTCCTCGTCAATTAGCTTTCTCTGCGGTTCGGGTTTGAGTGCGGGAATGGGAGCGAGCTTCGAGAGGAACTTTCTTCTTTGGGCGGGTTTCCTCTTTGGGACATTCCTTTGACTCTCATGCTTCTGCACTTCCGGCACTTCCTCTTACGGTTCTCAGGTAGGAGTTCAGAAGGTTTTCATCGAGATTACCAACTTTGCCTTCTCTTCGCTACTAGATAACTTTTGTATGTCTCGAAGCCTTTTGATTTCATTAGGCGAAGGTGATCGGTGTCTGACACCCTGTTTCTTTGTTGATGATTCCTTGATTACGGTGATAGGGTAGGCTCGGTCAACATATCGTGATTATGCGGGTCAATGAGCCTACGTGGAATATCGGGATTAAGTCCAAGTGCTCTACGGATCAACAATTTTGTGTATCGACATAGGAATCTTTGAGCCAGTTTCTTGTGAAATGACATCATGTCTTCCATATGATGCTTCAATTCGATGTCCTTTTGTTGATTAATGACGGAAAATTTGTAGTTCCATGAGCTTGGGATGCTCATAGCCACTATCACGACCGGAGGCGATTTGGTGATGATGATGTAGAGGGTTCTCCACGGTTGAGGAATGTTCTTAAGCTCACATGAGGTGCTTAGTGATAATTCACGAAGCTTCATCATAGCCAATATCAATTAGAATTGTAGAAGCTGTCTCCTCGGATGGGTGTGGCATAGAAGTCGGTTGGCACGATTTACGGAATGAGAAAGAGCGACCCGTAAGTCGCATAAGTGATGGTGACTTGTTTGTGATTGATAGTCACGATCAACGCACTTTGACCTTTGATCCTCTGCATTGAATTCGAGGCTGTTGAATGTAGATCTCGGGAGCGATGGCAGTGTGAGGCATGTTGCAGTGCGGATGATTCTTAAGAATATCCTGACAATCGGGCAAGAAGATTACGAGCATGTGAGGTATCAAAGTCAACCACAGGTTGTTCTTTCCAATCTTTCTAGGATAGCCATTAGGAAGATGTCGGCAATTGTGAGAACACGGTGCATCCACATTCATTTGAGCGACCATGTCGTGATACGAGATAACATTAGCCAAAAGAACCAACATATCGAAAGACATAATGTTAGTCAGCGAAGGTTTTATTGTCTAATTATTGAATATCTGATGTCAAAGATTATTCTGAGTCCACGATCGCTTGTTTGTTCAATAGTCCAATGTCGTCGTGATAAGTTTAGTGGGTTAGTTAACTTTAAGTTTTAAAGTTTATGTTATCACATATTTAACACAACATATTAAGCGATTAAGTTTATTAGTGACATTATTGGTTTTGTGACGATATGATTTGTTTATTAACAAGTTTGTATCGTAACAATTCATAATGAAGGTCTATCGAGGCTTAGGCGTAGATTTGGCAAGATTACAGCGTAAGCAGTGATATCGTGAGCGAAAGCTTATGCATGGGATCTAACTACAGCGTGAAATGTTACAGCGTGGGAAAAGGGACCTTATGCGAGAGCTTCTGGCGTGGCGTATAAAGACCTTACGCGTAAGGCTTACTTGTGAGAGTAGACCTTATGCGTGGGGTCCATGTTCACGCATATCCTTCGCCGGGATACGCGTGGTCCCATTGTAGAACCTTACGGCGTAATAGTTCGCGTGGGATTTCTCTTACGCATAGCGTCTGCGGTAAGGTGATCCTTATCGTGGAAGTAACAATCGACCTTGATTACGAATTTTATGCGTAGCAAGCTTTGAAATAAGATCATTATATCATCAATCTTAACACATATATTCATTTTACAACAAATCATGGCATGAAAACATTTTAAACAGTTTACGCGTAGAAGGTCATACGCATAAGTCAAAACCCTAGAATTTAAGAATTACGCATATGATTTCTAGCCATAGGAATTGCACCAAAGTTTTTCTGATAAATCTAAGATGTTATGTGAGTGTTATGACCAAGTTTTAACACTAAGTTCGCATTGAATCAAAAGTACCCAAAATATGAAGAACATTAAACCCTAAAGTTCAATTCTTAATCAGTTAAAGTTTTTGGGTAATTTCTGGGTTAACATATGACCAATTCATGTTGAAAACAACCTCAAACAACAATCTTTAAGACCAAAGACATTCACATTTGAGTTGAAAAATGGTATCAGTGATGTTTAAGAAACATTTAGACACAATTATCTTAACACCAAAACTCACAAACATGATTATGTGTTCTTACGCATATCACGAAGAACACAAAATCAACCATAAGCAATAAATTTAACCGTTGGATTTGTTTGAAAATCAAAACCAATGTTTAAAATCATGTTAGAAACATTAATCCACTTACAGTTTGATGATCAAAAACACGGATTGGAAGAGTGATTCTTAGGCGTAGGATTTGTTTGGTAAGGGTAATAAATGTGAAGTGAAAGTGTTAGGTGGGGTGTTTTTATTTAAATGACTTTAAGATTTTGACAGTTTTGGTCCCTCCACCTTTTCCATTTTCATATAAAGCCTTTTAACTTCCATTTTGGTTACCAAACGAAAGATTTTTAGGAAATAACTTTGACGACACTCCCCCTTGACTAAAGAAAATAATGAAGGGTTATAATTTTAGACCGGGGTGTCATTGAACGGAAAAATTTACCACCATTGATAAAAGAAACAAGGGATATGATAACATGCAAGTACGGATGTTTTGAAGCAGTTAAGTGATTATTTTCTCCCCTCGACACTTGATCGGAAAAATAATGAATTTTGAAAGATTAAAGTGTTGTGAAGGAAATGTACTTGCTATGTTAAAAGAAAAATAGATTAGAAGAATAATTTTTCTTTGTTTTATCGGGTTTTATATTTTTGTATTTTGTTTTTGAAAAATTATTTACAAAAGATAATTTGGTGTTTGCGGGTTTTAAAGGCTGTTTTAGGAGGTCATCAATTCCTCTTGAGTCAAACACCTCATACCAATCCGGTGGACCAACTCATTAAACCTAGCGGGAGGCAAGGCTTTGGTGAGAAGATCACATGATTGGTATTCCGTACCTGAAATATAATTCAAGCTGTACCTGTTCCACGTGATCCTTGATGAAATGATAGCGAAGATCGATGTGCTTTGATTTGAATCTTGAAGCCGAGTTTGCGAGATCGCAATGGCACTCGATTGTCGCGGTACATCGGGATTACATCAAATATGTAACCATAGTCTTTGAGTTGTGTTCTCATCCGGATGACTTGAGCACAACACGCGGACATGGCTACATAATACCTTGATTGATATGACGATGTACAATCCACGCTTCTTTGATTGCCAAGACACGGTTTATCACCAAGAAATTGTAGTGCTCTGAGTACTTTTCCTTGAGTCTAAGAATCCTGCGTGGTCGTCGTCTGGCGATTAGTTCAAAACGAATACTTGGATACGGATCCCCAAGTTAATGGTTCCTTGATGTATCGGAGATTCTTTTAGCCTTAGAGAGGTGGGTTTCGGTTGGTCGCGGTGATAATGGGAGCATAGATAAGCGGCAAAGACAATATCAGTGCGCTATTTGTTGGGTACATTAGAGACCCAATAATACTACGGTATTTTGTAGGGTCTACTAATTTCCCATTTAAATCAACATCTAGCTTCTTGGTATGAGTCATTGGTGTGACATAAGTGTCACAGTTTTTATTCAAATTTGTTTAACAATTCAAGGGCATATTTGGGTGACTCAAGAAAATACCGCGGGTGATTGATGAACTTGCGGTCCTAGAAAGAGCGTAAGTTCACCCATCATGGACATTTCAAAATTTTCTTCATTAATATTGCAAAAGCGATTGAGTACTTTTTATGTAGACCCAAAATGATGTCATCCACGTAAATTTGAACAATTAAGATATGTGCCCGTGATATTGTATAAAAGAGTTGGGTCAACCGAACCTTTGGTGAAATTATTAGCAATGAGAAAGATGATAGCTTATCGTACCATGCAGGAGCTTGTTTGAGACCATCTGAGCTTTGTTCGGTTTGTAGACATGGTTGGGAGGCGGGGATCAACGAATCCTTACGGTTGGTGACATAAACCGTTTCTTTCGGTTGTCCGTTGAGAAACGCAGTTTTGACATCCATTTGAAAGACCTTCATATTCATATAAGCCGCAAACAGAAATATCGAGCGACCTCAAGAAGAGCAGCAGAGCAAAAGATTCTTCAAAGTCTATACCTTCTTCACGGCGATAACCCTTAGCAACTAGGCGTGACTTGTTTTGGATGGCGTTCCCTTGACATCAATTTGTTTTCCAAATCCATTTTAGGCCAATAGCGTAGACCCTGTTGGTCTTTCAAGCAGTTCCCATACTTCAAGGCGTTTGAATTGGTTGAGTTTTCTTGCATGGATTCAATCCGGTTGTCTTTTGTCATTGCGTCTTTAATGTTTTAGGCTCAGTTAGCGGATAGTGAGTTCATAAATGCAATGTTCACCATACGTGTGAAGCGTTGTCTTGTAACGATTGGTTGATTAGGGTTGCCAATAATATTTGCGGAGGATGGTCTTTTGTCCACCCGATGTGTAAAGGGTTGATGTTGGTATATATTGTGCATTATGAGGATTCAAATGGTTTGTTGAAGATTACGCGACATACGGTGTAGGAGTCTCATTAGCAAGCGGGTTAAAAACGCATTTGGATCAAAATCTGCGGTGGGGTACTTCATTCGAATATCATCGGTGGTTCATCATTATTTGAAGCGGTTTGTTCAATGTTGTGGTGGAGTCAATGGTGGTGCTTGATGAGTGCTTATTCACTCATCATTTTGGTCAATCGGATGCAAAACATCTAAAAACACTCGAAATGCATCAAAATACTAAAATATCTCAAAATTGTGTTTTATATGTTTTGGATGCAAAATTATTGAAAAGCGAACAAAGTTTGCATAAATGGCGGTTTAGGTCCCCGACTTTTAAAAATAGCAACTTTAGTCCACGGAATTTCAAAGATTGGCGGAATTTACCTGGACAATTTAAATTGGAAAAATAATATCTTTTAGTCCTTGGGTAATTCTAATTTGTCATTTTGGTCTTTATAAAATTTACGGAAAATTACAATTTCAGTCCTTGAGTTTAAAAATAGATGATTTAGTCCTACATTATTTGAGTTTTACAAGTTTGGACCTTGGATTACATTTTGAGAAATTCATGAGTGGTCCACGGATTTTTGGATTTTACACCTTTGGTCCCTAAAATACAATTTGGATCAAATTAAATCTAAGTCCAAAATAAACCCATCTAATACCCTAAGCCCAAACCTGACACCCACTTTACAGTCAACCCGAATCAACCTATCAACCCGGTCAATAGTTTACCTACCTTTTCCCTCCTTCCATCTTTGATTCACTTTCCTATACACAAAACTGGGACTCTTCACCGCTAACAAAATCCTCATTCCCAAACCTTCCCTCCCAGGCGGTATCACATGATACCCATGCCACCATGGCAATCAACCTTACAAAACCCCAAGGGCAGCTCGATTTTGCTCAAGTGGTACCTAACTCATGGATGGCTTGGATTGAAGTCAAGAAGCACAAGAGAAGGTTTTGCTTGTATTCTCTCACCGAAAACACAAAGGCGATGTTGAGACAAGAAAAGAAAAAAAGAAAAAGAAAGACCTTTTTCGATTTTGTACAAATGTAGAATTTAGGATCATTGTAAAATTTGTCTAGAATCTCATGTTCTAGTCCGACTTTTAATTCTTGTCATTTACTTTATTTGTAACTTTTAATTTTCAAAGCAATTTAAAATTAGGTGTTTAATTCGGTTTACTTAAAAGTTATGCGGTTTGACCTTTTGTTCCTTGTACTTGAATCATTCATTGTGATCTTAAGTTGTTCTTATGTTACTTTGAAGTCTTAGTTTGTGATAAAATCGGTTTTTTAGTTACCTAAACTTTTCTGTTTCAAAACAAGTTACTCCCCACTACGAGGATGTTTGGACTTAGCTTGAGTTATAGGATTAAGTGATTTGTGTGAGTTAGTTACGAGTGATTTAAGTTTGTAAAGCGATTTTAAGCTTCCTTGGTCATAGTTTTAGTTTTCAAGTCATTTGATTCATTTTCGACTTCATCATAGAATCATCAAGTTCTTGAATTACATCCCAAGTTAACTTTGTTCTGACCACTTTTGATGTCTTAATTAGGTTCAATGTTAGTTTAGATTGTCTTTTCTTAGTCTTAGTATATTCTAGTTAATATGTTGGTAGCTTATTAGGCATTCAAAGGTGTTTGTTTGTTTATAATTGGTCAATAGTCCGCACTTTCTTGCCTCGTCTGCTGCGTCGTGAACCCCCACACATGACCCTATTACGGTTTTTTAGCTTGTCAAGCTCCAACCTAAGCTAATTTTGTTCTTAGTAGCTTTTAGTTCAAGCTTAATCGGTTCGGTTTTTTGTTCCATTAGAAGCTCTCTTGGTGGCTAATTTTCAAGCTACTAAACCATTTTGGCCTTGATTGGGGACTGTTTTTGACCCTAGTGACAATGCATATTTTTCCTTGGTTCTAGCTTATCCATGACTTATTTTTAGGTTGTTAGTGCTTTTAGTGTATTCTGATGGGTTAGCTTTCATAATTGCTTATTAGTGCTATCTATTTCCTTCCACTTGCTTATTTCCTATTTAGTAGTTTAGGATTCCCTAGTATAACTATTGTGTATTGCTCATCCCATTGTTTCTCTAGCTTGATTCATTTGTTCTTTGCTTATTTTGTTTAACTTAGCTTGTTCTCTATTTATTTTGCTCATCATTGCTTATCTTGCTTATTTTTGTGCTACAAGAATCATAGGGGTGTTTGGTTGAGGTGCGCTTGCATGCGAAACATCAATGACAACTCTTTTTTACTTTTCTTTTGGCTTTTTAGTGTTTAATTAGTGCTTATTAGGTCCCTAGATTGCTTATTATAAGTTGTAGACTAGCACATAGTTCTAGTTTTGATTCACAAGCTTCTTGATAGCTTGTTGAAGCATTTATGTCTTCTAGCCCATTGACCCAATGACCCTTTGCTAAAATTCCATATTTCTTTGCTCAATAAAATTGTACTATGACTTAATTTGAGCTTTTGAAAAAGTTTTGTTTTTGTAAAATAAGTTTATTTTGATCCTTGCTTTGATTTCCCAAAAGAAAACCCAAAAAAAAAAATAAGAAGCCAAAAAGGCAGGAGGTGGGATTCGAACCCAGGACCTCCTGCCCACGAACACAACCCAACCACACTTTTACCAACTGCCCTAGTGTCTTTGTTCAGTTTATTCTTGCATCATTTATCTCTTAACCACAAAAACAGATTTTAAGCTTGCTAGCTTATTTAGCTTTTTAAGTGCTTATTTCATAAAGCAGCACCACAGTTTTTTATTTTTCTTTAATCAAGTATAACTTCAAGTATTTTCTGTGAAATTTTCAGATTTTTCCAAAATAGTTTAGTATTTTTTATAATTAAATTAGATTAAATTAGTTTTTAAATCATAATAAATAATTTAAAACTCAAAAAAATATTCCGCTTTTTCCTAAAATTATTTTTGGTCATGTAGAACGTAGGAAAATTGGTTTTGCACCCGTAGGCCTTAAATTGCATAATTTTCACGTTTATGGCTCGGTTTGTTTTCCCGTTTTCGCGTTTTTGCATTTTATCACCCTAGGACTTAGTGTAGCTTCGTTTTATTATTTCTTAGGCTTAGTAGTAGTTTATTTATAGTTTACTTTGTTTTACTTGCTTTATTTTCATTCCCATTCTTTAATTTGTAGAATAACGAAATCAAAATCCAAAATTCGTTTAACCAATTCAAGTCCTAATCTCGTAACTTATCGACACCGTCAATTTCACACCTCGTTGGGACACGACCCGGGGAATCACTTGCCGATATCACTTTTATCACATTCGTGAGATTTGTAAGTTAACCTTTTCCTAAAAGGTTGATTTGTCAATTAACGATTATTTTGATATCGTTGATATTGTGTTTTCACCACTCACTTCACAACGAATCAAATTTTGGCGCAGTTGTCGGGGAGGTGTGTTGCGACAATATCGTGGTTTTTGCGATTAGTGACTTGAAGAACCTTCCTCGTGAAGTTATTTGCTTTCCAAAAAACCCGAAAACCCAAAAATATTCTTCTCATTCCTCTTATTCGTTGATTCTATTTCTCTTACCCTCTTTTGCCGTTTAATTCTATCCTTCGTATCCTCTCGACCATTTGATTCTAATTCTTTAACCCTCTACATGTTTAATTCTCATGGCGGCGATCGATTATCGTCGTTGTTTTCATTACAAAGGGCGTATGGAAGAGGATCAAGTTTATTGTCTCAATCCGATTGTTTATGTAAGCGGTGTGGTAGAAATTTGGTGCAAGCAAATATTGCTATTGGTGCGAATTATCCGATAAAAACTCTCTCGATGATTCTCAAGTTTTTCGACCACCCGCCACAACCGAGATTTGTTCTATTGTTTACGAGCCTAAACCGTCCGAATTGATCAAAATCTTTCGCGGTTCTGGTTAAGGTTAAGAGAAAAGAGCAAGAACCGGAGACCGAAGCGGAAGTGGTGGAAATTGCTAGCTACGAGAGCACACCACTTGTCACACCTCAGGAATCTTCAAAACCTTTTTCGGACGATTTCATGAACATTGTTCAAAATTGCTTAAATGAATTTCGTCAAATTTCAACTTGAAATACTTTTTACCTACCAATTGTGATGTTGTTGAGCCCTCGATTCCTACTCTGTGCAGAGATATCTTCGTTCGATCAAAGTATTGCTACGGTTGTGGAGACTTGTTACGAAAGGTTTTCGTTGTTTCAAATGTATGTGCGAGTGGTGTGGAAACTATCTTATTGATGGATGTTGTTCGATTTGCGCCGAGAATTCATTCGCTTATGATTCTAACCCGAACTCTTTCGATTATCCTCAAAACAATTTCAACTACCCTCCACAAAATTCATTCGAGCCACAACCGTACTATCAAGATCTCAATGATTCATCATTTCAAAGTTTCTCTCCCCAATACCCTCATTGTGCTAAGTGTGGGGGTCCTCATGATGATTATCAATGTCAATCGTGGAATCAAAATTACTATGGACCTGATCCTTGTTATAACACTTCCGGATTTGACCACATCCAACCCCCACAACTTCCCGTCATTGATCAATTTCCTCGTATAATTCTTGAAGAACTTTTTGAGGAACAAGCAGCTCATAGCGAAAGATATTTAGCCGATGAGCGAGCGGCTCAAAAGCTTATCCTATTTAACGAAGCTTGCCGTCTCGATGGCGAGGATGAGGAGGATTGGGAGATGACAAAGGACAAAGTGCATATCTCAAGCTCACATAGTACCGCATGTCCACTCTCCGCCTCATATTGCCTATCCACCATAGAACCTTGGATAACCTTTTAATGGGGGCGAGCATCTTGACACTATTCGGAAGCGGAACCGTCTTGTGTTGAGAGCCTTGTCCCAACCCAAGTGAATCCGAGGTTATTTACGGTGATATGTGTGATGACCCTCTTGATGATGATTCTTCCCCCCCGAAAGAACTTTTGTTGAGGTAACCTCCGAGTCGAAAATGACTATCGTCATTTGATGATTCTTTATCGTGTGGAGACATCGGTATGTTGAGGAAATACCTTTTGAGCTTGTCGACTTGGAAGAAGTGAGAGATGTTGATCCGATGATCTTGATATGGACACCGATTTTGAGACGGATGATGAAGATATTCTTGTTGTGTCAGAGAAGCCTTTTGCTACGACATTCACTAATCCTCTGTTTGACTTTGATTACGAATTCACTCTAGTTTGGATAATCCATCTTTGACATTCGAATGAGGATAGTGACTTGTACCTCGTTACATCTCCATCTTTACCGAAGAAAGAATAGTGGCAATCCCACTTGACGTTAGACCTTCTCGAGGAGTTCTCCGATGAACTCGCTCTCGTTGATCATTCTCCAGGGAGATGATGATGCTCACTTAGACTTTGAAGCCGACCTTACGAATTGGAAAATCTTATTTACAATTGGTCTTCGATAATTCGTCAAGTGACACTCGTATGGAGAGGTCTACTTTCTTTCTCCGGATGACTTGAAACCTTCGGGTTTTCAGAGTGACGATTATGGCTTAGGTCCATCATCTACTCGTCCGCCTGCTAAACCGCCGGATGATGGAACCTCTTCTAAGCCCGATACGGATGTTTTCATTGCTTTAGTGGTGGATAAGATTTATGAACAGTCCCTTAATGTTCCTCAATCCAATCTTTTGCCCACCCATCTCACCCGTTGTCATGAGATTGTCACTTTGCCTTCTCCTCCCATTTCTTCTCCATGTCTTAACTCTTACGGGAGTGAAGATACCATCTTTGATCCCGGCATTTCTCTTTCTTTTGAGTAGGTTATATCTCATCGGTGGAACTTTCGGCACATTCAATATCTATCAAACCATTTGAATGAAAGTCAGATGGAGATTTTCTCTTCCACTTGCTTCCCAAGGACAAATAAATTGGGTCGAGTCAAGCTAGCGACTCGGTAATCAAAAAGATAGCTAAACATGGGTTTTCACCGTGTGTCCCACCTAGTGTGGGGAGTTGCCCCATTGTTGTACATAAGTTTTCTTAAAAAAAAAAAAAAAAAAAAAATCAAATAATGGCGTAGTATTTCCCTATTACGTTCTCGGTTTCGGCATAACTGGTTACTTTGAATATTGAGGCAATATTCATTTCTAGTGTGGGGAATTCTCGAATTTTATCATGTAATTATACCACCCAATTCCCATTTTGGCCAAAATTTTTTTATGGTTATCGATCCGCCATGTCTAACAAACAAAAGGATTGGCTAATCCGAGAACAAGCGGCTCTTGGTAAAGATATCTCAAATCCGTTGACGGCTTGCAATTTGCCCAAAATTGAATGGTGTTATTTCACCATATCTTTAATTAGTGAAGAGTTGGCTAGCCCATAAGTTTATGGCTTGTGGTAAAGGCGGTTGGAAAACCATAATTGGTGTCGACTCACCAAAGATATTTTATCTAAGAGTTGGCTAGTCGAAGCAAAGCGGCTTACGGTAAAACAAATCAAAACCGTTGAAAGGCGGTGATTTGCTCAAAATCACATGGTTATCGATGTACCATAGTTCTTACTTGAGCTGAAACAATTGGCTACTCCGGAGTAATGGCTTTTGGTAAAGAGATTCAAATCCATTAAGTTTTCTCAAAATATTGCTAGGGACTAGCAATGTTTTAGTGGGGATTTGATGAGTGCTTATTCGCTCATCATTTTTGGTCAAATCGAATGCAAAACATCTAAAACACTCGAAATGCATCAAAATACTAAAAATATCTCAAAATTGTGTTTTATATGTTTGGATGCAAAATTATTGAAAAGCGAACAAAGTTTGCATAATTGGCGGTTTCGGTCCCCGACTTTTAAAAATAGCAACTTTAGTCCACGGAATTTCAAAGATTGATGAATTTACCTGGACAATTTAAATTGGAAAAATAATATCTTTTAGTCCTTGGGTAATTCTAATTTGTCATTTTGGTCTTTATAAAATTTACGGAAAATTACAATTTCAAGTCCTTGAGTTTAAAAAAATGATTTGGTCCCTACATTATTTGAGTTTTACAAGTTTGGACCTTGGATTACATTTTCAGAAATTCATGAGTGGTCCCTGGATTTTCGAATTTTACACCTTTGGTCCCTAAAATACAATTTGGATCAAATTCTAATCCTAAGTCCAAAATAAACCCATCTAATACCCTAAGCCCAAACCCAACACCCCACTTTACCCAGTCCAACCCGAATCAACCTATCAACCCGGTCAATAGTTTACCCTACCTTTTCCCTCCTTCCCTCTTTGTTTCACTTTCCCTGTACCCAAACTCAGGACTCTTCACCATAACCCAAAATCCTCATTCCCCAAACCTTCCCCTCCCCAAGGCAGTATCACATGATACCCATGCCACCATGGCAATCCCAACCTTACAAAACCCCAAGGGACGGCTCAGATTTTGCTCAAAGTGGTACCTAACTCATGGATGGCTTGGATTGAAGTCAAGAAGCACAAGAAGGTTTTGCTTGTATTCTCTCACACCGAAACCACAAGGCGATGGAGACAAGAAAGAAAAAGAAAAAAGAGAAAGACCTTTTTCGATTTTGTATAAATGTAGAATTTAGGATCATTGTAAAATTTGTCTAGAATCTCATGTTCTAGTCCAGCTTTTAATTTACTGTCATTTACTTTATTTGTAACTTTTAATTTTCAAAGCAATTTAAAATTCAGTGTTTAATTCCAGTTTACTTAAAAGTTATTCAGTTTGACCTTTTTGTTCCTTGTACTTGAATCTGTTCATTGTGATCTTAAGTTGTTCTTATGTTACTTTGAAGTCTTCGTTTGTGATAAAATCAGTTTTTTTTAGTTACCTAAACTTTTTCTGTTTCAAAAACCAAGTTACTCCCCCTTACAGGGATGTTTGGACTTAGCTTGAGTTATAGGATTAAGTGATTTGTGTGAGTTAGTTCTGAGTGATTTAAGTTTGTAAACTGATTTTTAAGCTTCCTTGGTCATAGTTTTTAGTTTTCAAGTCATTTGATTCATTTCAGCTTCATCATAGAATCTGTCAAGTTCTTGAATTACATCCCAGTTAACATTCACGCCACTTTTGATGTCTTAATTAGGTTCAATGTTAGTTTAGATTGTCTTTTCTTAGTCTTAGTATATTCTAGTTAATATGTTGGTAGCTTATTAGGCATTCAAAGGTGTTTGTTTGTTTATAATTGATCAATAGTCCGCCTTTCTGCGCCTCGTCTGCTGCGTCGTGAACCCATAACTGACCCTATTACAGTTTTTAGCTTGTCACAAGCTCCAACCTAAACTGCAATTTTGTTCTTAGTAGCTTTTAGTTCAAGCTTAATCGGGTTCAGTTTTTTTTGTTCCATTAGAAGCTCTCTTGGTGGCTAATTTTCAAGCTACTAAACCATTTTTGGTGTGATTGGGGTATTTTTGACCCTATGACAATGCATATTTTTTTCCTTGGTTCTAGCTTATCTGCGGCTTATTTTTAGGTTGTTAGTGCTTTTTAGTGTATTTAGAGTAGGTTAGCTTTCATAATTGCTTATTAGTGCTATCTATTTCCTTCCCACTTGCTTATTTCCTATTTAGTAGTTTAGGATTCCCCTAGTATAACTATTGTGCCAACTGCTCATCCTCATTGTTTCTCTAGCTTGATTCATTTGTTCTTTGCTTATTTTTGTTTAACTTAGCTTGTTCTCTATTTATTTTGCTCATCAACTGCTTATCTTGCTTATTTTTTGTGCTACAAGAATCATAGGGGGTGTTTGGTTGAGGTGCCTTACAGCGGAAACATCCTGGCGGCAACTCTTTTTTTACTTTTCTTTTGGCTTTTTAATGTTTAATTAGTGCTTATTAGGTCCCTAGATTGCTTATTATAAGTTGTAGACTAGCTTGCATAGTTCTAGTTTTGATTCACAAGCTTCTTGATAGCTTGTTGAGCATTATGTCTAGCCCATTGACCCAAACGGCCCTTTGCTAAAATTCCATATTCTTTGCTCAAATAAAATTGTACACGACAATTTGAGCTTTGAAAAAGTTTGTTTTGTAAAATAAGTTTATTTTGATCCTTGCTTTGATTTCCCAAAAAAAACCAAAAAAAATAAGAAGCCAAAAGGCGGGAGGTGGGATTGAACCAGGACCTCCCACCTTACAACACAACCCAACCACACTTTTACCAACTGCCCTAGGGTCTTTGTTCAGTTTATTCTTGCATCATTTATCTCTTAACCACAAAAACAGATTTTAAGCTTGCTAGCTTATTTAGCTTTTTAAGTGCTTATTTCATAAGCGACACCACAGGTTTTTATTTTTCTTTAATCAAGTATAACTTCAAGTATTTTACGTGAAATTTTGATTTTTCAAAATAGTTTAGTATTTTTATAATTAAATTAGATTAAATTAGTTTTTAAATCATAATAAATAATTTAAAACTCAAAAATATTCCGCTTTTCCTAAAATTATTTTGGTCATGTAGAATGTAGGAAAATTGGTTTTGCACCGTAGGCCTTAAATTGCATAATTTTCACGTTTATGGCTCGGTTTGTTTTCCGTTTTAGCGTTTTGCATTTTATCACCCTAGGACTTAGTGTAGCCCGTTTTATTATTTCTTAGGCTTAGTAGTAGTTTATTTATAGTTTACTTTGTTTTACTTGCTTTATTTTCATTCCATTCTTTAATTTGTAGAATAGCAATCAAAATCCAAAATTCGTTTAACCAATTCAAGTCCTAATCTAAGTAACTTATCGACACCGTCAATTTCACACCTTGTTGGGACACGACCCGGGAATCACTTGCGGTATCACTTTTATCACATTCGTGAGATTTGGCAAGTTAACCTTTTTCCTAAAGGTTGATTTGTCGAATTACGATTATTTTGATATCGTTGATATTGTGTTTTCACCACTCACTTCACAACGAATCGGTGCTTCTTCAACGATGGTTGTTGTAGCGGTGTATCGGTATAAGAGTACTATCGGGTTGAGCGGTGAGAAGCAGCGGGGACACACGGGCACGTGCATCAATATCGTCAGCTGAGCAGTAGAGCAAATAACCTTTCCATTTGTTCTTTGAGTGGTGGGGGCTTTGTTCGGTGATGATGGGGTTGAGGAAGTTTAAGCGGTTGTGACGGGTTCCAAACATTATACTCGAAGCCATTTCCGTAAGTTCATCAAAATGAGCATGAATCGTTTCCATCACTGTTTTGTCGGCGATTCGGATCCGGTAACCTTTAGATTTCTGCAATATCAATAAAGACTCAATATCGGCTTTGGCTTTGAGCTTTCAAAATCATCACGATCATTATTCGGATAGCAAAGGGATCCAAATACATAAAAGTGTTTGAGATTCGGTTTATGGTTGTGGACAAGCTCAAAGGTGTTTTATTGTGGCATTTTGTGATCATAGAGCGGTTTTGAGTATAGCATGCGATGAATCGACACGCCCACAAGTGTCTGGAAGTTTAGCATTGATAAACATTGTTCTTGCGACTTCCACTAACGTTCGGTTTCGTCTTTCAACAACTCCGTTTTGTTACGGTGTGCGTGCAATAGATGTTTGATGCTAAATTCCCACTTTCTCATAAAATTCACGAAGGGTTTGGTTAACAAATTCGGTTCCTTTGTGCATTCTTATTTGTCTAATGGTGTTTGGTTGAACACGTATTTTTGTAAGAAAGGTGATGATCATATGTGGAGCTTGGTCTTTGCTTGAAGAAAGTATACCCAAGTCCATCGTGAGTAGTCATCAACAATTACTAAGATGTAGTGTTTGCCATTGATCGTTTGCAGCGCATCGGGCCACACAAATCCATGTGAAGAAGATGAAGCACATCTTTGAGGCATGTTCAACCTTTGAAGGAAAATGAGCACGAGTGCTTTTCCCTTGTTCTGGTGAGCAAAGGTGATCTTTTGAATACCGGAATCGTGGGAGACCTTCAACTAGTTTGTGTCGAGCAAGGTTGGTGATGGTTTGAAAGTTTAGATGTGAGAGGCAGCGATTGCCATAGCCGAGGATTTTGTTGATGTTGCCTTTGAAAGTAAGCGAGATAGGAGATGAAGCAACCATGTCTTGCATAGAGATAATGTAAAGACTAGAATTACGAGCGGACATAAGGTCATTTCCTTGTAGATCACGAAAGAAACAAGTTTTCTCCTGAAAGCAACCTCCAATCTCCATCACAAAACTAACCTCACGAAAGCAGTTGTGACCGAGGCCTTCCACATAGTAAACCTGCGATTTCGATGTTCCCATTGATATAGTCTCAAGTAGCCCATGATAGGCTGCAAGTGATCATTCCGAATCGGCGGTGGCAATGAACTTTGCAATATAGTTTGATAAAAGTTTAAGGTTGCTGTCATGTGCCGGGAACATCCATATCAACAATCGAGAATGATCGTATCACACATTACACACGGATGACACGGATGGAATAGAAGTAGATGTGGAACCCGAAATGTTAGAGGGTTAGGAGCGATGATAGTAGACATACATACATCAATAACTTTAGGCATCCATTTAAATCCTAG
Organism: Chrysanthemum lavandulifolium; assembly: GCA_022545495.1. Taxonomy (NCBI): domain Eukaryota; kingdom Viridiplantae; phylum Streptophyta; class Magnoliopsida; order Asterales; family Asteraceae; genus Chrysanthemum; species Chrysanthemum lavandulifolium. The sequence continues at coordinate 144,861,117 of CM040245.1, read as the reverse complement.
TGTGTTATATATCCATTTCGCCATCTATAACTACTATTTGCTTTAGTCTTAGTGAATGCACTAGGTTGTACTACATTCTTAGGAGGTGGCTGGAGCTACGGGGACAGCAATGCATGCCTTAGAATCTAAGGAAGGCGGTCTACCAAGCTGAGACTTAGAATAATTATTGGGCTAGAGGTATTCCGATTCTTAGGATTAGTAAGCGAGAGATTATAGCGTTAGCAACACATTTGTCATGACAATCGAGTTCATACTTTTACGACAAATAACACAAGGTGCATCGGATGACTATCAAAAGTACTTAAGGTTTAGCATTCGTTACATCACTATTTCTATTACATTTGCGGACGCAATATCTATAGTGGAAGCAACGTGAGTCTTATTCATAGTCCTAGGGTGTTCTTCTACTTTAGCATTCCTTATTGATCTTTTCTTAGGTCGCAACTTCCTATTCTTGATTGAGTGCTCCTAGGTTGTGAAGTGCGGACGTTTGGAAAAACGCAACTATTCTGTTTATGAAGGAAGCACGTTAGCAACTTGTGATTTGGCGGTAGATATTCTATGTTCACGATTCTTGAGTGTTCTTGGTGCTTATCTCTTAATGATGGTAGGCGGAAGTAGTTCATACTTTCCTAACATTTCTCTTAACTTGGAGATAGTGTGAATCAAATCTTGATTTTGAGCAATTTTACCGGCAAAATTCATGACTTCTCTAGTGTGAGCAAGATAGTGATCAAGTTCGTTTGATGCTTCATGACCGGTCTTATTGAGTAAATCAAATATGACACCATATTCTGTTTAACGTTTACAAGTTCTTGTTCATATTTTGAGATTTTACTTTTCAAAGACACGTTTGATCATCCGGTTGCTCAAGTTTAGGATCGGAAGATTTTGCACCCAATGGCGATTTTGTTTTGAAAACCAAGTTGTTGAATGTGAATATCTTTTTCACACCAATTAAAGGCGGCGTTTTGCATTGTAAAGTTCGTTAAGTAATCGTTCTCGACTTTTAAAGACTCGATCTGAAGCACATTATCGGTATTCTCATGATTACCACGAGTCAACATTATCGTGAGATATAATCGGATGCATGTGGCAAAGAATTGAATAACACAACATTATGGATATCGTACAGATAACATCTTTCAAGAGTCGATCAACATCTTTTCTCAACATTTTCTTTTTGCGTTTAGTATTAGAAATAGATGTTTACATTTTCTCAGCGACCTTCATTCAAGTTCCTTATGAAAGTCCTGTTCCCAAGACAATGCATAATTTTTCAAATTCTTAACATTTGGTAAAGATTTTTCGAAAAATGTCTCTTTGTTCTCGCGCCGGAGGCGATTGAAAATGTTGAACTTTGATTTGAGAATGATATTCTATCTCATGTTGTAAAGTTACGAGGTCGACCATAAAATGTCAAAATATATGAAATTTTGCGATTTTTCAGTTTTGAGTTTACTTCACCGATGGAAGGTAAGGACCATAAATTTGTGCATAATATGGTTTGGGATTAACATTAGAAGACTCGGTGTTTTATGATAATCCTTGGTGTGTTAGAAGAATCCGTTGGTATGACAAAAGTGACGGTTTTGAATAATTAAAGGTTTGTTGTAAACAACATTTTTAATTAATGACTCTCGTCTTCGCATCTAATTCCTCTTGATGATGATATTCAACAACACTCATATGAAATTATCAATTTTATATTACCTTTGAAACTTGAGTTGGTTTGAATGCTTTGGTTGAAAGCTTAGGTTTATGTCTGCAAGATTTGGTCCATATCCTTTTGGATCGGGTTTTAAGGTAAACTTTTCAATAGCGATTCTTGGCTCACCATGTTTGTAAACATGATTTTAAACTCTTTAAGTTTTGCGTTGCAAGCCGATAATTCCTTCAAGATGATTATCTATTGGGTCCGTGGAATGCTTTTTGTATCGGAGGCTGTTTTGGCAATTTTATACTCACCTTAGCTTTTGATTTTCCAAGGTGAGGCGTTAATTTGCTTTTTATGTTCATGTTTCGGATGTTCTATCTCGAGACAACAAAGCATTCTTGAAGCGGCTAGATCATGCATCGTCTCTCTAAATATTTTTCGTTTTGATGAGATTTAGTAAAGGTTGCTTCAAAACCTTTTTCACGTTTTCTTGAGTTTTGAAAAAGTTGAGTTGCTTTTGTAAACATTCAAAATCCTTGGTTAATGATGCATTTTACTTTTTAAGTCCTTATTTAATGCACAACATGTTTCAATTTGGGATTCTTTGGTCTTTAAGTAAAGAGCAAGATCGGATGAGGCAAAAGTTAGGCTTGTTCACGAAGTCACAACATGATCATTATTTAGATCCTCAAGTATAACCACGGAGTCAATTTGATTATCAAAGGAAACCATAAGGTCATCTTGATCGTCAAATGTAACTACAGTGGTCTATTTGAAAATTATCGGAATGAGATGTAAATAACTCATTTTGAACATTACGAGCCTTGCGGATTCGGATGTTGGCGGAGATATTAGATCGAGAGATAAATATGGTTTGTTCGGGCACTGAGACAAGCCATCGATGTCATACTCTGTTGGGCTGTGTCACTCATGTGTAACTCATGTGTTAGGAATTAGAAATTCCCGGTATTAAGAGTCGGTCACCTCAAGTATATGTAATCGTTAAGCTCGTAGTCGTAGTTCTTTTAAGTTAAGTAGTAATTTAGTTGAGTAACACCGTGGAGGACGAGACGGGTCTTTACCCACTGTATGCACGATCCACAGCCCAAAGTGTGGCGAGTTATGTAAGACTATAAATACTCTCTACCTTCCAAGGTAGAGGTTGGAGCTCATAATAATATCTTTCACTTTCTCTCACTAAGTTCCCTAAACCTCTAACTTTCTCTCTAGAATTCCATCTATATGCTACTTTGTGTTATGGTTTGATGTGTATGTGAAAAGTTATATCTTACAATTGGTATCAAGAGCCATGGTTAGATCATATCTTGCACATCTTTGGATTTATAGTGGTTTTTAGGTGGTTTTGAGTTTGAAAAGTTTAGTGGTTTTTGCATCATTTGGTTGATCTCTTGTGTTAAAGTTTGAATTTTGTTGGTACTTTTATGTTTAGAATCATCAAAAGTGTTTAGGTTTTCATTTGGTAGCTTGAATCATCTTGGTTGGGTTGTTTTGGATTGAAAAGTGAAGTTTATTTGGTTTTTCATGGTAGCGACTTAGCTCTCGGAAAAGTTTCTTGGTAGCGACTTGCTTCACGGTTTTGTAGCGACTTACGAGTGTTAAAGTTAGCGAGTTAAAGCTAGCGAGTTAAAGTACAAGTAGTGGACTCTCCACTACGGGTAGCGACTGTGGTAGCGACTTGGTCGATGTGAGTTGCTCTTTAGCGACTTGCGTTTCTAGCGACTTGTGTAGTAATTGTTGCCAAAATTTGGTTAGCGACTTGGTCCGTGTGAGTTACTACTTAGCGACTTGCTTTTCATTAGCGACTTGGGATTCTAGCGACTTGGTGTCTAGCGAATTAGTTTCTAGCGACTTAGTGCGTTTGTTTCTAGCGACTTAGAGCTTTATCATCTAGCGACTTGAGTGATTGTTTACGGTTTCTCTTGATTTAGTAAAATCCGTGAAGAATCTATTTCCGGTTTAATCATTGAGTTATAAAATCCGTATAATCTGTTAACATGTCTACCAACGTCCCCTACATCATCTCCATCGTTGTCGAGGATGTACAAGCAATTTGGTTGAGATACTCGTCCACCATGCTTGCCAGGAGGCGATTACGACTCTTGGGCTCAACGAATCGATTGTATTGCCTTGGAAAGGAGAATGGTGTCAACATTCTCAAATCCATTGATGAAGGACCATATCGAGTTGAAACGACTAGAGACATACTTGATACTAATGAAGATGGTACTCTGTTTACGGAATGGACGGACCTAAGATGTATGATGAGCTTGATGATAAGGAGAAAAGAGATTCGATGCGAGATATCGGGGCTTCAAACATTGTTCTTCAAGGTCTTCCTAAAGACATCTACAAGTCGATCAATCATAACACGGATGCTAAGGCGGTTTGGGATAATGTTAAGATGCTTCTCTCGGGTTCGAATCGACTATGGAAGGCAGAGAATCTCAACTCTATGGCTAATTTGAGCACTTCAAGATGAAACCGGATGAGTGTCTATGAGTACTATGTGAGATTTCATAAGTTAGTGAATGACATGAGAAACATCGAATGACTATGCCTAACATTCATTTGAACTCAAAGTTTGTGAACAACATGAATCCCGAATGGCACAAGTTTGTCACGGTTTGTGAAGCTTACTAAAGGATTGAAGAACACAAACTATGAGCAACTCTATGCCTTCCTCCTTGAATGAGAGACATGCCATGTTTGAAAAATTGATTCTCAATCGGTTCAAAACCAACTGAGGAGAGACAAGCTCGTCTAATGACTCAACGACCTTCTACTCAAACATTGGAATCACAACCAAAGCATCACAAGTCATACCCTTGGGTAATGGTAATCACAAACTCATTCACGGTCCTATGTTCAAACAAGGCGATCTTTGATGCACGTGGATAACATCGTTAATCAACTAGCTCTACTCATTAGTCAAAACATGAATTCTCTCCCTGAACCAACAACAACCTAGAGGCGCATCTAACCCACATAATCAAGCCCTTTGTTAAAGATGGAAGGATCGTGGTGCAACCGATTCGGGAAACGAAGATGATCAAGGAAGAGGTGGGTGGGAGAGGTTATGTTGGCAACATAATCGAGGAAGAAATGGTAACCAAGGTCAAGCTAAGCCTATCAAATGCTATAACTGTGGTGGTGAAGGACACATTGCAAGGAACCGCACATCTCCAAAGCGTCCTCGAATCTTTGATTACTTAGGAGATAAGATGTTCTTTGCACAAGCTCGGGACAATGGTGCTGCGTTGGATGAAGAGGAATTCTTTTCTTCTTGAGGGCAATGCCAAGACCTATGATGCGAGATGTGGATGAGCGGCTATTCGGAGATAGGTCACAATCATCGAGCGCCTTTCAAGTCGTTGATTGTGATGCATATGACTCGATGTAGATGATGGACCTCTGCACACACAATCTTTATGGCTAGCATCTCTCCAATGGTCTCTCCCAAGATCTCTTCTTCACCACAAGTGGCCCATCCAAGGACAAACTCATCTCGGAGGTATTAAAGCTATCGATGATCTCGATGTGCAACAGATGTATGACAAAGTACAACCAAGCGAAACTATTGAATCAAATATTGAAAATATGGGTAATATCAATATTGTCCCATACGATCAATACGTGAAACAAAGTGAAAGTGAAGTTGTACCAAGTGATGCATCTTCTGCGATCAACAATGACTATGTCTTTGATGAATACACCATGCATGTGCTCTGATGATTCCATAATTTACGAACTAAATGCCTATAAGGGCGTGTTGCTATTTATGAACAACGTGCAAAATTTGAGTTGACCACTCGTGAGCGGAAATGGATGTCCAAGTGAGTGCGATAATTAGAAAAAGTAAGTTTAGAGAAGAAGTATTGAAACAAGAATTAAATTCCTTGCAAGAAAAACTTTCTAAAACATAAGCAAAACAAGAACTTCAAGAAAATGTGAAAATGCTTAAGCAAGAATTTAATGCAAAGGAATCAAAACTCTTGAGAGATTTTCTAATCGAAAACTTTGAAAACAAACTTGAAAACAAGTTGTACATACAAGGAAACACCATTAGATGCTCACATGGTCACGAAACATCGTGTCTTAAGCGATAAGCATAGCATTCCCTTGTTGAGGAACCAAATCCAGAGGTAATTAAAAGGCTAGAAATGCTCATAAGGTGCTTTATGATGGTAATGAAGTCCTTAAGCCTAAGCGAGAAACCTAGTTGCGTTGAGTGCGAGGAAGATAAGATATTAAATGAAATCATTAGGGAAAAGATGAATAAGAAACAAAATGATCCCAAATGCAAAGAGAAAACATAATCATCTCTCCTCATGATTACAAGAAGAAAACTGGATTTCCTTGAACAAGTTTAAGCCTCGAGACTTTGTTGACTCCCGAACAAGTCTTACGGAAAAGGATTTAGATAAGCGAGAAAGTGGAAAACATTATTGAAACAAACCTCCCTTTTGAAAATGCCTAGAGCGATTGTGTATCCTTCTAATACACCAATGCATCTTGTTCCTAGAACAATTGCCACTAAAAGCAAGACATTAATTAGCCAATCGTTATATTTCAACTATTTGTTGATTTTGAGAAAACTTGCAAGAAAAGGATCACACCCACTGGTATAATCAAGGAGAAAGAGGTTTTGAACAAATGAAAGAATGTTATTTAGCGAGGTCATGCCCTTCTTTAAACTTCTAAAGATCACTTTGAGAGTCTTAAAAGGGGTAGAAAGCGATATTAAGGGTATGGAAAAGGAATTTGATGCAATGGTTGTTGAAGTTAGTGATTATGAGCGTGCACTAAAATATAATGAGATTGAGAGAAAGAACACGCATACATTAAATGAGAATCTTATTCTTGAATGTGTTGCTCAAGATGTCTTTTCTTTGCTTCAAATTGCTCTATTAATGCTTCCAAATTTCATGAACTATCTGTGCCCTGAAAGTCTCCCATGATCGTGTCATTGAGCTTGAAAAACTAATTATAAACTAAATGAGAAAATTGAACTGGATGATCATGACAATTTGGTTAAACATTTTTCTAAACTAGAAGTTGAGTATTTTAATCTACAACTAAAATATCAACATCTCAAAGAAAATGTCAAAACTTCAAATATCAAGACATCTTGAGATGCTCGAGTTTGATCGATTTTTCAAATTAACAAAGCGAGATGAGCAGATTCAAGCTCGATGTAACACGATCGAGAAAGTTGAAAGCCCAAATCTCTCAATTAAAGGGTCAAGCGAACAATATGACAGGGCTCCCAAATGCCTCCTTCTTTAGATTCTCGAATTCTCAAGCGTTTCATCTTCAAAACCTAGTAAATGCTTTACAAAGGAAAGCGAAAGTTTTCTAGAAGAAAATGAAAAGGTTAAGCGTCATTTCAATGAGTTATTTGAATCAATTAAAGTCACTCGTAACAAAACAACGAACAAATAGCTTCATTGCAAAAGGAAATTGAGAATCAAGAGTCGTAAAAGGGAAAATGCCAATGATCAATGGGAGAATGGTGTATCTAAGGCTCACTCACGGTAATAAATATGCTTTATACGTGACATATGTCCCCCTCATCTGAGGAACAACAAACTTGCCATTCAAACATATTTCTCATCCCTTAAGGATTGCCTAGAATGTCTGCGTGAGATTGTTGAAGAGGATAAGCTAGAGAAACCACATGATAATGCAATTGGACATGCATGCTTATATGCCAAACGATCTCAAGAAATCTTAGAATGCTTGATCACAATATGCCCAAAGACATTAGGTGAGAAAGTTAACCCTTTGATTCCATGCTCGATGCCTAAGGCCAAATATGATATACACTCGATTCCCAATGTTTTGAATGTGAACCGTAGTGTACCCTTGAGTAGTTGATTCTAGATCCATCAATGCTAAGAAAGAGAACTCAAGCGTGCCTTCTAGGAGTACAAATCTCGGTACCTCTAGTTTTAAGAGTGTGAACCGTAGTACACTGCATGTAGTTCGGATCCCAAGACATCTAAGCAATTGGTGCAAAGAGTAGTAAAACAAAATAATGTTCCCATTCCCTCTACAGAGTAATCGGTGACACTAAAGGGAGCGGGTCAAAGTCTCAAGACAATACAAGGAATGATAGGACCTCTCAAGCTAAGAATGTGCCTTTGGAAGAAAGTAAAGAACAATCTAGGAACCTTAAGTTTGAATCGAATAAAGCGAATCGTGTTGATTCTAGTATTAGCCATAAGCGTCTTGTAATTAATTGAATTACGATACTATTTGCAAAACTTGTCGATGTTTGCTTGAATTACATTTCTAATCATGGATGTGATGTCAATGCTTTGCCTAATGATGTTAATTGTCCGATTAATATTGTTAATGCTAAAACTCATACTAAAAAGGCTAAAAGGCAAAAGCGAAAGAGAGTTAGAAAACAATGAAACCCACAGGAAGAACATTGTGAGAATAGGCTTTTATTGGATACAGTTGGTCATAAGACTAATCGAGATAATGCCCACTAGAAAATGGATGCCTCTTGGTAGAACTATTCCTTAAGAAGTGGACACCTTGTAAATAGGGTTATCTGAGACACTAGTATTGCATCTATTCACAATGATTCCATTACCTCACCATTCGATATGAATGCTTCTATTTACGATGTGGGTGGTCCAATGTTGCTACTAACCAAATGGAACCCATTCTTGCATGGGGATCCCAATTATCGATTATCCATTCTTATGCGTGTTCAACTGCAGATCGTTCAAATCGTTACGTGGTACTGGACTCAGTTGTTCAAGCATATATTTGGAGACGGTCACGCTCATGAACTTCGTGAGCAAATTCATCGGGCTATTAGATTTGGAAATGATCATTTGGTGCTATTATGGGTTATGGAGATTATGTTGTTGGTGATAGTGTCATCTCAGTGTATTATGTGGAAGGTTTAGGTCATAATCTGTTCTCTGTTGGTCAATTCGTGATTACGATCTAGAAGTAGCCTTGAAAACATACCGCTTCGTTAGAGATCTTAATGGTAAGGAGGCTGCTGAAAGGAACTCGTGGCTCAAACCTTTACACTATCTCTATCGATGACATGATGAGAGCTTCACCAATCGCTTGTAATCAAAGGCTTCAAAAACAAAGTCATGGTTATGGCATCGTCGTCTCAATCATTTGAACTTGGCACCATCAACGATCTTTCGAGAAAGGACCTAGTTGTAGGTTTACCTAGACTAAAGTATGAAAAGGATCATCTTTGTTGACATGTCAATTGGGAAAAAGCAAAGTATGCCCATAAACCCAAACCTACTAACTCGCTCATCAGAAGTTCTTCATATGATTCATATGGATTTATGTGGACCAATGAGGGTGCGAGAATATCTTTGGGAAGAAATATGTGTTAGTTGTGGTTGATGATTATTCTAGATTCACAGGTCAAGTTCTTAAGGACAAAGGATGAAACTCGATATCATCATCAAACTCATCAAGCATTGCGAGTTAGACTAAACAAAAGCTGCCGAATTATCGAGCAGACAATGGGCGGGTTTGTCAACAAACAACTTAGTGAATTCTATGAAAGCGTTGGAATCGACCATCAAAGAAGTGTTCCACGAACCCTCAGCGAGCGGTGTAGTTGAAAGGCGAAATCGCACTCTTGTTGAAGTGCTAGAACAATCTTGATCTACTCAAAGGTTCCAATGTTTCTCGAGGTGAAGCAATTGCCCTTGCATGTTACACACAAAATCGTTCCCCGATTCACACCATTCATGGAAAAACTCCATATGAACTTGTCCACAACAGAAACCCAATCTATCTTTCCTTCGTGTGTTTGGTGCCTTGTGCTATCCAACTAATGAGGTCAAGACTTGGGCAAACTTAGGGCTAAAGCCGACATTGGAGTATTTGTAGGATATGCACCAAACAAAAGGGATACCGAATCTACAACAAAAGAACCCGAAATATCATGGAAACAATTCACGTACGTTTGATGGTGACCGGTCAAATGGCTCTGGACACTCCAACTCAGGACCCGCACTTCAAAACAGTCTATTGGTTCATCCCTTGTTCCAAACTCCTCTCAAGAAAGCGCCATATGTACCTCCATCCGAAGATGATGTAAAGAAATTGTTTGATCCAATGTTTGATGAACTGTATGAGTCTACTACTAATGAGGTGCTAATCCTACAACAGAGGATGCTCATATTCCGATGAATGAAGTCAATCCATCGGTTTCAATATCTCGTAAGTCAAGAAGCACTGCTTCTTGATCCTTTAGTCTCATCAACAAATCATCATTCTTCAAATGTACATCATGGAAATGTTTACGCATCAATGATGAAGTTAATCCTTTGCGACTCCGAAGATGCTCCATTTGAAAACATATTTGCTACTCCGAATCATCATCGAACCATCTTCTTGAGAGACATCGACTCGACTACCTCGGTTCCTCAACAAATGCCACATGAACACCTCGGAAAATGGACTCACGATCATCCATTAGACAACATCATTGGAAATCCCTCTCGTCTGTATCAACCGGAAGCAACTCGCATAACCGATGCCTTATGGTGCTTCTTCAACTCCGTACTATCTAAGATCGAACCAAAAGATGTTAAAGCGCTATGAATGAAGATAGGTGGTTCAATGCTATGCAAGATGAAATTCATGAGTTTGATCGTCTTGATGTATGGGAGTTAGTACGCTCCGAGCGTGCTATGATTATAGCTCTAAAATGGATCTTCAAAGTAAAACTTGATGAGCATGGTGATGTGTTGAAGAACAAGGCTCGATTAGTTGCTAAAGGATATCGTCAAGAGGAGGTATAGACTTTGAAGAATCGTTTGCTCCGTTGCTCGAATCGAGGCAATCGAATCTTTCCGCTAATCCGCTAGTAAGAACATGGTGGTATATCGGATGGATGTAAAGACGGCATTTACGAGCGGAGATCTTAAGGAAGTTGTCTCGCCATAACCTGAAGGATTTGTGAACCAAGAGCATCCTACTCACGTTTATCGTTTGAAGAAGGCTCTTACGGTTTAAAGCAAGCTCCAAGGGCATGGTATGATACATTATCTAAGTTTCTTCTATCAACCGGATTCATCAAAGGAGCGATTGATCCTACATTGTTCACCAAGAAGTCGAGCAAACATTTGATTCATGTTCAAATTTATGTTGATGATATTATTTTGCCTCGACCGACCCAATGGAATGTGATCGTTTTCTAATGAAATGAGTTCAAAGTTTCAAATGTCAATGATGGGACAAATGTCATTTTCTTGGGATTACAAATTTCACAAAGTCCGGAGGCATTTTCATAAATCAATCTAAATATGCAATGAGATTTTAAAGAAATTTGGATTTGATTCAAGTGACCCCGTTGACACCCCATGATTGACGAACCAAACTAGATGAGGACCTCTCGGGATCATGATTGACCAAGCGAAATATGGGAGTATGATTGGATCCCGATGTATCTCAACGCTAGTAGACCGACATCTTGTTCTCTGTGTGCATGTGTGCTAGATACCGTGCTAAGCCTACTAAAAAGCACCTTGAAGCGGTTAAGCGGGTCTTCGGTATCTCCAAGGAACCATCAATATGGGACTATGGTACCAGAAGGACACCGGTATGTCACTAACGGCCTATCGAGATCTTGATCATGCGGGTTGTCAAGATACACGTCAAGCACGTCGAGAGGTGCTCGGTTTTGGGTGATAAGCTTGTGAGTGGTCTTCAAAGAAGCAAATGAGTACTTCTATTTCCTTCTGAGGTGAATACATAGCCATGTCATCTTGTTGTGCTCAAATCTTATGGATGAGATCTCAATTATCGACTATGGCTTTGAATTCAACAAAATCCTCGCATCTTGTGATAATAAAGTGCTATTGCTCTCTCATGCAACAACGTTCAACACTCAAGAGCAAAGCATATCGACATTCGACATCATTTCATCGAGGAACAAGTGGAAAAAGGTGTGGTGGAACTATATTTTGTGAGGTCCGAATATCGGTTAGCGGACATCTTCACCAAAGCTCTTCCAAGAGAACGTTTTGAGTTTATTCTTCCACGCCTTGGTTTGAAAAGCCTTCAACCGGAAACTCTCAAACGTCTTGAGGAGGAAGGCGAGGAGTAAAGGTCTATCTTCATCTTTCTCTTGTAAATATTTATTAAGTAAAACAAAATACAAAATTATAAAACCTTCAAAAATCAAATAGAAAAATATAAATCTTTCAAAATCCATAAAATTTGAAAATTCGAAAATCTTCAAAAAAAATATTGTCATTTTGTCATGTTTTTCTCGGTTCGATAATATCTACGGTCTTTGTCTTTGTCATTCAAAGAATGACACGGACTTTAGATCTTGTCAAATTCTTAAAAAAAAAAATAAAAATAAAAAAAAAATAAAAATAAATAAATAAATAAATTTTGGGAAAGAGAAATGGTTTATTGTCATCTTCGAGCAATAACCGGTTTTAAAGAAAAACAGAGCCATGTTTTACCATGTTTTCAAATCCTATGCTCGATTCTATAAACTCCTATCTCTGTGAAAACTAAATGCTTTGAAAAATAACTCAATCTCTATTTTGATAATCATCGGGACTTATTTGTCAAAATCTCTATCTCTCAATCAACAACCTCGTCATTGATTGAGGGAGAATGATTTCAATTAAATTAAAAGTTATTTGGCATTAAATTGTTTTCAAAAGATATATATGCATGTTTTATAAATGGAGTTTAAAGTCTTAAAATCGATCCATGTCGGTTAAAACACTTTCACAATCAAGTCACAATTCTCCTTAAAAGCTTTCAAAATCAATTTAAATCTATACGAGATCACAAATCTCAAATGATTTGATAATTGTGATCGGGGAGAATGTGTGATTTAAATTGGATTTAAGCGATAATTAGGTAAATGGTTATAAAAGGATGTACATGCTATCCCGCCCACATGTGACAAACGATTTCAAATTTTCAATGCACATGTTGAGGGGAGCATCTATTTTAAACCTATGACTTGAAGCGTGATCATTTATCCCAATGTGCAAGTTCCTCTAGTATGTGCAAAACTCTTCTCAAACCTCGAGGCACATATTGAGGGGGCGAATTATGGAAACCTCATCCTTCCGGAAATGCTATAACTACTTGATTTTTGAGGAAGTGATGTTGATATCTTTAGAAAATGGTAATCAAAAAGTTAATTCTTTCTCTTGCCTCCGTGTGCAAAACATTTTCAATACTTGATGCACATGTTGAGGGGAGTTCTCGTTCTAAAATATCAAAAACAATTCGGTACAAAATGCTTTGATAATATATCACAAGTATACGAATTGATTTTCAAATGGTTTTCAATTGGATCCAATGGTAGGCGAACAATACCAAATAGACCGACCAACTTTACTTCATGTACGGTGATATAAGGATGATAAGGTTATGTATGTGTTCCCATGATCCGCGAACGGAGGGATCTACCGAGGACAATCCACTAGTTAGTGTAGAAGTCCTTAGGTATGATGATAAAGGAGAAAAATGAGATATGGGAAGTGTGCGGACTAAGGCGAGCTAATCTTGGAATAAACCCAACAAGGTTCTAGCTATGAAGTCTCGGTAAGCTTGAAGGGTTGAAGAATTAAAAAGAATTGAATGAGAAAGGGTGAAAACAAATAGCCTCCATTTATTCAACCTTAGGCGAAACCGGGTTCACTTCATATACTCGATGGTAACATCGGTATTGAAGACAAGGCGTCATGGACCCGGTGGCGCACTACACTTCACCTTTCCAAACCACTCAAGTTCCTCTTAAAAGGGCTTGTTTCATTCTCACGGGAACCAACATTATCTATCGACTTTCTCTTAGAGATGGTTGATATTGAAGAAGGAGACCCTCTCCTAGTCTCCGTTATAGGATCCAAATATGCACAAATTGAGTCTAGAGCCACGAGATCATCAATAAATCTCATTAGGACACCTTCAATGAAGACTCTGTTTCACACAATGTGGAAAGAGATTATATCTTGAGTCCTACGCATTATCCTTGTGGTATTGCGGAACATCGAGTGATGTGTTTACACATTCACAATGAAGATGGAAAGCCTTCGGAGCCAACATCAAACAAGCTCACGGTAGGTGGCATGTGAGATCTATTATATAGATCAACCGTGTGACAACCGAAGCAGAAACAATGGGGCGATTCAATCTCTTGAATCAATCACGGTTCGAGTTATGGATTGACGGATACCTTTGAAAAACCGGTCTTTGTGCTTAAAAACTCTTTTCTTTAGCACATCGATTGTGTAATCATTTTTCAAACCAAAAGGTATTTTATGATTGATAATTGATTTTCTATAAAACCTTCGTTGTATTGCAAAACAATTTCTATTGAGCAATACGATTGTTTTCAAATCTCCTTTCATCAATCGGTGGACTTAAAATTATTTGGTTCACTCACTCCGTGTTGTCTTCTTTGAGATGTTCGGTTTGAGAACGGCTAGAACATTGCGAAACCCTGTCAAGGAGATTCTTAGGAATCCTACGATCACAGCGTACTTGTCTTGATCAGCGGGGAACCGTGGGCGTGTACCTCAATTCAACGAAGTGATCAAAGACACTTTCGTGCGATTTGTTGCTAAGCTGTTGTATGCGAGTGCGCCGGCGTTTGCGGTGATCGAATGAAGCGGTCAATCCACCGCATGCTCACTTAACACATTCATCTCAAAAGAAATCATGATTAGTGCATCAATGACTCGATATTCTCACTCCATGCTTACGCTACGCCGATGCCAATATCATGTATCAACTAATGCTTCCGCTACTCGATGAGAAGATATCATGATCCGAATGTGAGCATGTCGGTCCCAAAGTCACAACATCGAAAATACCAACACCACAAAGGATATGTCGAGATTGTTGTGGTGATGATCTCCAAAGATGGCTCAAACTTATCATCACGTGGATCGGTAAAGACCTCCACTTGGAATAACCAAACATGCAATGTGAAGAATCAATGACTACGAGCTCGGGAGCAAGGACTACATCAAGAATACTAGATCAATTGTTAATGTTATATCTATTTGTATTCTATGTAATTTTGGTACATGTTTGAGGTGACCTCCTTAGGGGAGATTGTTAGGAATTAGAAATTCTCGGTATTAAAAAGTCGGTCACCTCAAGTATATGTAATCGTTAAGCTCGTAGTCGTAGTTCTTTTAAGTTAAGTAGTAATTTAGTTGAGTAACACCGTGGAGGACAGACGGGTCTTTACCCAGCTGTATGCGATCCTGACCCAAAGTGTGGCGAGTTATGTAAGACTATAAATACTCTCTACCTTCCAAGGTAGAGAGTTGAACTCATAATAATATCTTTCACTTTCTCTCACTAAGTTCCCTAAACCTCTAACTTTCTCTCTAGAATTCCATCTATATGCTACTTTGTGTCATGGTTTGATGTGTATGTGAAAAGTTATATCTTACATCATGCATATTAGCCATCAACATACTTGTTGCATTGGCACGCAAGTCCTCCATATCATCATCTCGAGTGCATTTGCCATAAAACTCATTCTTTGTCTTTAAGAGATCCACCACTTCATCCTTAAGAGCCAAAGAAGAGCCTCTTTGAAATAAGCACGCCCTTGTCCTCGGCTTTGGGCATGCATTATCCATGTGTCCCTTCTCATTTCGGTTGTAGCATCGAAGACCATTCAACCCATTACGAGCGTTTCTGTTCCACCACTGGAGCTCTGTTGTTATTCCGACCTCTGACATTAAACCCTTGACCACCGCCCATCGGCGACCATAACCACGATTACGAACTTCAACTCGTCCATTGTTTACAACGACTGATTTCGTGTGTTAGATGAGGAACGAATCGATTGTTGGATTTGTTGGTATAACGGCTAAAAGCATTAGCAATCATAACAAATCCTTGTTGCAATGCTTGAGCGGATCGATGTCCTCATTAGCTTCATCGACAATTGGTTGAGCATTGTTGTTGTTGTATGGAACCAATTGATTTTGTTGAGATTGTTGATGTGAATGATCGTTTTATGTGAGAAGCGATTAGTTGAGTTGCTTGTTGAGGAGGATAACTTTGTTGAGCATATAAGGCAAGTTGTTGATTTTCGGATGTGTAGGTGGAGCAATTTGAGCACGGAGAATCCTTTCCGATCAACTTCTTTTTCATGAGGCTTCAAGTAATCATACAACAATCCATATGTAGAATGATGCATATTCTTTGCTTGTCGGAGAAAAATGACATACTTCTCCCATTCGGACCAAGACTACTCGAAACTTAGTATTCACTGCAATTCTTGGCATGATGATGTTATGTTTATCCAAATCATTGATGATGTCGAAAATCGATGATGATAAGACTCAATGTCTCTCGATTCAATCATGAAGTGTTCATAAGCCAAGTAAATTTTGGATTCCAAATCCTCGATTGAGTCACAGATCCTTCCATAAGAAGATGGATATGTTCTCACATTTCCTTTGATCTTTTGAGCATCAACACTTGAAGAATTGGGTTAGGTAATCCTAAAAGGATATATTGCATTGCAAGCTCATCGACTTCATAGTGTAGAAGTTCATTTGATTTAAATCTGCTTGTAGCAATGTTCGTTTGTTCATCTCTTGGTGGATTAGCATTAGGATCTCAAGTACAATGTGATAGGCATCTCAAATGGACCTTCAAGATAACCTTCTTTAAGAACTTTCCATGTGGCTTCTTCGGATCACAAAACATAAAGAAACTTATCACCCATTGATCGTAGTTTCTGGAGTGAGCATTGGAGGTCTATCAAGTGATCCGACCTCATGAATTGATTGTTGGTCGCTTAAAGCTTCACACATCTTTGCAAACCAAGTGGGTTCCTTCATAGTGTTCCATGATGGATGTTGATTGAAGTCATTTGTGTACGGTTGAACTTGAAGACTTGGCGGTGTTTGAACCATTTGTGGTGGAGGAATTGCTCCAAGTTGTGGAGTATGTTGTTGATTAAATTGTTGTTGATAAATTGCTTGTTGTTGATTCCATTGTTGATGTTGTGGACTTAGTTGTTGTTGTCGTTGAGAATAAGTGTAAGGGAAATAGTTAGAGTATGGTGGTTGTGACATGTTGAAAAAGCTTGTGTTGGTAAAAATGGATCTTTGTAGTCGAATGAACCTTTGTTGATGAAGTGTCCTTAGGCGTAGAAATCACAAGAAACCAAGTGGAACTTATGCGTAAAAACACCAAAGTTACGCGTAACAAAGAGATTTCTGCGTAGTTTTAGCTTCTGCGTAAGTAGGGTAAATGCACTAAAGTTATGCGTGACACAAAGTTAGGCGTGAAAGTTAGGCGTGGGATTACCTTATCGTAAGACTAGGCTTAGGCGTGAGATGAATCTTATGTGTAGGATTTCTACGCGTAAGCTTTATGCTTATGCGTAAGTTTAGGGTTTTGCCAAATGATCTTTTGCACTATCACGGTGCAAAAGATATCCAAAGTCGACGTATTTTCGGGCTTATCAAGCAAGAAAACACGGAGTAAACCGTAAAATCGAAGATCAAACCACGAATAAAGTTACGCGTAAGATTAGGGTTTTGATCGCGTAATCTTACTCGTAAAAATGATTATGCCCAAAGATGTTTCTAAACCAGATTTTGTTATGGAATAGCTTCAATATCACCAAAATAACACAAAATGTGAAACTTGATGAACCAAAGCATTAAGCGGGTTCTGTGTAGAGCGACACCCACGAACAAAAACAAGCTTAAAAACTTAGATCCACGCGTAAAGGTTGAAACTTTTGCCAAAACAAGTATTTTAACACCTTAAAACGTTGAAAGTACAAGAATCTTGGATTAAAAAGTGTAAAAAACGAGTTTGTACGTTATTCTACGCGTAGGACCAAAACCCACTTCAAGAAATAACGATTCACCCAACTAGTTAGGCGATTGATACCACTGATAGGTTACTAGTTTTACAACACAAGCTTACTAGAAAGAGATAAAGGTGATTGAACAAGTAAACCAAACACACACACACGTTAAGCTAATACCGGTTATGCGTAGAGAGTGAGTGAAAGGAATAAATTGAACAACCAACCCTCAAGTGAGGGTTATTACATAGTATTTATAGGCAAGGAGCTAGGGCAACACTCCCTCCTTCCCTTTTCCTTATTGGACATGGGCCTAAGCATGGGCCTTCTACATAAGCTTGACCTTAAACAAACATAAAGGCCATAATAAGCTACCTATTACATATGAGTAACAAACACTTGAATTAAGGTTTAGGAGTGATTCCAACATAGCCACACCCGACTCCATCTCTTTCAAATGACTCACAAGGGGTTCTTGTGATGCAGTACCTGTCTTAGTAGACTTATCTTCATTAACTTCCATTGTACGACCAGAATCCACATCCTTGTTGGTGTCATTAGAAGGAGTACCAAAAGCATCCGTATGTTCCATATTAAGAGCATCAAACTGGTTAGATGTAGAAATCTTTGTTCCACTCGAACTAGCCACATCGAAGCATTCTTAGTGACTTCCACTTTCTTAGGTTCGGGAGGAGTCTTTTGGGTTGATATTGAAGCGCTTACCCACAGCAGGTTTAGTAAACCCTCCTTGACCGGAATAGTAGACCCACCTTGCTTTCCCTTATTCTTGTTATTAACCGTCTTGAAACCATCATTAACACGCTTAGTAGTTGACGGAGGTTTAACAACTTTAGGACATTCAATAAGAGTATGACCAAAATCTTACATTTATCACAATGAGGTGGTTTCCACTCATATTAAACCGTATCTTCTCAATAGTGAACCCGACCCATCAAGTAACGGTATCTCAATAGTAAGGATGTCCCTAAGCACCTCATCCGACTTCACTTCAATCATGCATCTAGCAAAACTACTCATTACGAGTCCTTGCACATTTGGCTAGTGAAAGCATCTAACCTTTTGGGCGAGCCTATCAATGTGGCAAGGAGACTAAGGTCATCATCATAAAACATAGCAAGAGGAACATCATGGAATTTAACCCACACCGGGATGTTGGTCAAATCCTCTTTCAGTAAGTTGGTGTTCAATGTCCTTGGTTTAAAAATAATAGGTACATTTCTAATCAACCAAGAACCGTTTTCAAGAACATCATCAACACCTTTCTCCGAATTGAACTTAAAAAAGAAGAACCCCTTTGCATTCATCATTGCGTGTGTTTCTATATGTTTCTTTGTTATTTTCGACTCCATTTCTAACTGTTGTATCACATACGGTGAAGTGCACCTTATGGGTTTATTTTAATTGCTTCTATATAGTTCCGATAGCGTATAATTTATATGGCATTTGTGCCTGATCAAGCACAAATAATTTTAAATAAAAATTGTTGCATGAACATCAGTCACATGTTCATCCATATATGTGCTTAACTTATTTGGTTTGTTACGGTGGACTCTATAAAGAAATTTTATATTTATTAAGTTTTGTTATCGTATTTTTTTGATTGATAAAGTTTTAAAAGATTGGATGAGATCTATACTCTAGTGCAGTGAAGCACAGATAGAAATTTTGTTATTCAAACATGGCTGAGTCGTTTAAAGTAAGCTAAAACACACAAGCCATGCGTACTTTATTTTTCTTTATTGGCCACTAGTCGGGTATTTTTACCTCGATGGTTTGCGAATTGAAATAGATTGATTCTTGATGGAGATTTAATCGGTTGAACCAAATTATGCTCTTGTATTCCTGTGTTCGAGTCGTCATTCCTTTTTGATTTATTTTGTTTTGTCAAACAATTATCATCAAAGTGATATACAAATTCATACAAAGTAAGCTAAAATGATTTAAATAACTTAAAGATTAATCCCTCACTTAGCAAGATTCTTGTAAAAAAGACGATAGTATTGAAAGAGTTGGAACGTTCCTGAGATTGGACAAAGAAGCATTAACACAAATATTAGAAGAAAACGCAAGGGTTGAACAAGAGTGGGAGGACATAGTTAGGCAAGAACGAGAGAAAGATGATAGGTTTTTGTTGGAATATGGCTTTGAATCTGATTTGAATCAGATTAATGGTGTAACTTTACTATTAGTTAGGATGATACATTTAATGTGATGAGTTAGATTTTTAAGAAAGTAAAAACCGAACCATTAATTTTTAATTTCTATCTATCGGTTATTTTGGTTCGGTTTTTGTCAGTTTTCGGTTTTTCTGCTCACCCCTATTTGAAAGGGTATAATTCACAGTTACTTTTTTTTTTTTTTTTTTTTACTAAAAGAATGTTAAAATTAATTTTAGGTGTTTATGTTTTTTGACATCTTGTTTATTGAGATTGTTTTTACTTGGGTGTTATTTGGTGTAGTTGTTAGTTGGCGTGCTTCTACGTTTGAATTTGTGAGGTTCCAATTAGGCATGGTGCTTTTGCATTTAATTGTATCTTGATGTCTTGTATTATTTTATCTTTCCGCTAGCTATATATTTACTTTCCTTACCATTAGTTTCATATTCAATGCCATTATGCATGAAAAGAAAAGTATTAAACAAAAGTATGCAAATCGGTGATCACAATGAATTAAGTTGCACAATTTCGAACCGCCTAGCCAACATTTATACTCTACATCAAAATAGTTAAAGCACAACATAGCACCGCTAATATTGGTGAACTTATTGTTGTGTTATAATCTCACGAATCGAACTCGAAGGCAATATATCAGACCACCATTGTCGTTTACAACAATGGCTTCCACTACGGATTCTCTTAACGCAAGATGGCGACTTCATGTAGCGATGTTCCCATGGCTTGCTTTCGGTCACATCATCCCTTTCCTTCATCTTTCTAAATTTATAGCCGAAAAGGGCCACAAATTCTCGTTTATTTCCACGACGCGAAACATCCAACAACTCCCTATACTTCCTTCTGACCTTGCACCTCATGTAAATTTGGTTAAAAGAATCGACGCTTTTAGTCACGACCCAAGGTCGTGGCTAAAAGTCAATATATCGTGTCTAAATACTTTTTGTCACGTAAAATCGTGACTAAATCATCGTGGCTATAACCCCGTAGCTAAATACCTATTGCCACGATCTGTGCATACTTTTAGTCACGACGTGTTTTAGCCACCAAAGTCAACAACTTTTAGACACGACCATGCGTCACAGTAAAGTTTGGAAATATATAATAATATAAAAAATTAAAATGGTATTAAAAGTTTTAGTCACGATACAGTATTGATACTTTAATTGTCAACTTGTAGCCACGACCTCGTCGTGGCAAAAAGGATAGTATTAAAATAATCATAAACATTAGTCACGACTTTTCGTGGCAAAAAACATAATGATATATTAACTTTAAACTTTTAGACACGACTAAAGTCGTGGCTAAAAGCAAACTCGAAGTTTTCCAAAGAAACCTTTTGCGTTGGAGCTTTTGTTCTTTGTTTTAGCAAGCAGACACAGTTTTCCAGCTTTTTTCGGATGTTTTTCTCGATCCGTAACATACAAACAATCCCAAATATAAACAACATAATTCATATTAACAAAAAGAGTGTCAACCAATCCTAAATCGTTTCAACATGGTACCAAAACACGACAGTTATATCCTATCCTAAATTGTTTTGCGAAAACACAGCACCTACTTAACATGATCGTTCTCATCTTCATTCTCCATCCCCTCATCTTCATTCTCCATCCCATCATCTTCATTCCTTCATCATCGCTTTCTTCGTATTCTTCATCCTCTTCGCCAACTTTATCCCAACTTATACCTTTCTTGGCCAATTGTGTCAACAAGTTTTCAAATTTCTTGTTAACGGAGGCTGCAAAATTTTTACGAATACTTTTTTTCATATATGTCTTTGAAGCACTATAGTAGATTGAAGACGAAGATGTAGGCAGAGAGGAACTTGAAACCCTTTTAAGCTTTCGCCCCACTAAATGGGTGTGCCCACTGTGTTCCTACAACCTTTGCCAATATTTCTATTTCAGGCACATTCTCCCCGCTCTCTTGGGTGCTCTTTTTGGCGTCTTCGAGTTCTTTCTGTGTAGTTACAAAAAAAATAAAGATTATACACAAAAGAATATACACATGTGGATGCTTAAAGACATAATAACGAGTAAGTATAAGTATAGGCATCTTTATATAAAAAAACCTCGTGGATAACAGGGTTGTTTGGATATCGTTTTAGTCGTCACCAAACACACTTTCACTGTTTGATCCTGGAGTATCTTCCAGTTACAGATTTACCGTGGCAAAATTATAACGATTTAATGAAATTGTTTAAGAATTTAACCAGCATATCAGTTTCGATCCCGAATAGTTAGCTTAGCACAGAACAATAAAAATTGTAGCCCTCAACTGATTCTAACTAATAATTAGATGATCAAGTATATGTTTATCCAAACCTAAAACTCAATAAGGTTATTAAGCTCAGCTGAATAATCTCTTAAGCTCAAGTGATAAAATTCATAAGCAAAAAAAAAAAAAGGAGATTTTACTCAACCCCCAGAAAACATAACTGAAAACTCACAACCCATCAAAAAAACTTCTGATCAAGCAACATTATTACCTAGTCTCTAATCAACCTCTAAAAACACGCCTAATTCATACAACCCCTAGCAACAACCATACTTTTAACACAATTGTAATCAGTAAAATAACTATAACATCTCGACATTCTAACAACTCACAACCAAAAAAATAACTTTTATCCATGCGCACTATAATCTACTTTCCACTCAACCCTTAAAACACGCCTAATTCATAGAAACTCTAACAAAAACCATACCCTTAACACAATTCGAATCCTTTACCTTGGCTGCCTCCGGGTTGTGCCCTAGAACGACCTTGAGGACGATCATTACCACCCATGTCCCCGCCATGACTCCGTGCAACGATTGACATCTATAGAATAGTACACATTTCATAATAACAACACATAATGCATACAATCGGGAAACTAAAAATACAATATACTAACAATAATTAACACAATAACAATAATGAACATAATAACAATAATCAACATTATAACAGCAATGTGCTTTTTACAAATAACAATTTCATATCAATTACACTCATCACTATAATAGGCCATCATACTCATCCGTTTAACCATTAGACCACATGGTTTCTTTTCTCAGTTGTAAAAGGTTATTAATAGCCAAGTGAAACAATATATAGTAATTGATACAATGGATCATGTGTTCTGTCATGAATGAGCAATATTTTGCTATCCCAGTCAAGCTAATACCAATAAAAACTTGACAAATAAAAGCTAATGGAATATTTTTATAAGGCATAGAAAGAACATACTTACCAAGAAACTTAAAACATGTTTCAATTGCTGGCATTTGCTCTTTTAAGAAGCATATGGAACCGCAATCTCGTATACATCAGAACAAGAAGTTAGTGTTCACTTTTAATTGTAGACTTCAACTAATTTCAAAAAATTATCAAAAATATCATACACTAATTTCACAAAATCATTACAAAAAATATCATAAACTAATTTCACAAAATCAAAACAACCTTTAATGTAGCTGTGGTGGTGCGTCGAAGATGGTTGTGGTTGCCGGCAAAGATGGAGGTCGTCGGTATGAAGTTGTGGTGGCGACGGGAGTTGTGAGTGTAGCCGTGGTGGCCTTCAGTGATGACGGGAGTGGTGGGAGCTGGGTCTGGTTTTTGGTGGTAAATGAGATAAAGGTTTTTTTGGTAAATGAGATGTGTGGAACAGATCTGGTTTTTGGCTATAAGTATTTCACCAATATTTTTGAAGGGAAATTTGACTTTTCATGAAATTTTGGGAGGGAAATTACTTTTAGTCACGATTGTAGTCGTGGCTAAAGGTATCGTACTTATAAAACTTAATTAAAATTTAGAGCACTCCCATTGTGCCAAAACGGCATTAAACCCCCCAATAAGGGCGTTATTGCGTTATTACCCTTGAAGTGCATGTTATTCACGCCGTTAGTCCACAGGCGTTCTGCTACAGGCTAACGTTACATATTTAAAAAAAATCATTTCACCCCGACACCATTTCAAATAAATTTTCACTTACACCCCTGAACCTATTCAAATTCTAATTTAAATTATCTTTGGTCGATTAAGGCGGGATAAATTCAAATTCAAATTTGAAATTTAAAAATCAAATATGAGCGGGATTTATTCAATTTCAAAATCAAATCGCTATATATACAACTCTACGAGTTGTTTAACACACAACTTACACACACAACTCACACAAAAAATGTCTCATAAAGATTTTTCTCAAGAATTTCACCTCGGAAAAGTCGCTGGAAACCGACTTTCCAACTCTACCGAACACGATGTTTACTCTACACCACGAAATGTCTTTCCGGTGGGTTTGAAAACATCCCGTACCTCCAATTGTTCCAAGTTCACTGTGAGCAATTCCACATGTGGATTTTCAAAACCACCCGGTAGTTAAGTGAGGCTTCCTCCGCAACTCGAACAAGATGAAGAAAACGTTAGGAGATTATGGAAGTGCAAGCACGTGAAGAGGTCGCTCCGTGAGCAAGAAGCACGTGAAGCTCAAGCCTCCGAGACAACTATTTCGACATAATGGAGAGTCGATACTTTAATGGGGAGTTTTATTCTCGCCAACCGATTCGATGGTTGGGACTCGATGACTCATTTTTAAGTTTTAGTAGTTTTATTTAATTCGTGTTTAACGTTTTTAAATTTTAATAGTTTTAGTAGTTGTATCTTTAATTTTAATGTAATCCGTGTTTAACGTTTAATGTACTTGGTGTTTTAATGTTAAATGTGATATGTGTTTTAATAAATGAAGTGTTTGTTTTAGTTTAGGGGTTGAAATTGAAAATATGAAATGTTATTGGTGTTATTGATGTTATTGGGATGTTATGGTTGTGGGTGTTTTTTGAGGATGTTAATGTTAAATGTTAAAGCTGATGTGGCGCTGACGTGGACGGTGTTATTGGTGTTATAATGTTATGAATGGGATGCTCTTATTAAAAATGTTGTTTAAATATATTTTAAAGTTTACTTATATATTACGGAGTATATAATTATAATTATCAAAAAATAAATTATATATTTAATGTATTTTAAACAAAAACCGACGTTAGTGCGAAATTTGAGTATGAACACGACTACTGTGATTCTATTATCTGATTGAAACTCAAAACCGAAACACCATATATAAGCTTGAGTAGACAAAACCGAAACTATCGCCAGAACAACGTTCGTTAAAAACGTTAGAGCTTTTACATGAGATGTTAAACGGATGAGTCGAGATGATATCATTTATACATGAGATGTTAAACAGATGAGTCGAGATAATTTCATTATACATGAGATGTTAAACTGATGAGTTGATATGATATCGTTATACAAGACTTGTTAAATGGATGAGTCGAGATGACATCGTTATACATGAGAGGTTAAAGGAATGAGTAGATATGATATCGTGATACAATTTCACGCACTGAAAAATTCATCTGTTTAACATCTCATGTATAACGATATCATCTAGACTCATCATGCTATAATAATATAAACCAAATCATACTAACCTACAACAATAACACCACCCACCAAGCAAGCTTCTTCTTATATTAGATCGGGGTTGAATTGAATACCGTAAAACATTGAGAAGTCCAAAATTGCATAACTCTCGATATACATGCGGGTTCTGACATATGTTTGGAAAGATTGTTTTAAAGAATCTTATGCATATCCATAACATCTCGACTCACCCGTTTAACATGTCATATATATCTATAACATATCGACTCATCCGTTTAACATGTTATGTATATCCATAACATATTGACTCATCCGTTTAACATGTTGTACCGAAAGAGATGAATTTTGAGCGTACCTATTTCCACCAAGTCCACCATTCATGTGGAAAACTCTCTCAACATCCATTGGCTTAATTGCTTTTGGTATTTGGTGTTAGACTCCTACTCACCACTTATCCCTTCCTTATAGTTGCTTCAAATGGTAATGGCCTAACTCATCTCTCCTCTTTATATACATGACATGTTAAACGGATGAGTCGAGATGTTATGGATATGCATAACATGTTAAACAAGTGAGTCGAGATGTTATGGATATACATAAAATGTTAAACATATGAGTCGAGATGATATGGATATACATAACATGTTAAAGGATGAGTCGAGATGTTATAGATATACATGACATGTTAAACGGGTGAGTCGAGATGTTATGGATATGCATAACATTCTTTAAAACAGTCTTTCCAAACATATGTCAGATGCCGTATGTATACAGAGAGTTATGCAATTTTGGACTTTTCAATGTTTTACGGTATTCAATTTGACCCCCGATCTAATATAAGAAGAAGCTTGCTCGGTGGGTGGTGTTATTGTTGTAGGTTAGTATGATTTGGTTTATATTATTATAGCAGGATGAGTCTAGATGATATCGTTATACATGAGATGATAAACAGATGAGTCGATATGATATTGGTATACATGAATAGCACCAATAGAACATGAGTCAGTTGAAAAGATACTTGGAAACCTGTTGAATCACACTAAGACAAATGGGCTTGGTGGGTGGTGTTATTGTTGTAGGCTAGTACAAAAGTATTTTTCTGGTCAAAATTTGGTCAACACCCTTTGTGGACACCAGAGCCTGGTTAACTCAAAATTTGGTTAACTCAGAACCTGGTTAACTCATAACATTGTTAACTCAGAACCTGATTATACAACTAATTTGGCGTCAAAAGTTCCCGCCACTTTGTGGACACCAGAACCTGGTTAACTATTATCCTCACAAATTTGGAGCCAAAATTCCGCCACTTAATGTAATTCGTATGCTTTAATGTTTGAAGTTTTTTCGATTTGTAATGTAATTCGTATATTCTAATTCTTTCTTGGTTTAACACCGCACAACATAGTGCAACTAGACGAATTTATCTTGATTTTGACAGCATAACAAAACTTAATAGCAGTTTCGAAAGCTTCCGAACCACCTAAAAACTACACTATGCATGTCATTCCGATTTTAAAGTTATTTATAGTTAATATAATTCATTTTTAAATTAATTTATAACATTGTAAAAGAATTTATAATTAACTTAAATCATTTTAAATTATTTATAATTAATTTAAATTATTTTTAATAATTTATAACATTTAAAAGTTATTTATAATTAATTTAATTCATTTTTAAATTAATTTATAAACATTTTAAAGAATTTATAATTAACTTCAATCATTTTTAATTATTTATAATTAACTTAACTCATTTCGATTAATTCATCTCCGTTATATTAGCTAAGCTTACATGAATCGATTATTTTATGCCAAACATAAAATTTTCAAGGAAAAAAGTGTAATACTTTTAGCCACAACTTGTCGTGGCTAAAGGTTAAGTGTAAGCCATTTTTTTCGAGGAAAAAAATTGGAGGTAAACTTAAAATTGGAGGTGACTAAAAGGTTGACCGGAAGCCCTTTTTTCGAGCCAAAATTTTGAAAGTAAACTTAAAAATTCCCAAAAAATTGTAAATATGTTTAGTCACGACATATATCGTGACTAAAAGTTTTGATATTAATTTATTAATATTTAGTTTAATACTAAAAACAAATAAAATAGTAAATACTTTTAGTCACGACAAAAATCGTGACTAAATGTATTTACTATTTTTTATTTGCTTTATGTATTAACTAAAAAGCAATAAAATAATGTCAAACCTTTAGCCACGACATTTCTCGTGACTAAAAGTTTTAAATATTTTTCTAAACTTTCGCTATTATACTAAATATTAATAGTAAATACGCAAGGGTTGAACAAGAGTGGGAGGACATAGTTAGGCAAGAACGAGAGAAAGATGATAGGTTTTTGTTGGAATATGGGTTGGAATCTGATTTGAATCAGATTAATGTGTAACTTTACTATTAGTTAGGATGATACATTTAATGTGATGAGTTAGATTTTTAAGAAAGTAAAAACCGAACCATTAATTTTTAATTTCTATCTATCGGTTATTTTGGTTCGGTTTTGTCGGTTTTGGTTTTTCGCCACCTCTATTTGAAAGGGTATAATTCACGGTTACTTCTTTTTTTTTTTTTTTTTTTTTTTTACTAAAAGAATGTTAAATTTAATTTTAGGTGTTTATGTTTTTTGACATCTTGTTTATTGAGATTGTTTTTACTTAGGTGTTATTTGGTGTAGACGTGTAGTTGTTAGTTGGCGTGCTTCTACGTTTGAATTTGAGAGGGTCCAATTAGGCATGGTGCTTTCGCATTTAATTGTATCTTGATGTCTTGTATTATTTTATCTTTCCGCTAGTTATATATTTACTTTCCTTACCATTAGTTTCATATTCAATGCCATTATGCATGAAAAGAAAAAGTATTAAACAAAAGTATGCAAATCAGGTGATCACAATGAATTAAGTTGCACAATTTCGAACCAGCTAGCCAGCATTTATACTCTACATCAAAATAGTTAAAGCACAACATAGCACCTCTAATATTGGTGAACTTATTGCTGTGTTATAATCTTACGAATCGAACCTGAAGGCAATATATCCAGACCACCATTGTCGTTTACAACAATGGCTTCCACTACGGATTCTGCCAACGACAGTAAGCAGCTTCATGTAGCGATGTTCCCATGGCTTGCTTTCGGTCACATCATCCCTTTCCTTCATCTTTCTAAATTTATAGCCGAAAAGGGCCACAAAGTCTCGTTTATTTCCACGACACGAAACATCCAACGACTCCCTATACTTCCTTCTGACCTTGCACCTCATATAAATTTGGTTAAACTCAAACTTCCACGAGTTCAAGAGTTACCTGAGAATGCTGAGGCCACCATGGACGTTCGCACAGAGGATGTTCATTACCTTAAGAAAGCGTATGATGGCCTTAAACCACAGGTCGCTCAGTTTCTCGAGAAAGAGTCTCCAGACTGGATCATTTATGATTTTGCTCGCACTGGTTGCCTCAAGTCGCGGCTGGTCTAGGTATCTCACGGGCATATTTCTCAATAATAAACGCTTGGTTGGCGTATTCTTTGGACCATCAAAGGACACCATTAATGTTTCGGATGAAAGGAAAACATTAGAGGATTTCCTCACACCGCCGAAGTGGATTCCCTTTCCTTCTAACTTATGCTACAGGAAGCATGAGGCCACTTGGACGTTGGGCATTGGTTCGGCTGACGCTTCTGGGGTTTCGGATGCATATCGTTCGGGGATGATTTTAAAAGGGTCTGATTGCATGTTTATAAGATATTGCTATGAATTTGAACCTCAGTGGCTAACCCTTTTACAAGAGTTGTATCATCTCCCAGTGGTGCCGGTAGGTTTAATGCCACCAGAAACATCAACCAGCGTGGGAGATGATCATAAAGATGACACATGGGTGACTCTCAAAAAGTGGCTTGATCGCCAACAGAAAGGTCATGTTGTGTACGTAGCATTAGGAAGCGAGGTTATGGTGAACAAAATTGAGCTTGGTGAGCTCGCTTTGGGTCTAGAGCTCTCTGGGTTGCCTTTCTTTTGGGCTCTTAGAAAGCCAACTGGTTCCACCGAGTTTATAAACTCGTTGGAGTTGCCAGATGGTTTCATAGAAAGAACCCGTAATAGAGGCATGATATGGATGAGTTGGGTACCTCAGCTACAAATACTAGGCCATGAGTCGGTGGGTGGTTTCTTGACTCATTGTGGTTGGGGATCGATTGTCGAAGGTTTGATGTTTGGTCATCCTCTTATAATGTTACCATTTTTGGTGGATCAAGGTTTAAACGCTCGAGTATTGGTGGACGCAAAAGTTGGAATCGAGGTGCCAAGAAATGAGGAAGATGGCTCCTTCACTAAGGACTCGGTAGCTAGATCACTATCTAAAGTTGTAGTTGATGATGAAGGAAAGATTTACAAGGCCAAAGCGATGGCATTAAGTAAAACATTTAGCGACACAAAATTACAGAGAAAATATGTCGATGATTTCATAGACTATTTGGAAAAACACAGGCGCGTGCAACTATAGTACTCAGACCACGAAGCATTGATTGACATATCAAAATGTTTTCTTCTAGTTTTGCTTGTTGAAATAACAAAATGTTGGGTGACTAGCTTGTGTCGAGTCACCATGTACTTCGTTTGTGAAATAACAAAGTTATCAATAAGATCTTGCCACACTATATAACTTGTATACAACTTATTTAATTTTAAATAGGGCCGAGTAAAATCAACCGAAAATCGACCTGTTCTGACAAACCGATCCAAACCGGTCATAACCAAATCGAACCGACTTTATTCGGTTCGGTTTTCGGTTTTGTATAGTTATTGCGGTTTTATTCAGTTCGGTTCTGGTCAAAACATAACTATTCGGTTCGAACTAGCTAAACCGACCCGAACCGACCTTATTCGGTTCAGTTTCGGTTCTCGATTCACGTTTTACCCTTAACCGGTTTTAGGTCAGGTCTTGTCAGGCTTGGTTGGTTCGAGTCGGTTTTAACCCGTTGCTCAGCCCTAATTTTAAATATTAACATAAGCTAGGAGGCTTTCGCTATTCCTTAAATAGTAAAGTAAGAGGGAAAAAGGGCAAGAATAGCCCATCCGAGTACTATAGTTGCACGCGCCTGTGTTTTTCCAAATAGTCTATGTTAATGAACAGTAAAGTAAGAGGGAAAAAGGGCGCGGGATTAATCAATGTTCGCAAGTAATCGCAAGTAAACTAAGAGGACACTTATGTAATTTTCCATTACACATACAATCATCCATGGAGTTAAGGCATTGATTGTTTCTACAATCGCATGTAAATGGCATGGTCTTGTTATGAAATATTTTAAGGACTTTCTTGCAACATCATTAACAACCTCGTTAGCTTCCAATCCCATCGCCGACTCATCACTGGAAGTACCATCGAACACATTACTCTCCTCTATATTTTCTGCTAAACTATTCCCTTTTGTCTCAGTAACTCCATCAACAATTTTCCAAGTAGCAGACTTGGTTTCCTCCGCAACCTTCCTTTTCTCATACACACCGTTGAATTTCGCAGCGTATATAAGCCTCAAATCAATGAAGGAGGTTGTGATTTGAGTCAAGAGAGCATCATAATGCTCTTTCAAAAGCAATCGTAAGGCTTGTTCGTCCATACTTGTGAACAAGACTCGGATAAATAGTACTGATGATGAATATATATATATATATATATATATATATATATATATATATATATATATATATATATATATATATATATATATATATATATATATATATTAAATTGGAACCTAATTTGGTAGCCCTCTCAACGAGGACTCAACGAAAGCACCAATTGATACGACCCAGTTAGGGATTGTATCGAGATAGTAGCACCCCTTCAAGTGTGATGCGAGCTCCTTAAGAGATATATATATATATATATATATATATATATATATATATATATATATATATATATATCTATATATATACATATATATATCTATATATCTATATATATATATATATATATATATATATATATATATATATATATATATATATATATATATATATATATATATATATATATATATATATATATATATATATATATATATATATATATATATATATATATATATATATATATATATATATATATATATATATAAATTGGAACCTAATTTGGTAGCCCTCTCAACGAGGACTCTCAATGAAAGCACCAATTGATACGACCCAGTTAGGGATTGTATCGAGATAGTAGCACCCCTTCAAGTGTGATGCGAGCTCCTTAAGAAGAGAAGAAGAATACGAGATATATTTTCTTTGACAAAGCTTGATTGATTTCATTAATTGACAAACCTTAAATAGACTCTAAGGAGATAATCTCATATAACACTAATCCTAAACAATGACACTTATCCTAAAAAATGACTCACTTGACCTACTTTGGCACTTATCCAGACACCTACTTTGGCACTTATCACCATACTGGACTAGACACGACCCTCTTGGGTAACATTAGTCATCTGGCTCGGTCGTAACATAAAGCGTTATATAAAGCCATTTTTACCTCATTATTTTCGAAAGCATTCTCTTTTGATAGTCGTTTTGACGTTCGTAAGGAACACTCTCATCTCTATCGGTAGAAGTATTTCTAACGACAGGTTTACAATCATCATCAACAATAATATGCCAAGAACAATATCTTTAGATTTCATATATTTTAATTTTATTTTTTCAATATATAAAAATGTTAGCTTCAAATAGTGGTGGTCTTTGCATACACTTCCCTTCTTTGTAGCTTTCAAATTCCATTAGATCGATTTTAAAATTTTAAAATACAATATACTTTAAATTTTTTAATAACATGTTCTTGATGCCAATTGTTAAAAACTATAATGGGAGTTGAATAGTTTTACCAATTAAAGTTTCGTTCAAAATAATTAGGTCAAGTATATGTGAAATCCTTTTGATAATCAAGCATTGATAATGCAAGAATATAAGTAGTAAAGATAAATAGGATATGTAAAGTAAAGTAAAGAAAAGATAGAACCGTGACACAAGTATTTATAATGGTTCGGCTACAAGGACACATTCATTACCCTACTCCACTCCCCAAGTACCCAACTCGAGAGTTCGTAAAAACTTATGTCAACAAGCTTCTTATCTGGCGGAGAAGTCTCACAACATTGCTTACACTTTATCCAGTACAAAGCTAAATACCGAGTTCTTACAAAGGTAAAACCAACCCAAAACCACAATCTATCAAAACAAGTTTATGATACAATGAAATGAATGATTAACTAGAATCAAATCAGGGATCTAGTGATGATAATGAAGACTAGCAACAAGTAAACTTGAGGCTTGATCGCCTTGTATGCAATCGTAGTGATCTCGTCTTTTATAAAGATCTAAAGAGAATCACCAAAAACAAAAGTAAATTATGAGTTTGATCTAAGATCAAGGGTTAGATATTGTTTTGAGAGTGTTATGAAAGGTGTGAGGAAATAATGAGAAATGACCTTGTCTTTATAGGCAAAACTGTTACTATTCACACGGATCCAACAAATCCTTTTCAAAATGGACCCGACTAGTGCAAATCGAGGGATTCCACTCACTGGATCAAAAAATAAGTATTTTTGAATATCAAATCTTCAAAAATCTTATGCGATCTTCCATATCTTCCAAAGATATTAGCAAGATATGATAAAAGCCAACTATGTGATTTCATGCATGAGGTAAAAATGAATTTAACTTAGTGATGATTTTAAAAAACTATTGGTATAAAACTTTTGTATTCTATTTCTACTTAAAATAATTTTACGATTGTTATCAACAAAACATAAAAAGACCGTGAAAAATAAATAAACGTTTTTATGGCTTATTTGTATTAACAGTTTGGTTTCACTAGCTTGCATTGCATTGGAGCATCATTCATAGAGTCTCACCCTGCAGTCATACCATCATGGAGATTTTTAGCATTGTCTTGATTTTCGATGTGAACTAAAAATACTTTTTCATTTGTGATGTGTAAAACTAGTACTTGTTAAAACTTTTCTAATTAATCGAATGCAAACTTTTCAAATGACTCATGTAGAGGTCATTCTTTATACCCGGTTATTTTGTGCTATGAAGTCACGCCCTCGGTTACCTTTCCACTGCGACATTTTGGGGGTGTGACAAACCAGAATGAGAGACTTTTTAGAGTAAGTCCTTGAAATGAGTCTACGCTTCAAAGTGTTTCATCTTCATGTTGTTGGAACAATAAGATGTCATTTCGGAGTTTAGTAGTTCTCTCTAACATTGCCTCCAAAAACTTGATGTGTAAATTGCAAAACAAGCTTTGTAACCCCATAGGTAGTGTACATAACCGTTGTAGTAAAGTACAGTAAAGTCCGAGGTATTGATCGTTCTCTAAGTGAATAGTAAGGCATGCTTGTAGAGTATGATGAATTGATATACATAACTAAAGGAGAATAATTTTGGTATTTTTGCGTATTAATTGAAATTAAGTACATTATCGGGGTTTTGGGAGATTTGACTTCAACCTAATATTAACCTGAAGACACGAAAATTAAATACAAGAAAAGAAAATGGTTTTGTAAACAATATATGAAAAAAATCATATTTATCTAGGGTGCACTACTCCTTATTACTCCTTTTGTCCAAATATTATTGTCCATGTTTCCTTTTTAGGCTGTCTCAAAAGGATTGTCCACTACTAAAAATAGAAAGTTAAAATTCTTTAAGTTTACCATATTACCCTTAATCAAATTATTATTTACAAAATTAAATAAAAGCACTAATTAATTATCAAATGGTAAAACTGTTATTTTGTTGCTTTTTGTAGAATTCAAAGCAGTAATATATGCCTTTTTTTTAGACTATGTGTTTTTTTGTCGTTGGAAAATAATTTTGGGACAAAGAGAGTATTAGCTAGCTATATCTGTTGAATCTATCATGCCTTAACTGGTGGTTATGGAGGATACTTCTAGATTAGTGTAGTGCCTTGGTCCAACTCCTACACCTTATAGTAAATAGTCTAGTGCCTTGATCCAACTCCTATAATTAATTACTATGCATTGGTTATCCATCATATTAACGTCTTGTAAGCTAACACAACTCTGTAGTCGCAATTTGTACATAAACTAGCAAAGAACCCTACGTGACTCAACAATGCCAATTACTTAAGAAAATTTTAAGATTTATGTGGTTCTTAGTTAGAAAGTAAACAATTGTCACCTAATTATCGCTTTTGAAGATCCAATCAATTCTCTAGGAATAAATAATCACAATCACCAATCAAGAAAACAATAAATACAACTAATTAATGAAAACAATGATAAACATGATTGAATGATTAATGAATAAATTTATCTTGATGTTATACTTGAGTTACAATGAAAAAATGGCTGAAAATAGCATTAGAATTGGATAGGATTTTTATCCCACTGTTTGCACACGAATTATGAAAAATAACAAGAATATATATAGTTTCCTGAGGCTGACGGTGTCAAGCTTTAGTGTTGGCAGTGTCCGCTCACTATAATTGTTGTAGGGTTTATTCCACTGACGCATGTCTGATGACGTCAAGTTTCTAGGTTACGACATCACATGCTCGAGGTGACGACGTCAAGAGGAGGGCTGACTGTAACACCCCCAAATCTCGGTACAGCGAAAGACTTAATCAAGTTTTCGGGGCGTTACGACTGGATTGGTATCTCACACAAGTATAGCAAACAAGATAGTCATTTTCATTCAAAACCAATCCCAAATTTAAATAATCAAAACATTAATCCAAAATTATAAATAATAGGCCCAAAACATGATTTAATAAAATAGGTCCCCATAATTTATCAGAGTCAAATATGATTCTTGAACCATGCCTCCTTACC
The DNA here is from genome assembly GCA_022545495.1 of Chrysanthemum lavandulifolium. Classification (NCBI taxonomy): domain Eukaryota; kingdom Viridiplantae; phylum Streptophyta; class Magnoliopsida; order Asterales; family Asteraceae; genus Chrysanthemum; species Chrysanthemum lavandulifolium. The sequence continues at coordinate 144,826,133 of CM040245.1, read as the reverse complement.
AAGCTTCCACCGAACACGTATTTCAAACATCATCTAAATACTTGAGAAAACATGCTAAAAGGTCAGCTTACGCTGGTGAGTTCATAGGTTTAAATTCAATAAAAATCGCAGTGGACATATAGGAGTTGATTTGCTATGCAAGACTAAAGATAGATACACATCGTTCATAAACCATTTCATATCCGAAATCACAATCCATATCCCGCATCCAGGGATCACTCGGCCCAGAGACTCTAGTCCAGCACTGTCGTGGAAAAGTCTAGAACAATTGCCAACCCAGGACTAGGTCGAGGTAGAAGTCTATTCTTAGCTAGGCAACAGTTATAACAATTAGGATTGCTACCCTAGTCTAAGTCAACAACTACCGCACATCTATCTAAACAGTCAAGCACATAAGCAAATCCAAATAGTTTTAAAGGTCCAAAAACAGTAGCATGATTCTCACCCTAATTTAGTTAAAAACATAGATAAAATTGGGGCTATGAAACTCACCTCAAGCAAGCAACGCACAAATAAACACTAGCAGAAGATAACAGGTAATCACGGCTCAACAACTATCGACTCGGCACAACCTACTAATGTAAACCAATTTTAATATATATTTCCCAAAATCAACGTTATCTACCCCAATGTATTCCATTTCGTTATTTCCAAAAATGTTTCGTTTCACCGTTTAGTCATAGTGTTTGGTATCCTCATGTGGGTGTATCGACTCAATATGATGCCATGAATGCACTCAAACAACAAATATGTGACTCAATGAAACACAATGAGACATCTAAGCGATAAGCTCCATTGTCCAATAAGTTTCGAAATAAAATAGTAGACCTTATCGAATTCGTCAACTCGATAAACTAAATTATTTATTCGTGTCGCTTATGGTCCCATAAATCGGTCGCATTCTAAAGAGTCATAAGGATAATTCACCCATTAATAAGGTTACCCAACGTACCTAGCGGGCTCTTATTAGATTCTTCAACCTAATAGTCCGCTACCCACGTGGATCAACACTATTAATGTTAGGTTATCCGTAACCCATGCACACAACGTAAGTAAATGAATACTTGAAAATAGTATTAAATGCCTATAATTGGCATATTTCGATAAACGTGTACTCGAAACATTAATTACTTATTAATTATAAAACATTTCCATTTTTAGTCGTTAGTTATTATTTAAAATAGTAAATAACAAGACAAGTTTTGTTATCGATATTTTTGGTATAAAAGCCTTTTTATTAATAATGTTTCATAGTTTATTAGCATTTTCATATATACGTTTCGTCAAATTCCAATATTAGTTTCATATCGTTATTCGTTTCGAGTCCACAAGCATGAGTCATGACTTCTCGGCTTTTAATCAATCAATAGTCCAAACTATACTAAAGTCCATGTTACGGCGTTGTCGGGGTCAACTATTGACTAAAAAGTCTAAGTAACACCGACGTTGCTCAAAGTTGACAATTAAATATATCAAGTCCAAATAAAAGTTATAATAGCGCAATTCAATCCCAAATCAACTCCAATCAATCTCGCCAACCAATCAACCAACCAAATATACCCGAAAGCAATGTTATGACCCTAATGGTCATGACACGGTCAGGGTTAAGACCACATGAACCAAACAAGCTCTAGAAGCTTTTCGGCTCCACGCGTCTCATCCAAACACCAACACATCAACCTACAAGCTACCACGACAACTCGACCCGGACCCTTGGTCCTTGAGGGTCACGTACACCATCACCCATGACCCCATCGTGGTTCTTGGTGGTCGTACGCCCCATGTCTCACATCCAAACACTCTCAAATCAATACCACAACATCCAAACACAATCAATCAACCTCCAATCATCAACCAAACATCAAACCCATCATCTATTCTAACCAAAAACATAAAACTAAACCTAAAATGCAAAGACCCAACAATATGATACACCACATGATTCCAAAACACTAGCTACATGTTTATTTAAGTGTTAATTAGATTTAATCTCATGTTTAACTCAAAAGCCCTAAAAGTCGCCACCCATACGAGGCCCATATGGCTCGTACGTGGCTGCACCATGGCCAAACATGGCGTATTCAAGTCCCTTTTACCTTTTTCAAACACGAGCTAAAAAACCCACTTGAAACCCTAAAGATTCGAGTTGTATTTTCAAGATTTGGATGTGTTATTGGAGTCTATATGGCGCGTGCTATATATGGTTGGAAAGAGGGGAAAGAGAGCTTCAAAATGGTGGTGGAGGTGAGTGGTCACACGCGGCGATGTGACCGGAGTTGGCCGGAACAGTGGCCGGATATTATAAGTGGCGGCTAGGGTTTATATTTTAGGTTTAGGGTTTGTAGAGAGAGGAAGGGGAGAGAGAAGGAGAGTGGTGTGTGAGTTTTAGAGAGAGAATGAAAGTGTGGAAGTGAGGTGGTGATGGGGTATTTATATTTATGAAGGAGGGACCTCAAAATAAATAAAAAGGGGAGAGGTGTGGCCGGCTAGGGAGAAAGGGGAGGGGCCGAAGGCGTCATTTTTCGTAAACTATCCCGTTTACCCATTCCCGAGCTCATATATTGTCCCCCGAATGTCCCACGATGTTCATTCGACTTTATATTATCATTATTTATGTTTTTCTATAAGTTTTGACTATTTATTTGTAAACTTTTGAGTTACGGTCTAAAAGTTACGTTATTTCTCTTTTTAGGCTTTTCTAGTGCCGAATCGAATAGTGCCTACCAAAAAGAGTTAAAACTCACACGATAACTCATCCAATAATGAAATAAACCATAAAACCAATAGGCGATATAAAATCAAGTCATGGTTGATAAAATAGTGATAAAGGCAAATGCTCGGTTTAGTTTAACGAATGCGGTTACCTAAATTAGACTCCTAAATTGCCGGTTGTCACTGACCTCCCGACCTCGGAAGAAACCCATCCGGGTTTCACTCCGAGTTTGCTTGATGTCATGAAAAGTTTAGGATAATTCCTACGAAAAATGTCCCCACGTTCCCAAGTGAACTCCGGTCCATGTCGGGAGTTCCAACGAACTTTGACAATCGGAATACGGCTATGCTTTAGCCGTTTAATCTCACGATCCATGATCTCAATTGGTTCCTCAACGAAATTCAAATTCTCATTGTTACAAATATCTCTTAAAGGCACAACTATGTTTTCCTCCGAAAGACATTTCTTAAGATTACTAACATGAAAGACATTGTGTACACTGCTCAATTCCGAAGGTAGCTCCAGGCGGTATGCTACCGGTCCGATTCTTTCCAGGATTGGAAAAGGACCTATATATGGAGATTGAGTTTTCCACACTTTCCAAAACGAATCACCTCTTTCCAAGGAGAAACCTTTAACATAACATGATCTCCACCATGAAATTATAAGGGTTTACGCCTCCTATCGACATAACTCTTTTGTCTATCTCGAGCGGTTTGCAAACGGTTACGAATCTGAACTATCTTCTCATTGGTTTCTAGGACAAGTTCGGGACCGGTAATTTGACTCTCGCCAACTTCAGCCCAACAAACAGGAGAACGACATTTTCTGCCATACAGTGCTTCAAATGGAGTGGCCTTAATGCTAGCATGATAACTATTTTTGTAGGAAAATTTGGCCAAAGGGAGATGTCTCTCCCAGCCTTTGCCGAAATCAATAACACAGGCTTTAAGCATGTCCTCTAAGGTCTGAATGGTTCTCTCGCTTTGACCATCGGTTTGAGGGTGATAAGCAGTGCTCATATCTAGGTTTGTTCCTAATGCTGACTGTAAGGATCTCCAAAAGTGGGATGTAAAACGGCTATCTCGGTCGGAAATGATAGATACCGGTACTCCATGACGCGATACTATCTCCTTAAGGTACAGTCAAGCGAGCTTGTCGAGACTATCGACCTCGCTAATGGCTAAGAAGTGAGCAGACTTAGTCAAACGATCTGCGTTTACCTAGATAGCGTCATTGCCACTAGCTGTTTTTGGTAATTTGGTGATAAAGTCCATGGCGATTCGCTCCCATTTCCATTCTGGGAGTTCGGGTTGAACTAAGAGTCCTGAGGGTTTCTGGTATTCAGCCTTTACCTTAGAACAAGTCAAGCACCAACTGACATACTTAGCTATGTCGGCTTTCATGTTAGGCCACCAATAGAGTTTCTTAAGGTCCTGATACATCTTATCGGCTCCGAGATGAATAGAGTATTTTGATTTATGCGACTCATGCATAATCAACTCACGGATTCCACCATGAAATGGTATCCACTCTCTTTGAAGCATAAGGTTCCATCGAACGCTTCAAGAAGTTTTCACTTCCTACCATTCCATGAAGATTCTCGTAAGGACGGTTCTCTTCCGTCAATCTTTGCACACGGGCGGCTAAGATTTGAGATGGTAGAGGCGAAACAATGGTCATTCCTAGGGATCGAACGAGTAATGCTGGAATGTTCTCCTTACGACTAAGTGCATCAGCCACAACATTAGCCTTACCAGGATGATAACGAATCTCACAGTCATAATCACTAAGCAATTCTAACCAACGTCGCTGTCTCATATTCAGTTCCTTCTGATCTAATATATGCTTCAAGCTCTTATGGTCGGTAAACACTACACACTTGGTTCCATACATATAATGTCTCTAGATTCTAAGGGAAAACACTACAGCACCTAACTCAAGATCATTGGTGGTGTAGTTTTTCTCAGCTTCTTAAGTTGTCGGGATGCATAAGCAATCACCTTCTCTCGTTGCATCAAAACAACACCTAAGCCTTTATGCGTACACGACAAAGTCTTCGCTTCCTTCAGGCAAAGCTAGGATGGGCGCACTACACAACTTCTCCTTTAGAAGTTGGAATGCTTCTTCTTCCTTTTCTCCCCATTCATACTTAACGTCCTTCTGTGTTAGTTTGGTCAGTGACTTAGCTATTTTGGAAAATCCCTCAATGAACCTCCGGTAATAGCCTGCTAAACCTAGAAACTGGAGGACTTCTGATGGGTTCTTAGGGGCTTCCCATTCCTTAATGGTCTCAATCTTGGCTGGGTCAACATGAACACCTCGACTATCTATCACGTGACCTAAGAATTGCACGGACAGAATCCAAAATTCACACTTAGAGAATTTTGCATACAACTTCTCTTTTCTCAACAACTCTAAAATGAGCCTCAAATGCTCTTCGTGCTCCTCACTACTCTTGGAGTATATCAAGATGTCTTCTATGAATACTATCACAAACTTATCCAGATATGGCTTACATACTCGGTTCATGAGATCCATGAAAACCGCTGGCGCGTTGGTCAAACCAAACGACATCACTTGGAATTAATAGTGTCCATAACGAGTCCTAAACGCCGTCTTAGGGATATCCTCCTCTCGAACTCTAAGTTGGTGATAACCGGATCGTAAGTCGATCTTGGAAAGACACTAGCTCCTTGGAGTTGGTCAAACAGTCATCTATTCTAGGTAGCGGATATCGATTCTTCACCGTCAACTTATTCAACTCCCTATAATCGATACACATCCGAAACGATCCGTCCTTCTTCTTCACGAACAAAACCGGTGCTCCCTATGGTGACGAACTTGGTCGAATGAATCCATTCTCTGACAACTCTACCAACTGTTTAGACTGTTCCTTCAATTTTCTTGGAGCAAGTCGATAGGGTGCCCGGGCTACGGATGCAGCACCGGGTATCAACTCTATTTGGAATTCCACTTGTCGGATAGGTGGAATCCCTGGCAGATCGTCGGGAAACACATCCGGAAATTCTCTAACGACGGGTACATCATTAAGGTGTCTTTCACTCTTCTCCTCGCTTTACTTTTCAGAAATTCGAGCCAAGAAAGGACAACCTCCTCTATCGATGTACTTCTGGGCCTTAATACAAGAGATGGTGCTCAACCGGGAAGGACTTCCACAGTCGCCCCGATCTCCTTGTATGCTCAAAACTTTTCCGCTATACGGTACACGCACGATCTTCTCATCGCAGATGATGTGTGCACCGTTCTTCGACAACCAATCCATTACGATAATGACGTCAAAACTTCCCAAGGTAACTGGCAATAGGTCTATGCTAAACGGGTGGTCTAAGAAACTTAAGGTACAACCTCGGACTACGGTGTCTATCTTCTCCCTATTCCCATTAGCTAATTCCACATCGTAACTAAACCCTAGAGGTGTTTGGGAGATTCCTAGTAATGGCATAAAGTTGGTGGATACAAAACTCATATCCGCACTAGTATCAAACAGTATGGAAGCATAGCGATTATTGAGAAGGAATGTACCTATAACTACATTAGGGTCCTCACCAGCTTCCTTCCCAATAGCATACACACGTGTTGTTCCCATGTCTCTCTGCTGATTCCTAGCACCATGATTTCCCTAGTTCTCCACAACCTCACGCTTCACAGGGTTTAAGCCATTACTTCCCACACCTCGGTTAACAAATCCTCCTACATTACCGGATTTTCTCTCATCCACGGCTCTCTCAGACTCATTCTTGAAGTGCCCTTCTTTCCACATCCAAACAGTGAAGAGCCTTCCGGTCCGCTCCTTGTGCGGTTGAGCAAAGCAAGTGGTCGGGACCTCTGATCTTTGGCCAAGTGTCCTACCTTAGAGCACTTCCTACACACATTCGGCACAGGTCCATGGTGGTGTCGGTTGCAACGACCACACATGGGTCTATTACCTTCATAACCCTTCCTTTCTCCAATTCCTATGGCGAACACCACAGGTCATCTCATGCCTTTTGTGCCATTCCCTTTAACAAATTCATTCCTCTTCCTCTTATCACTCCTATCACTCTTACCTTGTCTCCTACTTCTAATACATAAGAGTCCATCAAGCCGAGCCACATGAATTGCCTCATGCAAGTTAAGCGGCCGCGGCGATGACATCATTTCAAGTAACTAAAGGCAATCCATCAAGATACCTCTTGATAACGCCTAAAATGAACATGTTTTTAGTAGCGTTATTGTTGGTTTTGTGCATGATAATCGGCTATATTTACTCATAACTATTGCAAAAGTGCAAAAGATGCGTATTGTGTATGTATATGTAGCGGTATCACGAATGATGAAGAAATGAAGTTTTATGCACATTTGGAAGATTCGAGGAAGGAAGTCGAGCAAGGAAGCTTTTGGACTCAATGATTGGGAAGCACAATGATTTCTAAGTATCTCAAGACAAGGAGAGATCAAGTTTTGCCTTGGAAATCATCGGTGAGAAGCAAAGAATGAGGCGTATAACAAGAAAGTCAACAAAAGTCAAATCAACAACAATCCGGAAATCCGGTCGGTCGTAAACCGTAACCGATCCGGTGGGCAAATGGTCAAACGGCAACCGATCCGTTGCCGATCCGGTCATAGGGCTCTGATTACACAAAGTTGCATTTATTGTTGCCTTAACTCCCATAATCATTGGAGGCCGATCATTTCTTGCTATTAACTTGTTGGGAACGTTTTGGCGATTGAGCAAGTTTATTTGGCTATATATTGAACCTAGTCCTAGTTTACTAGGTGTGACACAACCAAAAGTGTATTAGTTTACATCAAAACTAATACCAACCATTTTATTCATCCCAAAAGTTTAGTTCTTACTGTAAAACGTCCAGGAGCAAGGAGGGAACAATTCTCATCCATAGTTTTGGTAATTTGGAGTTATACGGTGAATCTAGGTGATTGGAGGCGTGGTTGCTACAAGCCACGAATTCTAGTTCTTGTAATCGCAAAAGTTTAGGTATTCTATGAACTTTGTTATGGATTTCTATTCTCTTGAGTTATTGGAATTACTTTGTTATTTCTTGTGTTTTGTTATTATTATCATGGAGTAGTTTTGGGATATACTTGTGTGTTGGGATGTAGATAATCATACTAGTGTTCTCATATGTGATGCATGTATATATGATCTTGTTTAAATGAGTTTGTTGGAAAAATACTAGTCTTGGTTTGATTTGTTGGTAAAACATGTTTTAAGAAAAAGGACCGAAAGGATTTCTCTTGTGTTTTATTCCAAAAAGTTGAGTGACAAACTAGTATGGGGATATGGTGATTGACAACCACCATGTTTGCTTATTAAAACAAGACTAGAAACATTTTCATCACGAAAGGGTCGAAAGATTCGTAAGAACAAGTTTAATAAGAACATGTTGCAAACAAATGGATTTTCTAAAGGATAATCATTAGGATAAGGACCGAAAGGATTACCTATATGTTTTTGTTCTTAGAATGATTTTTACAAACATATACCATGGTTGGAGATCATTTGCTTATGATTTGTGCATCACATCAAGAGTTTACACCAAGCCTTCATGAACACTATTTATGATTGACTATAGACTACACACAAGTATATATATTTCTTATTATTGAATTTCACTATAAACATCACTTTTAAATTTGAGGAAGCCTTGACAAAGCTTTCTTGTTGCAAACTTTTCAAGAAAACAATTTCAAACACAAAATCCCTTGGGACGATCTCGACTTACCCAACTTTGCTTCGCGAACGAGTATACTTGCTCGTATGTGTTAACAAAATTAGACGGTTAAATCGTGTTTATAAATTTTTAAAACTTGCACTACGCGTAACACATCAAGTTTTTGGCGCCGCTGCCGGGGATTTTATTTCAATCTTGATTTTCTGTAAAATTGGTAGTTTTGGAATTGAATTTGGTGAAAAGTAAAAAGAAAAAGTTTTTGGTTAAAAGCTAACCGATTCGGTTGCTTCTGCAACCGAATCCGGTTAGAGCTACGGAATTATTTTTTGTATCTTTGATTTCATAGTTTAAGTTTATTTAGTGATTTGTGTTATAGTTCCTAGATTAATTCTTGTCATTTTTAGATTTTTATATAGATTATATCTTTTGTTTTAATGTTTTCTTAGATTTTTAATTTTTCTTTATTTTTGTTTTTCTTAGTTTATTAATTTTAGATTAATTCTTGTTTTAATTCTAATGATTAGATAATTAAATTTTCGTTTATATGGTTTAGTGATCTTTATGAGTAATTTAATGGAGTAGTTAATATAGTTTTAGTTTAATGGCTTAATTATTAAGTAATTAATTATAGGGTAATGAGGAGTCTTAATTAATTAAGAGTTTTAGTACACTTAATAGTTTTAATTTCAATTAATATTCGGTTTTATATATAAAAAAAAAAAATTTTTTTTTTTTTTTTGTGTCGATCTAACCGATCGGTTGCAACCCGCAACCGGATCCGGTTAGATTATTTGGTCAGTGATTACCACCAACCGAATCGGTTGGTGAGCCAACCGATCGGTTGGAGCTCTCGATAAATTTTTTCTAATTTTTAGATTTTGAGTTTTAACTTATGTTTTAGTTTTGTTAAGTATCTTTACTTGCTTAGTATATGTTTCTATAGTTTGTTTTTGTTTTACTAACTCTAACGCTAATGATTCGGATTTTTGTTTTGTTTTGTTTTGTCAAGTTTAGCTAGTTAGTATGGATAGTTTGAGCGGAATTTCGGAATACCTTCGTAACTTGGATGAAATGTTCAAAGACACCGGAAGTTCATTGGAAAAGATTGGAGGTATCTTAGAAGAAAGTAAGAAAGAATTGGGAATTGATACGGTTAGTATGGAAGAAACGGGTGAAAACAAAGTTCAACTTCCCAAGAAAGGAAGAGTTGTGGTGTTCACACAAGCACCTTTAACGGAGTATGATTCGCCACTAATGAGGTTCGGTACACCTTGTAGTGTAGAAGGAGTAAGTGCTTGGGACGCGCAGCTTAATATGGCTTATGGAGAAAACTACATTTTGGAGAAGGTTCTTGACGAAATTGGTCATATACGTTTGGATTACGAGGCATACGGAAGAAGGATGGTTAAAAATCTTATGGTTAACATTCATGGTCACATTTTTGGGAATGCGGATGAACCCAATGTATGTTTTGGTCGAGACTTTCTTGTAACGACCAAGTGCCAAGTTGATTTTGCTTTGGGGGAAATGAGGATTAATATCACCGATTTGGAAGAAGGAAAAGGAGTGAACGAGATGCTAGTGGAATTGTGTGCCCATATGGAAGAGAAAGATGTGGAAGTAGTTAAGATGGGGAAGGCAAATAGGAAGAAAACTTCATCCAAAAAACTAACCCCAACCACATCCACCAACAAAAATGATTACACACCTTCATCACCTACTTTCAAACCTTTAACCGACGAACAAAAAGAAGCTATTTTGGAAAACCTTGAACAAAAGTTTCTTGAGCTAAATGAGAAGAAACCGGTGATAGAGGTACTTCAAGATTACGTTCTCTACCGTAAGAAATTAGATGCGGTGATGCTAGCAAGGGCTAGATTGGAAGATAAGAATCTATCGGAGGAGGATAGAGATAGAATTTTGTTTAGAGGTATGCCACGGAAGGAGAAAGATCCGGGGAATTTTGTTTTGCCAATTAAAGTGAATGGGACTACACCAGTTTATGCCTTAGCCGATACGGGGTCAAGTGTTAATGTTATGCCCTATCCATTGTTTATGACGTTAGGTCTTAGTAATCCGCAACCAAATCATTCGAAGCTTACCATGGCGGATAATTCTCAAGCGAAAGCAATGGGAGAGGTGAAGAATGTGAGAGTTCAAATTGGTTATCAACCATACTTGGCTGATTTTCTTGTCCTAGACATTCCGGTTGACAAGAGTTTACCACTTCTATTAGGGAGACCATTCCTACGAACATGTGGTGCAATTATAGACATGGGAAGAGGCACGATGACTATTGATGATGGGATTTCAAAGCAAACATATTATCCCAAACCAAGGGACCAACTTTGGAATTTATGGAGGAGTTAGAAGTGATGGAAGCGGACGAGGACTTGACTTGTTTCAAGTAGGACGTGATATCCAAGGAAACCCGATGTATGGACCATTAGCTCCACCTTATTTTGATATAGAGGATGAGATGGAGCGTGCATTAGCGGTGGAAGCATTTTATAACCCATTCAAAACATCCTAGTCTACAAGAAGTTGACCGATTTCTTAGGTTCTTTACGGTGCAACTCAAGAATTTGGAATGGAGACCGAGGGGTCGGGCATTTACAAGAGACAAAATGGAGATGGAGAATGGCACGTCAAATTCGATATACTATGTCCGGATGGAAGAAGATTCATAAGGAAGTTCAAAACTTTTGAAACATACCGTGAGTTGACCGGGAAATTTCTAAGTGAGGACATCCTAAGACAAGAGTATTTCGAGGAATTCTAAGGAGAAGACAAGGCACCATAATAAACAAGCAATTGTTTGCTTGAATTTCATGAACTATTTCTTTTTTTATGCATTTAGGATTTCTTGTTTTTCAGTTTAGTTTTATTTTTATGTTGAGGTTATTTGGTTAATGCATTATGATTATGAGTTTTAGTTGAGTTTTGGTTTTAGTTCATAAGTATGATGATTTGAGTTTTAAGATTGGATGATTGTTGAAAATTCCAAATGGTGGATGAATGTTGTGTGCATCTTTAACATGAGATTTTGAGTAAAATTGTTGCTTGGAAGGTAAATGCCTAAGTAACGTAAAAAAAAATGCAAAATTTGGCAAAATGCAAACCGAAGCAGTTGTGTCCATGGTGAACGGTTGCATACAAGTATATATACCAAAATTCACTTTTCGAAAAACACACACACACTAATTCTCCGGTGGGTTTTGCAAAATTCGTCCAAGAGAAGCTAGTTGAAGATTGTTTGAGTTGTAGGAGATCATCATGGCACCCAAACAAGTAAGCATCTACATTCAATTAACTCAATTGAGGTTTAATTAGAGCATTTGATTCGAATTGCATATTAGGTCACTAATTTGGGGGTTTTTGATATAATTCGAATTAAGTTGTAATATTTTTGGATTAAGTGGGTAATTGATATAGGAATGCATTGCAAAAAGAATTGTAGTGATTGATTCAACATGGAATGAGTATTAGATGATTGAATTTTCGGATTTAATTAGGTTGTGCCATTGAATCAAGTTAAGTTGCAATTGGTGATTCCTAGTTGTAGATGATGAGTTTTGTGAGTAATAGATGCCACATTGTTGATTAGAACTAGTGATTGAAGAGTATAGGTCTTATTTGTTGAGTTCTAAGATGATAAATGTGTGATGATTTGAGGTTTGGAAAGCGAATTTAGAGTAATTCAAGGATGTAGAAATCATTGAGGATGTTAGAATGCGTCTAGGAGTGGATTGGACTTAGAAAATTCGAGTGGGTAATGGTTTAGAAGGCAAAAGCCTTATGCAGATTGCATAACCGATCCGGTTTGCAACGCAACCGACCGGTTGATTTGGCCAAAGGAGTAACCGATTCGGCTTCTACGCAACCGAATCCGGTTCGAGTTCGTGTTGGATATTTTGAAATTTTGAAGTGGACCTTAGAGGGTTCCATGAACCTTCTCGTTTGTTCTAACACTCTTATATTGTCTTATATTTATGATTTCTACAGAGAATTGTTGTAGGTAGCTCAAGCTCGGGACCGGTTCCAATTAACCCGATTGTTACAAAGTTTTGCCAAAGGAACGAGAGGAAGAAAGTCAAGTATAGCTTGAAGACGGAAGCAAATGCCAACTTAAAGTTCAAAGATCTCACCGACGGGGAGAAGCATGCTTTCCGGGAACGGTTATCGAAATTGCAAAATAGGACATGTTTGGTTCCGAGGGTGATTGATTGGGATTTGTTTGCGGAGTATGAGTGTGAAGAGGAGTTGAGAAGAATGATGCGGACATCTTATGTGTATCCGGCGGATGGGGATTCGTTCGATGATTTGTCATGGGAAAGAGCATTTAGCATCGATGAAGAGGTCTATCGAGAGTGGTGTATGGAGTTCTTTTCAACCATGTATTTTGAGAGAAAGGTGAATGTTAGGAACTTGACGGAGGAAGTTTGTGTTTGGTTTAGGCTTTGTGCACGGCATCATGCTTACACTTTGCCAGATTTCACTGTGGCTCTTGGCTTGTATGAACCACATGAGGTTAAGCATCGATTATTTGAAGCTCACTTTTCGAGGCTTCGGAGGTTTGAAAAAGACTTTCCTAGTGTACCCACCTATTAGAATCGAGTGGGAGATCCTTCTTGCACTAGGAGGAATGCCGCGACCATCGTGAATCCGTTAATGAGGATACTTCACAAATTGATAGTGGTGGGCCGTTTAATAGGTATGGGCGAGAGGACAAATGTCGAAACCGGACTTATGGGTTATGATGTTCTTGGAGGAAACTAAGGACGGTAATGCGATTTGGCGAGATAGCCGAGTATTTGTCTAGGAGGGCCCGGAATCAAAAGCAATAGCAACATTTGTGGAGGACATTTCGTGACAAGGTTGGCAAAGAATCTTGGGTATTATGTTGATAGTGAGTTGGCTAAGTGTGGAGAGCCAAAGTTTAGTGAGATGTGGAGTGCAAATGGTTTTGGAAATGCTTTGAATAGGAAATTGAAAACCTTGGGGTTATGGATTGAACACAACAACAACAACAACAACAACCACCACAACAATAGGAAATATACCAATGGGGAACGTGCAAGCGGTACGTCCAGAGTTTTGATTCAGTTGGGAGAGTGGAACCAACATTTAGATGAGATTCGGTGTAGGGATGTGGAGAGACTCGATGATGTTGAGAAACAACTACATCAATGATTATTCAATGCCTATCTTTCGACACATGGCTCAAGAAGCCAATTACGAGTTACCACCCTACAATCCACCCAATGTTCCACCATATCCTTTCCCCTACACTTCTTATCCTGGACCCTATCCGTATCCATATCCTGGATACGCACCATTTCCTGATCCAGTGCCCGCATATGGTCGATTACCCGAGGTTGGTGGAGCAAGCTATGATGTTGGAGGATCGTCATCAGGAGTTGGAGGAAAGAAGAAGAAGAGGAGAGTTCGTTCGGAGATTGTGGACGAAAACTATGTAACTGAGAGTGATGATGATGATGAGTATGATGATGAAGAAGGGGACGACATGAGCGAGGACGACGAGTGATCGTGGATCATTCGTGAATTGTGGTTTCAAAGACAATGGTTATGATGTGTTAAACAATATTATTTCTATCTCTTTAACTATTTCTTTAGGATGATTATCATATTTTGCTTGGTTTTATTTTGTTTTTAGTAGCATTTGTTTTGTTTTGTTTTGTGTATTGCAGTTTTGTTTGCAGGATGGGTGTGTCGGAAGCTTATTGATGGTCAAATATTTGGAGTTGGATAACTCACATGCTTTCTTATGACCCAATATCGTATTGCATATTCTATCCGTGGTATCTTTTAACTATTTCTTTTCCCATTTTCTTTACTTTGAAGTTCATTTTATTACATTGAGGACAATGCAAAACTTAAGTATGGGGAGGAAGAAAATAGGAAAATGATACGCATTTTTTTTTTTTTATTTTAATTTTCTTAGATAACTTTTGGATGCAAGTAATTAGAAGGAATTCGCCCTTGAGTGTCTAGTTGTTTTCACACATTATTGATATATATTAAAAACAACTTGGGTATTTCAATGGTAAAATGAGGTTTTTGAAAATTTTTGGATTTGAACCAAATTACGGAATCATTTTGGATTCGATAGCATTTCTAGCACGCATTATAGCCTTTTTCCACTTAATTGTGAGGTTTCTTTTGTATAAAACACATCTTTTGTTTTATATTTGCTATGAGTGTGTGCGGTGATAATGTCGATTCTAGAACTTGTACTAGTTATGCATTACGGTTAAAATCACTCTCGAGTGATAAAAATATGTTCAAGTGATAAGAGGCATCGTAGGATTTAACCCAAATGGCCTTCCATTTTACATCTAATGTTATATTAGCTAACCACATTGGTTAGTTAACCACCCTTATATGGACCCATTTGTTAGTGCTCATCTTTAGCACTAGATACCCTTAGTTACACCCTTTGAGCCAATCTTTTCATTTGTTAAATCCAGAAAAATACAAAAAGATTTTACACTTTAAACTTTAGCCAACCCTTGTCATGTCTATTGGTTTGTTGCTAGTTGTTTGGAATGATGGATTGTTTTTGATGATTATGAAGAAGCTACACTTTGTTTATAGTGTGTACCATTCTCCAACAAAGATGAAAGAGACGTCTTTCTCGATTATTTTTTTTGTGGTGTATGCTTACACTAAGTGTGGGGGAATTATGTTAAAAAAAAAAAATGGTTATAGCCAATGAGCTATATTGAGTATATTGATTAGCCAATGAGCTAAATTGAGTTATACATATTTGTGGAGATCGATATGTGAAGAGGAGAAATAATCATTTACGGGATTGTGGTTTGTATGATGGCTAGCAACATGGAGGTTTAGACTTGACTTTATTTTCTTTTAACACCAATTTCATAAACCATCCCATGCCTTATCCATACCTTTTATAAACCCATAGCCTTAACGATATAACCCGAATAAAAGCCCTCTTTGATGAATTTATTTTCTTTGTTTTGATACTTGTACAAGCTTATGGTAAAAAGCATTGATCATGACTAGGCATTGAGTGATTTACATATACCCACCAATATATGAGTGTTGAGTGAATTCTTAAAATCATTCGTGAGGTGTTCTAGTTATGTTATCTAAAGTGTTTGGTTCATTTTTAAAAGTTTTTCACATATTAAAAGCAAACCAATGATTATCTCTTTTGGGATGATTGTTACATTTTTGGAACCATGGTGTCAAGACCATTGAAATCAATCTTTGCAAATGTTAGACCTACTCGAGGGTGAGTAGAACTTAAGTGCGGGGGAATTTGATAACGCCTAAAATGAACATGTTTTTAGTAGCATTATTGTTGGTTTTGTGCATGATAATCGGCTATATTTACTCATAAGCTGTTGCAAAAGTGCAAAAGATGCGATTGTGTATGTATATGTAGCGGTATCACGAATGATGAAGAAATGAAGTTTTATGCACATTTGGAAGATTCCGAGGAAGGAAGTCGAGCAAGGAAGCTTTTGGACTCAATGATTGGGAAGCACAATGATTTCTAAGTATCTCTGACAAGGAGAGATCAAGTTTTGCCTTGGAAATCATCGTGAGAAGCAAAGAATGAGGCGTATAACAAGAAAGTCAACAAAAGTCAAATCAACAACAATCCACCGGTCGGTCGTAACCCGTAACCGATCCGGTGGGCAAATGGTCAAACGGCAACCGATCCGGTTGCAACAAGAATCGATCCGTCATAGGGGTCTGATTACACAAAGTTGCATTTATTGTTGCCTTAACTCCCATAATCATTGGAGGCCGATCATTTCTTGCTATTAACTTGTTGGGAACGTTTTTGGCGTTGAGCAAGTTTATTTGGCTATATATTGAACCTAGTCCTAGTTTACTAGGTGTGACACAACCAAAAGTGTATTAGTTTACATCAAAACTAATACCAACCATTTTATTCATCCCAAAAGTTTAGTTCTTCTTGAAAGCGTCCGAGAGCAAGGAGGAACAATTCTCATCCATAGTTTTGGTAATTTGGAGTTATACGGTGAATCTAGGTGATTGGAGGCGCGTGGTTGCTACAAGCCACGAATTCTAGTTCTTGTAATCGCAAAAGTTTAGGTATTCTATGAACTTTGTTATGGATTTCTATTCTCTTGAGTTATTGGAATTACTTTGTTATTTCTTGTGTTTTGTTATTATTATCATGGAGTAGTTTTGGGATATACTTGTGTGTTGGGATGTAGATAATCATACTAGTGTTCTCATATGTGATGCATGTATATATGATCTTGTTTAAATGAGTTTGTTGGAAAAATACTAGTCTTGGTTTGATTTGTTGGTAAAACATGTTTTAAGAAAAAGGACCGAAAGGATTTCTCTTGTGTTTTATTCCAAAAAGTTGAGTGACAAACTAGTATGGGGATATGGTGATTGACAACCACCATGTTTGCTTATTAAAACAAGACTAGAAACATTTTCATCACGAAAGGGTCGAAAGATTCGTAAGAACAAGTTTAATAAGAACATGTTGCAAACAAATGGATTTTCTAAAGGATAATCATTAGGATAAGGACCGAAAGGATTACCTATATGTTTTTGTTCTTAGAATGATTTTACAAACATATACCATGGTTGGAGATCATTTGCTTATGATTTGTGCATCACATCAAGAGTTTACACCAAGCCTTCATGAACACTATTTATGATTGACTATAGACTACACACAAGTATATATATTCTTATTATTGAATTTCACTATAAACATCACTTTTAAATTTGAGGAAGCCTTGACAAAGCTTTCTTGTTGCAATCTTTTCAAGAAAACAATTTCAAACACAAAATCCCTTGGGACGATCTCGACTTACCCAACTTTGCTATCGCGACAGTATACTTGCTCGTATGTGTTAACAAAATTAGACGGTTAAATCGTGTTTATAAATTTTAAAACTTGCACTACGCGTAACACATCAATGTCAACCTACTAAGCCTAGTACCGTGATGTAATCCTCTCCCACATCAGACCCGTCTCACCATACTCCTCGGGCTCAAGCAATCTCCGATGGTATCTCGGATCCTAACGGGCTACCTATCTCGGTGAATGTGGAGGTGAATCAAAATCAAAAGGTCATCCGGAGAATCGGTCTCATGCAAAGGAGAGCACGGTCACGGAGAATGTGCAGACTCTGCAATGGAGGAGTACCCTCTTACGGGATATCCTCATCCTCCTCCTCCCGAGGATCCTCATCCTCATCTACATATCGCATTCCTCAATCTCATGCTCCTCTTCAACCTCATGCTCCTCCTCACCCTCATACTCGGATGGAGAGTCCATGAGTCGGAGTCTCTGTTTGGGTGAATCACGAGGTGGTACAAGTGGGGATCTAGGTCTTCTAAGACATGGTGATCTTGGTGGTGATGATGTAAGAGAGTGGGCTGCTAGCGGATAGGTGATAATGGTGGTCGACGGACATGCGGGCGGTACTATGAGCAAGTCTAGGAGTGCAGGCTCGTGCTAAAACCTGATGTAAAGTGAGTTGCCTAGATGAGCTAGGGCGATCTGATGATGATGAACTAGAGTGACGGGTAATCTCATAGGGATCACCCTGCGCAACCGTCATGAGAGTCAATGCTGCGGAACTAGTAACAGCAAGGACCTCCTCAGACACATCAAAAGCTAGTGAAGGCATAGTCTGTGACAATGGCATAGGGTAGGTATAAGTGTTCGAAAACAACTAGTTTTAATAAGCGCATCAACTCAACCAAAACATGTATCACATAATGAAAGTTTTAAAAGTAGAGGTACCGAATTACTCAGAATATGCCTTTAAATAAAACATGTAAATTCAGTTCTATCACATAATCCCATATCAAATCAATCAAGCTCAAAATCCCAAAATCATAATAGATCGATAACTAAAATCAAATCCGTAATATCTCGATAATCGCATCACATTTACCCAAAATCAATAATCATATCCCAAAACGTAACGTCTCATAAGTCAAATCGCAGTTCATACCATAATCAAATAAGAAGCTTCGGCTTGGCAAGCGGGCGTGCGTCGGTCGAGGATCAATTTTCTTGAAAAGTAGTTATAGTTTAGGGTTAATAAAATACCTAGTTCTCTATAACCTTGAGCTCTGATACCAATCAGAACACCCCAAATCTCTCAGACATCGGAAGACTTAATTAAGTTTTCGTGGTGTTACAATCGGATTGGTATCTCACACAAGTATAGCAAACAAGATAGTCATTTTCATTCAAAACCAATCCCAAATTTAAATATTCAAAACATTAATCCAAAAGTATAAATATTAGGCCCAAAACATGATTTAATAAAACAGTCCCATAATTTATCGAGTCAAATATGATCCTTGAACCATGCATCCTTGCCAAGCTTCCATGAACACGTATTCCAAACATCATTTAAATACCGAGAAAACATGCTAAAAGGTCACTTACTGTTGGTGAGTTCATAGGTTTAAATTCAATAAAAATCGTAGTGGACACAGAGGAGTTGATTTGCTATGCAAGACTAAAGATAGATACACATCGTTCATAAACCATTTCATATCCGAAATCACAATCCATATCCCGCATCCGAGGATCACTCGGGCCCAATGACTCTAGTCCAAAGACGTCGTGGCAAAGTCTAGAACAATTGCCAACCCGGACTAGGTCGAGGTAGAAGTCTATTCTTAGCTAGGCAACAGTTATAGCAATTAGGATTGCTACCCTAGTCTAAGTCAACGACTACCGCACATCTATCTAAACAGTCAAGCACATAAGCAAATCCAAATAGTTTTAAAGGTCCAAAAACAGTAGCATGATTCTCACCCCAATTTAGTTAAAAACATAGATAAAAGTGGGGCTATGCAACTCACCTCAAGCAAGCAACGCACAAATAAACACTAACATAAGATAACAGGTAATCACGGCTCAGCAACTATCGACTCGGCACAACCTATTAATGTAAACCAATTTTAATATATATTTCCCAAAATCAACGTTATCTACCCCAATGTATTCCATTTCGTTATTTTCAAAAATGTCTCATTTCACCGTTTAGTCCTAGTGTTTGGTATCCTCATGTGGGTGTATCGACTCAATATGATGCAAAGAATGCACTCAAACAACCAATATGTGACTCAATGCAACACAATGAGAAATCTAAGCGATAAGCTCCATAGTCCAATAAGTTTCGGAATAAAATAGTAGACCTTATCGAATTCGTCAACTCGATAAACTCAATTATTTATTCGTGTCGCTTATCGTCCCATAAAACGGTCGCATCCTAAAGAGTCATAAGGATAATTCACCCATTAATAAGGTTACCCAACGTACCTAGCGGGCTCTTATTAGATTCGTCAACCTAATAAGTCCGCTACCCACGTGGATCAACACTATTAATGTTAGGTTATCCGTAACCCATGCACACAACGTAAGTAAATGAATACTTGAAAATAGTATTAAATGCCTATAATTGGCATATTTCGATAAACGTGTACTCAAAACATTAATTACTTATTTATTATAAAACATTTCTTTTTTTAGTCGTTACTTTCTATTTAAAATAGTAAATAACAAGACAAGTCTTGTTATCGATATTTTTGGTATAAAAGCCTTTTTATTAATAATGTTTCATAGTTTATTAGCATTTTCATATATACGTTTCGTCAAATTTCAATATTAGTTTCATATCGTTATTCGTTTCGAGTCCACAAGCACGAGTCATGACTTCTCGGCTTTTAATCAATCAATAGTCCAAACTATACTAAAGTCCATGTTACGACATTGTCAGGGTCAACAATTGACTAAAAAGTCAAAGTAACACCGACGTTGCTCAAAGTTGACAATTATATATATGAAGTCCAAATAAAAGTTATAATAGCGCAATTCAATCCCAAATCAACTCCAATCAATCTCGCCAACCAATCAACCAACCAAATATACCCGAAAGCAATGTTATGACCCTAATGGTCATGACACGGTCACGGTTAAGACCACCTGAACCAAACAAGCTCTAGAAGCTTTTCGGCTCCACGCGTCTCATCCAAACACCAACACATCAACCTACAAGCTACCACGACAACTCGACCCGGACCCTTGGTCCTTGAGGGTCACGTACACCATCACCCATGACCCCATCGTGGGTCTTGGTGGTCGTACGCCCCATGTCTCACATCCAAACACTCTCAAATCAATACCACAACATCCAAACACAGTCAATCAACCTCCAATCATCAACCAAACATCAAACCCATCATCTATTCTAACCAAAAACATAAAACTAAACCTAAAAAGCAAAGACCCAACAATATGATACACCACATGATTCCAAAACACTAGCTACATGTTTATTTAAGTGTTAATTAGATTTAATCCCATGTTTAACCCAAAAGCCCTAAAAGTCGCCACCATACGAGGCCCATATGGCTCGTACGTGGCTGCACCATGGCCAAACATGGCGTATTCAAGTCCCTTTTACCTTTTACAAACACGAGCTACAAAACCCACTTGAAACCCTAAAGATTCAAGTTGTATTTTCAAGATTTGGATGTGTTATTGGAGTCTATATGGCGCGTGCCATATATGGTTGGAAAGAGGGGAAAGAGAGCTTCAAGATGGTGGTGGAGGTGGGTGGTCATGCGTGGCGGTGTGGCCGGAGTTGGCCGGAATAGTGGCCGGATATTATAAGTGGCGGCTAGGGTTTATATTTTAGGTTTGGGGTTTGTAGAGAGAGAAAGGGGAGAGAGAAGGAGAGTGGTGTGTGTGTTTTAGAGAGAGAATGAAAGGGTGAAAGTTAGGTGGTGATGGGGTATTTATATTTATGAAGGAGGGACCTCAAAATAAATAAAAAAAGGGAGGAGGGTGGCCGGCTAGGGAGAAAGGGGAGGGGCCGAAGGCGTCATTTTTCGTAAACTATCCTGTTTACCCATTCCCGAGCTCATATATTGTCCCCCGAGTGTCCCACGACGTTCATTCGACTTTCTATTATCGTTATTTATGTTTTTCCACAAGTTTTGACTATTTATTTGTAAATTTTTGAGTTACGGTCTAAAAGTTACGTTATTTCTCGTTTTAGGCTTTTCTAGTGCCGAATCGAATAGTACCTACCAAAAAGAGTTAAAGCTCACACGATAACTCATCCAATAATGAAATAAACCATAAAAACCAATAGACGATATAAAATCAAGTCATGGTTGATAAAAATAGTGATAAAGGCAAATGCTCGGTTTAGTTTAACGTAATGCGGTTACCTAAAATAAACTCTCTAAATTGCCAGTTGTCACACTGACAATGTTTGAGAGCACTCTTTGATCATAAAAAATCCGACAACTTCATTTTTTAGGCACTTTTGGTGACACCGTCAGCTAAGAAAGTAATGTGATGACATCAAATAATCATGATAATTAAGTGTCAGTTTCCCTCTAATATGTTAATTATTTGTATCTTTTATATGGATATATGCTTTGATTTCTTTATATTTCATTTCCAAGTTGTAAATGAGCATAGGAACAAAAGAGACGCGGAATTGGAAAATAACTTACAAAGATACACACTTTAGTATGTTGACTATGAAGTGGTTACAGCATATTTCCACTCTCCATTTACGCCGTAACTATGAATTCAAAACATGAAGACCAAGTCAACGCTAATCAAGGATTACGGCGTAACTATCACAAGAGGTTACGCCATAATATTCTAAAGACTTAGAAGATTTTCATGACTAAGAAGGTTACGCCGTAGCCAATGTATGAGGTTACAGCGTAATAAGTGAACATAAGGGGACTCAAGTTATCGACGAGATTACGACGTAACCAAGCATGAAGATTACGATGTAAACGAAACCCTAGAAGGTTACGGCGTAACTATCCATCTAAGTTACGCCATAAATATTTATTAATGGATAAGATCGTTGAAGATTACACTAGTTACGGCGTAACCACAACTCAAGGTTACGCCGTAGCTGTGTCGGGCCTATAAATACCAACCCTATTTTCTGCATTTGATATATCTTTCTCACCACAACTCACAAGAGGACGAATTAGGGTTCCAGAAGGAAGATCTTCATTAGTATACAGATCATTTTCCAAAGGAGAAATCACATCACAACATCAATAAGTTTTAGCGATTCATATTTCTTTTACAATTACAATTTCATATCTTTCATTACCATGCAAAACATTGAATCTCGTGTACTTTATAATGTGATCGGCTAAACACCCTTGGTGCTAGCCTAATTATGATTCCTTTCATGTTTTGATTATGTTTTCGTGCTTTTATTATTGCTTCTAGTGTGTGCATGTTTAGTTTTTTGTTAGATCCTCTAGTTCTGAGTTTTGAAGACCGGTTGTACTTCTTGCACTAAGAGAATTGACAATAGGACCCTAGTGTAATTGGTTGCGAGAGTTGGTAAGAATTGACCATAGGACTACCAATTCCTTGTGTGCTAATTGACCATAGGATCACCCTCCGGGTTGGATGAACTTAAAAAGTTAGATGTGTGGTCTAAGATCCTAGAGGTCGGGCCACACAAAGAATAAATATAGCATGTAGCGACACTTAATGACTCAAACTAGTCTACCATACCTCCACTTACTACAAAAAAAAGAATCTTTAGTTCCGGAGAGGATTCTAGGGAGATAGGCTAGGCGAATTGACCATAGGAGTCAAGTGAATCTTATGCCCCACTTGAAGCGATAGAAGGCTTAATTAGAGAACATAGTCATTGCATGATAAAATGAATAACTAGGCTAGTACACTTTCTCCCTACTGATTCATCTTTATTTAATATTGCTATTTCATTTCTGTTATTTAGTTTAATTAATCAACAATTCAAAACCCTTTTAATACGTGACTTAGAATTACGTTAGGATCCAATCACATAGCTCTTAGGACGACCTCGGCTTTACCGAATACTACACTATACACGATCAGATTCTCTGCCCTTTAGTGCATAAGGTAAACCATAAGTAGACGAGTAACATTATATGTATTAAAACCTGGTCAGGAATCATGCATCATAACGACTTTAATTTTTTGTCTTTTTTCCCCAAACGTCATCAAAATGAGCCCAAAACTTGTCTAATTATAACAAATGCATATACTTTGACCTAGAAACAACATATGAAGGATTTTAAGTAAAAATATAGATAAAGTAAGACAAAATGCCCAAAATCATAGGGTAAATGACCCTTAAAATCACTATAAAATTACACCTCATCAATTACCTTGGTTGGATATCTTTTTCTCACCTTAAACTTGCATTCATTTACCGGTTCACGCTGACAAAGGTGGAAGGATAAGTGGCGGTGGAGGCGGGTGTGGTAGTGTGAGGGTGTTTCCAGCAACAAAACTGTGTTCCAGATTATACATGAGCGGTAACATGCATCACCGGAGACGACGAGGAAGGTGATACCTTACACACCGGTCATTGTTAGAGGTTGAACTATTAATAGTATTATTATGGCAATTTCTTTATCATAATTACCAGAAAGCTTTAGCCACGACAATCGTAGTTAAAAATGTTTTGGCTTTTCATTGCTAAATTTGTCGTCGCTACAGACCTTTAGTAACGAACTTTTAGCCACGAGTTATTGCGGCTAAAAATCTTTATCCACAACAATTTGGCTTTTAACCATGACTTTTGGTCATGGCTATGAATCCTGATTCTTGTAGTGTCACTTTTGGAGCATATTTAAAAATTTTCATTTTGTTTCTTGCCTCTAGCTAGGGTGGCAATCAAGTTGTTCGGTGATATTGTGTAAAGCATTTTTATTTTATAATATCTCGTGATTTCGGCTCATATTAGTTATGTTTGATGAAATATGTGCTTAATTATGTTTAAAAGTTGTTTTGTAAGGTTAGATGGAGCAGATCAGAGATGGATGGCATTGAAGATGTTCAAGAACTAATATGCCCAGAAGACCATAACGCCGTATACTGTTATACCATATATACGGCTGTATGCTATTACCTAAAGAATTTTTGACGACAAAACCATACGACCGTATACTCTTATACCATATAGTCGTATGGTGTCTGCATCATCAATTATATAACCTTGACGTTTAGGGGTTTTCAACATTCTCTTCACCATTCACACGAATCTTGTCGATTTGGAGGATTTTTTGAGCACATGAAGAGGAGAAAAACACAATCCATTCCATCTATACTTTTGAACTTGATTATGATTTCCTTTGGTATGATTATTTTTTTTTGGCTCACTCAATATGTGTGAGTTGTTTATTGTATTTGCTTAGGCTAGATGAAACTTGTGATTGGATAATGATCTGTCGGTGTGGTTGTGTAAAACTCGTTTAGGGGGTTTTTGATTAAATGAATGTTTTGTTGCTTTCTTTATTTTTTTTGAGTTCTTACCAATCTATACAACATATGCATGATTGAAGCAATATTTTAGACCAACGTATTGTAGATTTCATTTGTATTTGATCACTTTTCTATGAGTGGTTGAAAATTTTATCTAGACTAAAGATTATTGGGGTTATTTGGGGGTAAAACATTTCATTCAAAACATTATTGAAATACATAAATATCCATTTGTGTGTTTGAATTCAAATGTTAAATTGTTATGGATTCAATAATTGCGATTAATAGCACAATTTCAGGCGGTGTTCATGACAACCCTCATGGAACTTTCCAATAATTGTTAAGGTATGACAATGAAGACTCTCGATGTCTAATCACTTTATAACTTAAAAGCACAATCACACCAATTCATGCTATTATCCGGTCATAGTGAATACTCGTTTTAGCACCGTAATTTCCGTAATTATATTTTCAGTTAATCTTTTATCAATTTGAAGTAGTTTAGGTACAAAAGTAGTTTAAATAAAAAAAACCAAATAAAAGCCAAATTCATAACTAAATATAAAAAGAGCACTGGGTATCCTGAATTAATTGTAGCTTCCTTGGGACGACAAATTCGGTTCTTACTATACTATAAATACTAGTTTAAGACCCGTGTAATATATGAGCTTTATAAAATTTTATTTTCATCAAAAGCCAAGTAATATATCATCCTCCATTACTTCACCATAAAACAAAACTTTAGTTTCTAAACTTTTTGTACTTAGTCTAGATACATTTACAATAATCTAATACAGTTTCGAGCATTTTCGGTAGCCAAGACTGAGGTCTTCGCAATCAATTATCAGATGTAAATCTTATAGCGACATTTTCCATTATTAGTACAAACAGAAGACCAATGACCAAATTTAGAGAAGCTTGAAACAACTAATTTGTCAAAATAGGAACACAACGAGATGTGATCTTGAAAGCAAGCAACATAGATATTCATTGAGCATTAAAGATAAAATGAAAATGACTTCACCAGTTCAGCATTCAAAATTCGAAATTGACATTATATAAGTTAATTTTGGTTTTCAATATATAACATCAAATTGGTTCTAGTTCAACATTCAAAATTGACGTCTGTCAATCTGTTATGACTTCACCAGCGCAAACAACAAAATTTGAACATAAAAATATTCTTAAATTTCTCCAACTCTTCCGCGCTTCTTTCCAACTAAAATCAAAAGATACTTGTTGTTGCCTCAAACATGTTGGTTTTATGGATATAAATTAGTAGTCGTGAGTTAGGATCGAACTCGGAGACATGGGATTCTGACGCTTTACATATGAGAATTAAATTTAATAATTAAATGTAAATGTTATATTTATTTATTGAAACAGCGCCTAAAATGGTGATTAAACTCATGAGTTTACATAATTATAATTGATAAAAACTGTGTAAGAAATAATAAATAATACCAACATATGATTATTGAATCAAGAAAAAACTCAAATGTAAATATGATATATAAAACATTGTAGCAATGACATGATAGAGTGTAAAGAAAGGTTTACAGATATTGGACTTTATGAAGATGGTTGATGAATCATGTTTGTTCTTGATCATATTTCAAGGCGTAAAAATGTGCTAATGGTGAGCCCATCTTTTTCTTTATTGTTTCAAGGCTCTTCAAAATCTCCAAGAATGATGGAGTAGACTAAAATAACAATTACTTTACCACCAAAAACTTGATCAGATGTTGTTGATGAATTAATTGACATGTAGAAATATAATGTTTCTCGGTATAAGACCTAGCCTAAATTGACCCATTCATACGGAGATGGGTCGATTTGGTATGTATTTCATCAAGCAAGTGGTCATTGTAGGTAACTTCCCAAAAAGCCCACTCATAAATACCTACGCAGTTTTTATAAGCCATACCAAACACCCCCTTTAAACAGAGTTCATAATCATAAAAAGCATTCCATAGTTACATATTCATAATATCAAACAGTCCTTTATAAGCAATTCAAAAAGCCCAGTACATGATTTTAGTTGCCAAGCATAGATATATAAAACAATCAAGTACGAAGTTATGCCATGCCTTAATAACGAATTAAAACTAAACGCTGCGTGATGTGGATTTCTATATTTAATTAGATGAATACACAAACTTGTAACCAATTTTAACAGTGCACAAGCTAAGGAGGTGACATAGGTTTAGCACAAATGGTCATTATAGGATCAGCGATCCATATCTTTTTAGACGCTGGTGTTAATCCTCATTTGATTTAATTAAGAAACAAAACGTTATTATCATGGATGCGCTATTTTAAGCTTGCATTAGACAGTATAGTGTGATTCTGATTATACACATTTCTATAAAAACTTACTGCTATCCATTGACGCATTTCACCTGTATATACTGCTACTTAAAAGGGTGTCGTGACGGTGCTACTTAATTGATTTTTCAAATTTAAAGCCATATAGTAATCAACCTTGTAGTATATGAAAAAAAAATGCTTCTAGTTATTCGAATACAGAATGTCAAAAGGCTTAGATTCTGATAAAAAAAACTCAAATTAAATAAGAAATTTGATACCTTAAGTCGTTTGTCACTTATATAAAGTTCCAAATTTAAAAAAAAAAAAAAAAAAAAAAGTTTTGGTCTTACCTTGCAAAGTAGGCTATTGATTCTATTTGTGGTGGCATCCAGTGGCCTTATCACGCTTGGTTCCACTGCACTTTGATGATCACGTCACCTATACCAGCTCCTTTTGCCTACAAACATCAAAATTTCATAAAGTGGCATAAAATTTGAATTGGTACACTAAAGGGATGCGGTCCAATTAAATACGCATGTGAATTGAACATAGGAACCTTTGCACTTGTAATATACAAAGGGATGAACTCTAATTAAATACAGTTAGCGTCACTCATATAAATTAAATACTGTCTAATTAAAATTCCGCATCAAATGACTTCTTTAAAAACTGATTAGCAAATTGGGATGTAGTGATACACGCTTAACCCATAACAAAAAACATTAAAATCATTACACAGTATATGAATCATCAAGTAATCAATAGATAGCTTAATATCGTGACATATTATAAAGGTGCTCATTCAGTGGCCTCATTCCAAACCCTTCTTGCAAGTGAGTTTAACTTAGTTGCATATCTGGTTCCTTACCAAGCTGGTCATTGTGAAAATATATTTTGCTACTTCTGGCTTTGTGATTACAAACTTAATATTCAAGTGAAATGAATATGAATCATTCATCTACATTAAAGATGAATCATCCAAGTTATGTAAGAATAATGATAGCAACTTATTGTGGATATAATCATTCAAACAATCATAAAAACATCATAAATATCCACATTATATGGGAGTATGGGACTAAGATAAGTGAGATCAGAATCAAACTTACTGCATCATTTAAAACTGATTCACCAAAGATCAATGCATAGAGATTCATGTCTGTTCCAAGCTCCTACAGTTCCCAAAGTATGTATGAGCATATAGAACTGATAAAGAATGATAAAGAACAGATATTATCTGATGACGTTATATAAAAGTTTTGTTGAAGAATTTGGTACTAGTCTAAAGATGGTCGACAAAAATCACCTAAGGCATGAGAGTAAGGTCAGGTAAGCATTACTGAAACCAAAAAGTAGAAGCAAAAGCATATTCTCAATTTTACAATGATTTTGCACAGCATAAAGTAAAGAGCTGCTATATGAACAACTATCAAAAAATTCAGAGAATGAACATTGATAGAAGAAACTGGATGAAGTATCATACATGCATATATTTGAACTAAAATGGTTCCTAATGGTCTAAGATATATCTCGAAAACAAAACCCAGTTAAAGAAGATTCAAAACACCCCAAACATCAAACTTAATGGTTTCTACAAAGAAAGAAAAAAAGCAACAATTAATAAGTTTAAGTAACATAAGGCGAGGTATACTTAATCGTCATGATAACTTACAGGAGCTAAATTTGAATCGATTGGGTACACACAAACCGTCAAGGGCAACAATTGCGTAATAGATTGACTAAGAAAACAAATAATAATAACAAAAGGGATCAAGTTGACTATTGAGAAGCGATATAATATGATCGGTGGCGACAAAATAGAAAAAGAACTCCTCATGGAAATTGAACCATGCCCTGCGATGGGCGACACACGGACAGAAATAAGTTAGTCTTTCTAAGTTAAATCTCAAAAACCTAAGGATAGAAAAACATAACTAAGAGGGTGTTTTGGATTCAAAACACATAAATCAGTAGCAATCAGGTCATAAATAAAGTATAAATCACTATCATTCATGTCATAAATAAGGTATTCATTTGTTAAATGATAATTGGTAGAATCGTAAAACGAGTTTGGAGGGCATTAGAACATGCCTCATTTTTTTTCTCGAAGGGCAAGCTCAGCTGCTACTAAGGCGGTTAGTAGTATGAGCCCAGAAGGCTTTATGGCTACCGTACATCCACAGGCAAGAGCGGGTCCAAAACTGATACAACCACCAAAATGCAGAGTTTATTATGAATTAAAGCCAACTACAAAAGCGCATCATAATATTGCAGATCTTTGATGTTAATAAATGGAATTGTCTCACCTTCATAGTGATCATTGCTAAGGTTAAATTCCATTGAGTGACAGAAACTATCAAACCAATTCATGAAGTACTATCAAAACACGATGAGGTTTCTTAATGAGAGATCAAGATGGTTTTCAACATCATAAATTCGGTCATACAATTTGACCCACATATCGAAAAGAAGCATGCACGCAATCGATCAAATTCATCAAGGTCATATAATCCAAATGTGCTTCAAAACCCATTGAATGCAACTAACAATATCTAGACTATGAAATTCATTTAACCATTTTATCGAACACATAATGTACATTTATTTTATTACTAAATTGAAAAATGCCTACCATTCAAAAATAATCATAGCAACCTATTTTGAATAATCATAAAAACAATCATAGAATAAAAAAACGAGAAAAAAAATCATCGATCGATGAAGTGCGATTAATTCACTGGCTTTCAATAATAGATTGACCACAAATAAGCCAAAAATAAAGAATTACATACCTTCAATAGTTTGAAGAATCATCATTGTGAATCAAAGGTAAGGGGTGATTTTCCTGAGATTGATTTGAAGATTAAGACTGTTTATAAACAAATTGATATATAGCATTCAACAACTGAATTCAGGGACATGGGAAAGCTATAAAAATTACAAACAAACCTGATAAATCGATTGTGTAGAAGCTTAGACATAGGGTTCATGATTAAACGACCTAAAGTAAACATAAAAAGAAAAACACAATGAGAAATCAAACGATTAATTTGATTCGATTCCAAAAATAAAATTTAAATGAAACATATCCATTAGAAATTGACAATTTACAAAATAAAAATCAAATTTAAATACAAAATCAATAATTAAGCTTTTTTAACAGGATGAAAAATCAAACCTTTCTTGTTGTATCTTCATAGATCATTACTCAGTCAGTCCCAAAACTGTCATATCAATAAATCAAAAATCATATGCGTCACTGGTCAATCGTTTGTAAATTGGTGAATTTTCTAATTGTGTTATTGAAAACTTTAATTGAATATCATAAAAGGCGTGGTTGAAACTTTGATTGTGGATGGTTATATGAGAATCCCTAAATTGTAGGTATTTTGAATTTTGGTCAAACAATAAATTGAATGTGGATATACCTGGTGAGCGAGGTTTTGGTTGAATTAGGAAATGCCAAGTGAAAATGGAAGATGTAACTGTATGTGGTGGGTATCAGTGAGGGAATGCAATAAAAAATCACATCTGGTGCCTGCTCTAGTGGTTACCGCGTTTGTTTGTGATCTTAAAGACCAGGGTTTGATCCTGTCTGGTGACATACTTTTTTAAATATGTAGCCGGAAATAGTGACATGTTGGCATTTCCACCTCATCATATGATGCTCCATGTCATCATTAATGTGCCTAGTAAGCATTAATGATGTGTCAATATAGTCCCATATATATGTATAGATTAATTACACGAAATAATATAACGGACGTTAAGTTAATTAAGTGTAATGGACTAACGATCGTTAAATGTTAATTGGAAGGACTAGATTGCAAAATTAAGATTGGGAAGGTTCCGGAATACCTTGGGGATCACATAACCGATCGGCCAAGGGGTATTCCCAACCCAACCCAAACTCAACTTGTTCACCAAGTTATGTTGAGTATATATACAAGGCTAGGGGTCTTGGTTTTGCATCTCTTGTACTCATAAGCTAAAACCTAAAAGTGTTTGTGTGTGTTTTTGCTTGAATTCGGTCGACCACCTCCAAAGGGTGCCGAAACATTGTTTTTCCAAAAACAAATTATTTTGTGTGATTAAAACTAGCATTACTTTAATTTGATTTAGTACGTGTGTACAAGAAAGTGGTACTAACATACTTTTGTTAGTTTCTTGGATTGAATTACAAAATCGGTAAGGGGTAATTCTTATAATCCTATAAACCCTAATTAGGGTTCATCACTTGCTAGTTTTGTGGATTTGATTCTTGTTCGGCTAAAATCAATAAAGGTACGCATACGTTATGTTTTGTTAATTAATTATTCATTAATAGTTCCTATACGCTTCCGCATGTTTTCTTTGATGTATATGTGTTTTATATTTGATTGTCATTTATATAATTCCAACAGTGGCATCACGAGTCATTGGTTTAATGAGTAATTAATTACTAAACACGTAAAAAACGAATATTATATGTTGTTTGATATGATTGTTCTATAGTTTTGGTCAGGATTATATAAACCCTTGTTTTAGGGTTAGGGCCTTTGCCCTAATTTATTGTTAAATTTTTTTTAAGGATCGACCAAATTTTTTTATGGGTCGATTCCCATATATTTTTTAGTCGATTTATGTAAAATTTTTTAGGGGTTTATATATTAATTGTTTAGTTAACCATATCGAAACCTAGAATTAATATATTTGTTACGTGATATATTCATGAATAATGTGTTATGTGACATGGAATTGTATGCGATCTTGTGACTTAATTAAATAACTGTTATGTTATATTCATGATGATACATGCATGTTCGTCATGGATGGTTGCTTGATTTTTTTTAATTGTTAAGATATTTTATCACATGTTTGTTTTGATAAATTTTGAATTGGGGAAGACTCCAATAATATATTAATGAATCAATTATGTGCAATTTGGTATATTTTTAATTATGGCTTACGCAATCGATTCGTCGATGTATGTGGCTCACTCTCAATTGTGCGAGTGAAAGCCCTAGTTAATATATACATTAATTAACCTAGACATTGATTAATAATAGGTTTTATCAAATAAGTTGCATGTGGCTACTTGTTTACACGTATTAATTGTTAGTTATGTGCGCATTGTTTTAGTTATTTATTTTTTATTGTTTACTTGTTTGTTTATTATGTGTGACAGTTTAAGCAAAAGGTAA
Source organism: Chrysanthemum lavandulifolium (assembly GCA_022545495.1). Taxonomy (NCBI): domain Eukaryota; kingdom Viridiplantae; phylum Streptophyta; class Magnoliopsida; order Asterales; family Asteraceae; genus Chrysanthemum; species Chrysanthemum lavandulifolium. The sequence goes on along the minus strand of CM040245.1, from coordinate 144,793,904 downwards.
TTTTGAATAGAAAAATAAATTGGTCTAAACAATGGTAAAATTTGATTTGTTTTTGTAGAGTTAAATTTTCAAAATTTTAATTGATTGATGATTTTGGTACAAATAGTGAGAACGACTCACCCAATATTGACGGACTGTGTGAGGGGTAAAGGAGGGAAGCGCATTAAATTGTGACCCGAAAGAAGGAGGTCATAGCTTTAGCGCTGACCAAATTCTTCGCTTCTTTGCGAGTCAAAATTGGAGTTACCAAGTAGGCTATTAGTACAAAATCATCTTAAGGGTGAATTAGCTTTAATTCCATGCGCCACTTTTGTGGTAATTATCCGAACACTAAGTCTTTAGACTTATGCAAAAGTACGATATAATGGACGATAATTAAAGGTAAATTCCTTGATTGGCGAAACCAATACCTGAATCAAAACTTTGATTATTTGATCTTTATGAATTGGTTAATAATTTTTTTTTTTTTTTAAATTTATGCTACAAGATAAATGCATGACATCTTTGTACATATTTGATTTGACACCATAAATCAAAACTAGTACCCTTTATAAATTAAGTTAGTGGCATCTAGTTAAAGGAACACTTGAAGTTGCAATTTACGTCATGTGGGAACTTAGCGAGATTGTGAAGGAAAGGTAAATCTTTATGTAAAGTCAGACCTTACATGAACATATTTGCAGTTCTTTAAGTTAGACGACTTAAATTGAGTAGTAAGTAAGACCCGGACTCAAGGCACAAGATGGGGATAAAACATGTTTATATTTGCAATAGCGTTGGAAAATATAAATCCCGTAATGATCTAGGAATTGGAAAATGTTTGCCAATTATTGTTCGACATATTACCCTATTATATGCTTTCGTTACTAGCAGATCAACTGATGTAATGAATCTATGATAATTTGGATCCTAGTTTTTCGAGAAAACTATATGGTTATATGTTTATATTACCTTGGGTATATTTTATTTTCTTGAAAAATTGTATTATCGAAAATATTAATACTTGAACTTTTTAGCAGAAATGGCTCAAAACAACGATAACACTAACAATCGCACTAAGTTCTGCGTTCAAAAACTTCTTTGATCGAGAAAAGTTGGTAGCTCTAAGAATTTCAATGATTGACACCACTATTTGAGAATTTTCTGTTGAGTTGTTGATCGTTTGGATTATCTGTACACGCCTTGCCCTGATGAACCACTAGCTGACGCCTCTGACGAGGTGAAAGCTGCGTGGAAGATTAAGTATTAGCGTCATAATGATGTGGCTTGCCTGATGTTGGGAACGATGGAATTTGCTCTCCAAAAGAAGTTTGAAAATTACTTCCTATACAACATGCTTAATGAACTCAGAATTATGTTTGAGAAACCTGCAGCTGTAGAAATTTATGACTTGATCGATGCACTTCACAGCTGCGGAGAGGGTAAACCCGTAAATGCTCGTGTATTGGAGATGAAAGGATACATGGAACAATTACAAGCACTTGGAAAATTTTATGAAAATGACATTGCTGTTAACTTGATCAACAGATCCCTTAACAAGGATTTCAATGCTTTTGTTCGAACTTCAATATGCATTGCGTGGGAAGCGATTCTTGACCTACACGCATTGCTAATTGATTATGAAAAGGGTTACCTCAAAAGGCTCCTAATTCGTGTACTTGCTATTCGGGTGGAAGGATTAATAAGCCAAAACGCGTCGCGAACAACAAGAAGGAAAGGGCAAGGGAAGGTTGACAAGGGTAAACAAGTTATGGCTATCAACCGAACCCAAGAAGAACCCTACTCCTAGGAAGGAAAATCCTAAAGGATCAAGCATGCCACCACCGCAAGGTTGTTGGGCATTGGAAGAAAGCTGTGATCTCTATCTTGATGAATTGCGGAAAAATAAGTTGAAGTATCTTTGGGTCCTCGGTAGGTTCTTGAGTAACTTATTTGTAATTGAATTATTTACTCTAAATCATAAAATTCACGGGTATATGATAGTGGATGTGGTATTCACATTTGTAATACACTGCGGGGGTTTAGAGTGGAGAGGAAGTCGCCTATGGGAGCAATATCGCATATGGGCAATGGGGCACTATAATTTGTTGAAGCCATAGGAGTGTTTAGTTTAGTTTGCCTTGGCTTAGTCTTGTTATTAAACAATTGTTATTATGCACCTTCTATAATTAGAGGTGTTGTTTTATTTTCAGTATTGTTGGATGATGGTTTTACTCATACTATTTCACGTAATGGAATTTCGTTTCTTTAAATGGTGTATTTTAATTTAATGCGATTCTTGTGAATGGTGTGTTTGAAATTGATGTGATTGGAAATGAATCTAACAACTATAATAATTCGATGTTTAGCATCAATAAGAAAATGAAGTTGGACTTGAATTCTTTTTATCTTTGGCATTGTAGACTTGCTCATATAGGCAAGGCTCGCATGCAAAAGCTACAACACGAAGGGCTTTTGCAAAATATCAATGATGAATCATTTGATAAATGTGAGTCATGCATATCTGGGAAGATGACGAAGAAACCTTTTCATAGCAATATGGAGAGGCATCCGATCTACTTGGTCTTATTCATCTTGATGTGTGTGGACCACTTAGACATGTGTCAAAGAGAGGTGCTAGCTACTTTAACCTTCTACCGATGATTTCAAACCATTATGGTTATGTTTATTTACTTAAGCATATACATGAGGTGTTTGAAAATTTTAAGGTTTTCAAAGCAGCTGTAGAGCTGCAATTGGGAAAGAAGATTAAAGCTCTTCGATCCGATAGAGGAGGCGAGTATCTAAGCCAAGAGTTTAAAGATTACTTAGCTGAGAATGGAATTGTCCAGAATCTCACAACTCCATATACTCCACAACATAATGGTGTATCTGAGAGAAGAAATCGTACATTGTTGGACATGATATGATCAATGTTTAATCTTACTACTCTACCTTTATCCTTTTGGGATTATGCTTTAGAATCACTATTAGCATTCGAATATGGTTCCCACAAAGAAGGTTCATAAGACACCATATGAAATATGGCATGGTAAAGCTCCTAACTTGTCTTATTTAAAGGTGCGGGGTTGCGAGGCGTATGTTAGGCGTGACTCGTGCAGATAAACTCCAACATAGATCTGTAAAGTCTATCTTTGTAGGATATCCTAAGAAAACTATGGGTTACTACTTTTACTATCAACCGAAAATAAAGTAATTGTTGCTAGGTATGGAGATTTTCTTGAAAAGGATCTCGTATCTCAAGAATTCGATGGGAGAGTTTATGATCCGGAAGATGATCATGAAGATACATTACCTCGAAAACACTAACATTATACGGTAGAACACGATAGTCCGGGTCCTCCACCGAAGTTGAAGTGATTTCCGTTCGAGATCCGTAAGGACTACATGTGCACCTGAACGTCTATGTCTTAACGTAGAAGTTGAGGCGTATGTTAGACGTGACTCAGCAGATAAACTTCAACATAGAGCTGCCATGGCAAGTCCTGAAAAGGACAAATGGCAAGCTACAATGAATGGGGAAATGCAATCCATGAGAGATAATGAAGTCTAGGAAGAGGTTGACTTACCTCCAAATGCTACGGTGGTTGGAAGTAAGTGGCTCTATAAAATAAAGACTGACATGGATGGCAATGTACACATCTATAAAACTCGTCTAGTTGCGAAAGGTTTTACTCAAACTTTTGGCATAGATTACGAGTAGACCTTTTCTCCTGTAGCAGACATTAGAGCTATTAGAATTCTCATAGCTATAGCAGCGTACTATGACTATGGGATATGGCAAATAGATGTCAAAACCGCCTTCTTGAATGGTCGCTTAGATGAAGACATTTATATGAAGCAACCTGAGGGGTTCGTGAATCCACAATTTCCAAACCGTGTATGCAAACTTCAAAGGTCCATTTATGGATTGAAGCAAGCATCGAGACAATGGAATAAGAGATTTGATGAAGAAATCAAAAGGTATCGATTTATTCAAAATCTTGATGAGCCATGTGTGTATCACAAAGTTAGTGGGAGTGATGTAATTTTCCTTATCCTTTATGTCGATGACATATTAATTATGGGAAAAGACATTCCAAGTTTGCAAAATGTTAAGGCATATCTTGGACAATGTTTTTCCATGAAGAATTTAGGATAAGCTGCATACATTCTGGGAATCAAGATCTACAGAGATAGGTCAAAGCGGTGAATTGGTTTAAGTCAAAGCGCTTACATTGATAAAATATTGAAGAGATTCAATATGCAAAATTCCAAGAAATGATATTTGCCAATGGAAGTAAAGCATGGCTTATGTAGCGATATGTGCTTCAACACTGTGAAGTAGCACACATGCGAGAAAGTTCCTTATGCTTGGCAGTGGGATCTATTATGTATGTTGTGAGATGCACAAGGCGGATGTGGCGTTCGCTCAAAACATGACCGATCGATATCAACGAATTCGGTGAACTTCATCGATCATTTGTTAAACATATTTTGAAGTATCTTAGAAATACGAAAATATGTTCTTAGTGTATGGTGGAAATCCGGACACGAGCTTGATGTTACAGTTCTTGTGATGCGTCTGGCAGTGTGATAAAGATGACACGAAGTCTCGGACGGGTTATGTCTTTGTCATCAATGGAGGAGCAGATTGATTGAAAGAGTAAGAAGCATAGTACGATTGCGATTTACGTGACAGAGAGGCGAATACATAGCCGCAATGGGGCGGTTTGGATTAGGAAATTCATTTCGTGGCTTGGTGTTATGCCTTCAATTGAATCGCCTATTGATATGTATTGTGACAATTCTACGCAATCATATTTGCCAATGAACACGAGTCATGAAGGGCACCATACATTTTCTACGGAAGTATCACTATGTTCGGGAACAAGTCCGCGAAGGTGAAATTAATCTATTGAAAGTTCACACAGATGACAACTTAGCTGATTCTTTCACTAAGGCTTTATTTAGAGACAATCTTATTGGACTTGCCAATGGCATTGGACTTCGTTTAGCTAATAGTTTCATGCAAAACTGTGATTAGTATTTGGATAAAGGATATTGTAAACATTTATTATTTTGATGAAATAAAATTTTGATTATGTTTATTTTCATTTATAAAAAATATAAAAAAAAAATGACCAATTTTCATTTATATTATTGTTGTCCTATATTTGCATGTTTAATCCATGAGTAACTAAGTTATTCTAAATTGTCCGTTGTCGATTAATGATATGGGAGTATCATTAAACTAAGACAAATCTGAGAGATGTGGTAGAATATACTTGAAAGTATATTGATGAGAATGTATACCAATTTCAGATGATATTTAATGAATTGAATATAGGACTTATCCCAAATACATAATTTACTTTGTGGATATTGTTATAAGTAAATTGTGAATAGTTATTCTCAGACTTGAGATACCAGATAAGTGTCATAAATGTAGTGCATTTCTGTGGGGCAACTTAACGCTATACGTAACTGGTAGTCATAAGGGTTGTTTCCAAAAGTATTACAAAGTTTGTGGGTTAATCTCGTAGTCAAGATAGAATTTGTTCCTTCAAATTTATTTGGAGTTTAATACTGATGGGCCCCTCGTAGGGTTGACATGTTTGTGCGACCGCACCCAAAATCTCCCCTGAATATGTTCAGAAGATTTGGTAATCTTGGTCAATCACTTAAAACGAGAAACATAATAGTTGAATAAAGAATGACTTAATTCCATATCTTTATTTAACATGGTATTAGAAACAAAAGGATAATAATAATGAGAAATCATTAAAAGGTTTTCCGTGGGCCTTGCTCGAGTTGTACTAGAGGCATCGAAGTGTTGCTAGACGCTAATCGATGTGATCACTCTATTAAGATATATCCAAGTGGGAGTTGTTGGTTTTATGGATATAAATTAGTAGTCGTGAGTTAGGATCGAACTCGAGACCGCGTGATTGCTCGCTTTACATATGAGAATTAAAGTTAATAATTAAATGTAAATGTTATATTTATTTATTAACTACACGAAATAATATAACGGACGTTAAGTTAATTAAGTGTAATGGACTAACGATCGTTAAATGTTAATTGGAAGGACTAGATTGCAAAATTACGATTGGGAAGGTTTCAGAATACCTTGGGGATCACATAACCGATCGGCCAAGGGGTATTCCCAACCCAACCCAAACTCAACTTGTTCACCAAGTTATGTTGAGTATATATACAAGGCTAGGGGTCTTGGTTTTGCATCTCTTGTACTCATAAGCTAAAACCTAAAAGTGTTTTTGTGTGTTTTTTCTTGAATTCGGTCGACCACCTCCAAAGGGTGTCGAAACATTGTTTTTCCAAAAACAAATTATTTTATGTGATTAAAACTAGCATTACTTTAATATTATTTAGTACGTGTGTACAAGAAAGTGGTACTAACATACTTTTGTTAGTTTCTTGGATTGAATTACAAAATCGGTAAGGGGTAATTCTTATAATCCTATAAACCCTAATTAGGGTTTATCACTTGCTAGTTTTATGGATTTGATTCTTGTTCGGCTAGAATCAATAAAAGTCACGATACTTTATGTTTTGTTAATTAATTATTCATTAATCGTTCCTATACGCTTCCGCATGTTTTCTTTGATGTATATGTGTTTTATATTTGATTGTCATGTTATATAATTCCAACAAAACATACATGTTATTGCATAGGTGACAACTTCGTAAGGAAAAGGACTCACACGAATCATATAAGAACACTACTGCGAAAGCGGTCTCTAAATACAACATATTTGCCTCTGTGTTTAAACGTTCCTACCATATGGGATGTGAAGAGCATTGTTCCCCCAAAATATTCATTGAAACTTGACTTTACACGGTGAAAGAGTTTGTGAGCCTCCATTTCCTGCCCATAACTAACATCCAGTTTCTGTTGGTGATTTTAGTGTCATCAAACATTTTGTTTAATGGTGATTTACCCAAGACCAAAGTGATTTCAAGTTAAATCACGCTCATATAAACTATTAACTTGATTTCGGATATGATGAATGACAAAGTTTGTGACAAAAAATTCGTCACTAGGGCATTGCAATTATTCAATAGATGTGACTGTTGTAAATAGTAACAGAAAACATGTCACCATTAAGTATTGATGAAATCTATTTTGAAAGTTAGTTAATTGCGCCAAAAGGTGTGACCATTCATGAAAGGGCGTGACTTTTTACCAAAAGTCACTTTGTTTATTATATATAGACACAAATTTGGTCTTTCATGATAAGATGAATAATCATAACAACATATACATCAAATTCTCCATGTTTTGCTTTTCTATAGATATTGAGTGTTCATTCTTGTCCTATCCCTATACAAATTTTTTGTAACCCATGGCAGTTTATAGGGTAGAAATATTGTATCAGAAAAGTGAACTTTACACGATTCAAGAATTTATCCAGGCAATATTTGATTATCAAGACCCTAATGGCAACAAACTGATACAATATTCTTGGTGATGTCACGATTGGTGAATCTGTGTAAGAGATATTGGAATGTGTTATGCACACGTTATTCGAATTCTTAATACTAGACGAGTGCGGAACAATTGATATGTTAGATGGTGATCTTGGAATATGGAAATATCGGCAGTTGATGGACAGAATTGTACACAAGTCGTTCACATGCATATTGGAAAGTGGTGTGAATTTTATATAGTAAGTTTGAGATACATCGTGAGTGGATGGTGTTGAAAATTACGGCGATGGAATTGGTTCAATCATGTATTCTGGTACACAATTTCTATTCATGTTAATTTAACTATGACATATAGGTATGAATTGCATGGCACTTGTGTTGATATGATTCACATGGTAAACTTATGTGTCTAATTGCATGATAAACATCTTTAAATGAAGTACCAGTATGATTAACGGACAAATCAGGTTTTGTGTTAATTTTAATCTGGAAAGGTGCTATCGGGTTTGTTGCATGAAATTTTGGAAACTTGCATGTAAAAGGCAATACTTAATTTGGCGAGTAACCGTTACTTGTTTTACACTAGCGGTTAGTATCGTTTTGGCCAAGACACTACTTAAAATGATATGTGATCAATTTTTTGATTCTCACATGATTTCAGTTCATGTTATTGCCTTTGACTTTATTATCTATATCTATACTACTTATAATAGAGGAATAAATATCTCTTTTCATAGTTTTAAAATTAAGACTTACAAAATATAAAGCTTATTGTACAATACACAATGGACTATTAATGGTTTTTTTCATCAATCTTAATTTTAAAATTAAGACTTACAAAATATAAAGCCTATTGTAAAATACACAATGCACTATTAATGGTTTTTCTCATCAATCTTAATTTTAAGACATACAAGTCTTAAAGCTTAATATACAAAATACAAAGCACTATTAATGTGGTCAAGATATTTAATGTAGTCAATTAATTAATTGATTAATAAATACAACTAATGCAGTCATTAAAATACCCCTTACACAAGAAATACAAATTATCAAACATATTGTACAACCAACTTAAACATAATTCCCATTAAATGTCACTAATACAAATAAAAGACATTATCTGAATATTCAAGCCGAGCAGACAGCAGCCATACATGGGCTCGAGCCCGAGCGGTGCAGGTCCAACCGTGGTCGAGCTTGAACGACACGAGCCAAATGGGGTCGAGCTCGACGGAAGCAACGCCGAGCCCAGAGCCGACGGACGGGCTAAACAAAATTCTTGATCCGCGTATATTTATTGTCAAAAATATAATAAACTAAAATACATAATTCAGGAAAATTTATTTCATGACTATGAACCAGGCCACGCGGTGCCTCGCTAATACTTATAATAGAGGAATGAATCTCTCTCCTAGTGCCTTAAAATTAAGACTTACAAAATACAAAGTGTATTGTACAATACACAATGCACTATTAATGATCTTTTCTCATCAATCTTAATTTTAAAACTTACAAGTCTTAAAGCTTAATATACAAAATACAAATCACTATTAATGTGATCAAAATATTTAATGTAGTCAATTAATTAACAGGTCAATAAATACAATTAATGCAGTTATTAAAACACCCCTTACACAAGAAATGCAAGTTATCAAGCATATTGTACAACAAACTTAAACACAATGCGTGCATTAATTGTCACTAATACAAATAATAAAGCACATTATACGAATATTCAAACCCAAACGGGCAACGAGCCAAATGGGCCTGAGCCCGAATGGGTACAATCCAAACGAGGTCGAGCCAGAAAGGGCACGGGCCAAACGGGGTCGAGCTCGAATGAGAATGGGCCAAACGGGTTCGAGCCCGAAGAGGCACGGGCTAAACAAAATTCTTGATCCCCGTAAATTTGTTGTCAAAAAGAACATAATAAACCAAAAATACATGATTCATAAAAAATTTATTTGACAGATCACACACAAAGTCATGAAGACTCTGCTAGTTATATTAGATGACTTGATGTAAATTGCTTGGTCATTATTTGAATCCACATGTTCAAGTTCTGGTTTATATAATAATTGGTATTAAATTATGATGAAATTATTATCCATGATGTGTATTAAGTATTTTGATTCATGCATGGCAATTCGAAAACAAACTTGTATTCTGGTTTGCATGAATTGCTTTTTTTTTTTAAACGGTAGAAATTTTATTAAAACTAGCTAGGTACTAGAAAGAATTACAAAGAAAGTAAACCACTAACGGGTTTTGAATCCATTATTCAAGAAATAGAAGACAATTTACTTCTAGAGAATACCATCTAAAGAGAGATCCACAATCTTATCAAAGAGCATGCTTGAGTTGGTTGAGCGGAACCAAAATCACCTCGTTTGAAAGTTCCAAAGAGACCAAAAGTAGCGCCACAAACGACTTCCGAATATCTTTTCTGCTTGACGGCATGTGCAGCCCATCGATCCAAGAGAATAATCCGAGTAAACTGGATATGCCAATAGGGGAGAGATCCAACCAGTTTAAAGTACGCGTCCAAACTGCTTGACGGCATGTGCATGAATTGCTGTTATTTTGTAAAAATTGCCGGTTAAATGGATGTTATTTCCATTTCGTTTTCTTTGTTTGCCAAATGCCCAAAAATGGTTGATAGTAAGATATACGTAAATCCAATTTGAGGAACACGCATGCTATAAAACGGATACATCATATGCTTGGAATGCATGAACGCAAATTGTCTTAATTGACTTACATATTATATATTTGATTTGGTAAACTATGTTATATTGTTTTGTTTTGATAAATTTACGAATTATCAATGATATTCTAAAGAGTGTTTTTCTTGTATTGAAATGAGTGAATTGGCTAAATTCATGGTTACTCTTGATTGATATTCAAATTGACGTGAATCACAATATACAATTACGATAAAATACTTGGCTTAATGATTGTCCTTGCTTCCCTCATGATCCACCGATTGTATAAGTAGGACATGCATTGTCTCAATCGGAGAATTTGGAAAAGGAAGTGTCCATGAAACAAAATGGGGATTTCATTTATCTTTAAGGACAGATAATGAAGGTTTGTAAACTTGTAATTTCCGTATTATTAGAGTACTTCCGTATTTGTAGAAAAATATGGGTTATGATTTAGAATAGAACGAGGATCCTTTAAGTATTATAAGGATAAAGTGATCCAAGTTGAACAATTGATCAAGAAGATTACTGTGAATTAAGTGTTGGATTATACACTTAGTAGATATGTTGTCACTTGTGATCAAAGGAAAAAGTTGTACAACGTATTTAATATATGCATCATGAGTCGTTGCTTTCTTGTTGTAAAAAAGTATAATGGTTAAAGGACTTCTAATAAATATATAGTATTATGTTTGGAAGTCAATGTTACCATTGTATTATGATAATGAAATTAAACTATCAATAGCTTACCACTTGGAAAAGGGTTCGCTACAGACTTAGTGTATAAGTTAGTCTATTAAATATTCTATTTGTGAGATACTTAATTTTCTTCTAATACAACGTTAGAAGCTTGAATTCAATGTGGAGAGCTCACACTTAGAGATTAAAACACATTGTATTATATCCCAAGGTATGTGTTTGGACCTGCAAGATAAAGAGTTTGAAGTTTATCTTCTTAATAGTTCTTGTGAAAAATTGCAATGCAGGAGCAAGATTAAAAGAACTACCTATATGAGTATGAAGTTTTGCCTCTTCAAGAAGCTTGGAATTGGCTTCCTATATACTCATGAATGGATAAGGACGCATGGCTTGTAAAGCGTCAAGTAAAAACATTGGAGAAATGTATAAACTTGTGTTTATATTATCTTCAGGTATTCAAATGGGTTGACGGGTTCAATCGTTACGACACCCCGATTCTAAATATTTAAAATGTGTAGTATACTAAGATGAAAATTCAATCGCAAAACATTTTCATTTATGCATGAGTTTGATTTATTTTGATTAAATGGGAAATCAAGGATTATACTAAAATGGAGGAGGATTGTTGTGATTTTAATGTCATAAAACATTTTGTGTAATGATGATTTACCCGAGACCAAAGTGATTTCAAAGTTCTAGTACGAGTTTGGAGGTGTGGAGTACACTGTATAAAAAATTAACTTGATTTCGGATATGATGAATGACAAAGTTTGTGACAGAAAATTCGTCACTAGGACATTGCAACTATTCAATAGATGTGACTATTGTGAATAGTAACAGAAAAACTATCACCACTAAGTGTTGCTAAAATCTATTTGAAAGTTAGTTACTTACACCAAAATGTGTGACCATTCATGAAGGGGTGTGACTTTTCACCAAAAGTCACTTTGTTTATTATATACTAGTTATAATGCCCGTTCACGCGTGGGGTTATTTCAAAAAATTTCAATAACGTATTTTTATTTATTAAAAAATAAATAGCTGAATATTTGTTTTTTTTAATTATGATTCTTAATCTTGTTTTTAATTATGTTTGATGTACGTGATAAAAGTTCATATATAGTACTTTCATAAACATAGGTCATCTTTATATATTTATGTACAAAGTTTAACTACCGCATGTTATGTTTGTGTATCGATAATTTAGATAAATTTATTTTTTAATCTAATCTGAAATGTTAATGGTTGTGTTGATGAGAATTATGAACAAGAGGCCATGTATAAAATTACCTTGTTAGTTGAAATCAAAATCATTCACATCCAGTTCGTAAAACAAATTGCTATACAACCACCATCAAAATTCCCACTTGAGGTTTTTCCTTTATTGTATAAAAGATTTCAAAATAACTTGAAGAACAGGAGCTTTTGTCAAAAATGCGCCCGTTTTAAATGGAAGAATGTAATTCCTGTCTGTAGTTGTCCCTTCTATATAAAGAAAATAAATATAATTAGACAACGCGAAGATCAATGAATAAGTGGGTGTGCGAGTATCATGATTAATTATCTTTTCATAAGAATATCTGACGGGCCTAATCATCCTTTGGTGTAGGATAAAATACACAAAAAACTACTTGGGAATTTAAGGTGTAGTGGTAACCTGGAAAAAGCATCATCATAGGTGTCGATTTATCCTAGTGTGCCTCCTGAATTCTCTTATTCATGACAGCTGCAAGTAACAATGTATATAATGCAACATGTGTTACATTTTGATGCTCCCATTTTCTATCTGTAAGGTTTGATCAATAAAAAATTACCCATTCTCAGTAACTATAATGGTCATCATCAAACATCCTATTAAGGGGGTGTTTAGATAACCTTATTTTATGTGCTTAACAGCTTTTATGTATCCAAATAGCTATTAAGAACTTTTGCCGGGTTTGAATGATCTTAATCCCATGAGCTTATTACTTTTTAAAGAGGAAAATAAGCTATTAAGCATAAGCTCCTCACATGAAGATTTTTTAAAATGTATTAAGTTTTTAAGCTTAAGGTCAGCCCAACCAGCTTAAGCTTAAGCTTTTTGAAAATGTATGAACGTGAATAGTAAACAAATATGCTTTTGTAACGTTGTTGAACAACAAAACATGATCAGCACGAGTACAACCAATATCATTAACTTTTCAACTTAAGTTTGATTAAATATAGAGTAGAGAATGTACTTATACATGAGAGAAGACTGCTCCGAAACACTGAGCCAAGAGATCCTTATCTGGTACTTTAAGCTTTCTACGACAGATCACACAATTGACAACCCTTTGATCAAGTTTAAGTTAAATTTAGATTAACTCTTAGTTGGATCATATCATAGTTCGATCATACAAATGTGCAATAATCATGAACTTAGTAACATAATTTAGTGTTCAAATGTAAATATTAGATTAATAAAGATCATTTTTTAGCTTTAAATACATATACCTTGATCAATACTTCAAAGATAAACAATAAAATATGAACAAACTATTTATCACCTGATCACATATTACGATAGTTCTCGAGACAAATCGAGACTTGCCAAAACCATATGCCAAACCTGCACATCGGGAAGAATGTGTAAATCTGCAATATTTGTTTACTAACGATATATACAAATGGAAAAAGTGAAAAACTAACACTTTCATTATCATGGACCTCAATATATGTTTAACATATGTATTTGCTGATTTTTAGTGTTTATACTTTTCTACCGGCCAAAATACCATCTCATTAATAAAATGGAACACAAAGCAACTTTAGGCAGCATATTCTGTTCAGATATGAAAGATACAAAGAAAATAAACTAGAGAACTATTCCATGAAAACTACCTTTCTTTGACTTGAAAAATTCCAAATATTAGAGACTTTACATAGTGTTGATCACTTTTTATTAAGGATACCATCTGCACGAGAAAAATAACTGAAACCACTAAAAATCAGGCAAAAAGGATAGTCCCAGCCAGTCCCCTATACCCATAAATTATTTTGAGGCAAAAACAAAATGTTATACTAATAAACTAATCAATCAAATTTGTTGACTGTACCAAAAATGTCGCTGAGCGTTCTTGCATTATTAGTAAATCTACTAGATGACCGCAAAGTAATCAATTAGGAGATTATAGCATTTAATAAACTACAATATCCACAATAATCATTTTGTTCCATAGTACGTTTATATTGGTGGTATTTCTTTGGTGTCTAATTGCATAATTTACGGCATAAGCAAATCCTAACACTAATTCCTTAACTGCTTATTTGCTTTTCCCTATAAAAAGAAAAAGTAGAAATCCCAAACACCCACGTAATAATTTAACGACGAATAAGCTATTTTCATAATTTGGCAAACACTCAAACAATAACAATATAAAACTATCCCATATTCACAACATAAGCAAAACGTTTATCTACTTCTACTTATCAAAAAAAAAAAAAAAAAGGTTCAAATCCTACAAAACCCATCAATAAAAACATAACTTCATAATTTATAAGTATAATCAACAAATTAACAAATAAACTAATTGAGTTCAGAAAGCTGTCTCCATTCATCATATATGCAATTAATATTATGATAATTTTAATAATAATTAATTGTGTAACTGGAGTATGTATTAGAGGATAGAAAGTTACACATACCCGTATTGTTCGGTGAATTAAATCGTTTCTTTGATGGGGTTTTAGAGCTCGATTTGGCGTCCATGGAGATGGAGGCCGACTGAAGCAGGATTGTTGCACATATTCTCTACTGTCAATGAAGAAAAAAGAAAAAGATTAGGAAAGAATAATAAGAACTCGATTAGAGAGTGTGTTTTAAAACATTTACAATTTAGTCCAAAAAGTATTAACTATTACATTGTAGGTACATACGTATTTTTTACTTTTCCATAAACATAAAGATACAAAAACGAATTTATAACCTTTTTTTCTAAATAAAGGAATATTTAAGGTTTTTCGATTGAATATTTTTTAAAAAATAATAATCATAATTAAAATATTACTTAATAAAAAATATTCTTTTCTTTTCTAAATGTAAAAGTTCTTACTTAGGTTTTCTTTTATTAGGTTTTCTTTTATTATATAAAAGATATACGCAAATTTGGTCTTTCGTGATAAGATGAATAATCATAACAACATATACAACAAATTCTTTATGTTTTGCTCCTTTTTTTTTGCTTAGACATTGAGTGTTCATTTTTGTCTTATCTATATACAAATTTCTTGTAACCCAAAACAATTAAAAGGGTAGAAATATTGTATCAGGAAAGTGAAGTTTACATGATTCAAAAATTTATCCCGGCAATCTTTGATTATCAAGACCCTAATGCCAACACTTTCATCTCTTGCAAAGAAATGACCAAGCTACAAAAATCACAAACTAACTTGTTCAAAAAAATGACATTTGTGTCTAATTCTATTTCTGTAATTTCCAACGTTTATTTTAAAAATATTAAAACGACATCATTCGAGGTGATCTACGGGTTCGCGGGTTGGTATAATCTCTACCCAAACACGACTCGTTAATTAATTATGTCAAGATATTCAACCTTAACCTACACCTACATAACATGTGTAATACGTTTGTGACATGTTTAAGTAAATAGATCAAGCAGTGAATAATGTTGATGGTTTGTCAATTCAACTAGTTAAAATCCAAAAATGATCTAATGATTTAAAAAAAGATAAAAAAATTGCATACAAATAATGATACTACAACTTCAATAATATCCAAGTTATAATTGTAATTCGATGTTTTATTAAGTACATAACAAAATACATTTAATTTCAAATCCAACATAAAATTCAAGTTACATAATTTATTTTTAGAGGCTCGCGTATTTAAATGGATTCACAGATTGACCTATTTAATACTTATTCAACCCAAACACGGCCAATTTATCAAACCGGTTAGACGAGTTGACCTACTTTTGACCAAATCTGTTTATATATCTTCAACCCAAACCTATTTAACTTCGTATTGGGTTCGTACTGATTATCTCGTGACAAGAATTACCAGCCCTAGCTAACGCAAGTTATTTGTTGTTAATGAAAACTTTTAATTAACGAGTTTGCTGTCCTTGGGTTTTGTTAACAAATGGCAACTTATATTTGTTAGTATGCTGAAAAAGAAAGTTTAAGTAAAATTAAGGGTGAAGTCTATAAATACGTAAGATACTAAATCTAAAGTATCAATGTAAGTAACTTACCTCATATTGTTCTATTGAAAAATTGACAAGTATGTAATTTGGTAACCTTAAATTTCTAACCATGGTAAAAAAATTGAATTGTTAGTCCTCAATACATAACTTCAGTTAAAAAAAATGCACCGTTGGTCCTCAATACATAACTTAGTTAGTCCCACCACCACTACTTAACACCACCACCACCGATCACCATCACCATCACCACTCACCACCGCCACCCACTGCCACCACCACCACCACCACCAATCACCACCGTCACTCACCACCACCACCCACTACAACTACCACCGACACCAATCACCACCACCACTCACCGTCGCCACCCACTTCCACCACCAACACCACCACCACCACTAATCACCACCGCCACTCACCACTACCACACACCACCACCCACCACCACTCACCACATCCACAAACCACCACCCACCACCTGTTAATACAAATATCGCCATTAAACGTTATTTATATTTTTGATCTTTGCCTAAGTTTTGTTAACGACAAAAGTAAATTTAATTTATAAAAGCTTAAAGCTTGTCAAGTTTATTAGATATTAAAACAAGCTTTCTCAAACAATATATTCATCATTCAAGCATTTACATTTATGATTAGTAACATCTTGATATGACTCTAATCATTATGTATGATAGTAGTTTGTAGAATGTGTTAGGTTCTTAAAACCAAACACTACTTAAGCATTTGCATATTTCTATAAATAGTAATACAACATTTGACATCATGTATTACATCATGGAAATCATTGGAAGATTCCATTAGATATTTTGTGAAGATTTGTACTCTTCATATCTTGCACAATCTCACTTAGATAGAGTTGACTTTAGGCAAGATTTGATATCTTGACCGTCGATCAAGCGGTACTAATTTTGGTACACGGCGGAACCCTTTAAGGGGTCCGCGGTCCGTGGACGCCTCCGTCCAATTTGGCTATAAATAGCAATGCCAAGCCAAGTAGTTTCTCATCCCTTTCTAACATACTCATACATATCTTCTCTAACCTTTCTAACTCGTTTCATATCATATTAGTGATCTCTTTGTAGCAAAGAAGATCAAGTCATATTCAAGCTTCAACGAGAAGTTGGAAGTCTTGTTTGTTTAGTGTTGTATGATCTAGTGTTGATCCATACTTCATTGTTGTATCAAACCATCATAATCTTGTGAGTGTGAGTGGTTAGTATTTTAGTCCTCAAAATACATTGTGTGTGGGAGTAGTTGTACCCTTGGAAAGAACTCGACATCTAGCTTAGTGTCGGAAATAGTGTGTTTAAGTGTAAAGGTTTTCTCACGGTGAAAGGAGCTTGTTGACTAGTGAAGTTAAACTCGAGTGTGAGACTCGGGAGTGGAGTAGGCAAGGAAAAAGAGTCCTTGTAGGTCGAACCACTATAAACAACTTGTTGTGGTTTGATCATTTCTTTCCTTATTTACTTATTACATATTGCTTGCATATTTCATTAACATACTTAAGATCAATATCAATTGATCTTTCAATAAGTTTCAAAACAAAGTTTTTAATCGGTAAACTATTCAACCCCTTCTAGTTTTCTACAATTGGTACCAGAGCCTCGTTGCTCAAGAATTTCTAAAATAACTTGTATTTTATAAACTTGAAACGATCCATGGATTCTCGAAAACTTTAAAGAAGGGCAATCTATGCAAAGACCACCACTCTTTGAAACCAATGGATTTATCTATTGAAAACCGCTTTGAAACATATGTAAAATCAAAAGATATAGATCTTTGGTTTATTATTGTTAAAGGAGATTTTAGTTCTACAACAAAGGATATTTCCGTTGATGAACAAAAGAAATTAGTTGCTAAAAATAATGAAGCTAAAATGATGCTTTATAATGCTTTACCTAGAAAAGAATATGAAAGAATTTTTATGTGTGAAACCGCCAAAGATATTTGGGAATCTTTAATTGTTACACATCAAGGTAATTCACAAGTCAAGGATAACAAAATTGATCTTCTTGTTCAACAATATGAACAATTTGTTATCCCCAAGATGAAACCATTGATTGTGGCTTTGCTCGCTTTAACACTATCATTACATCACTTAAAGCACTTGATGAATCTTTTCGTAGTAAGAACTTTGTCGAAATTTCTTAGAGCACTCCATCCCAAATGGAGAGCTAAAGTGACCGCTATTGAAGAATCAAAAGATCTCTCAATAATGTCACTAGACGAGCTAATTGGCAACCTCAAAGTTCACGAAATGGTAATGGAGAAAGATTCGAGATCATCAAAGGAAGAAAGGAGAAGATCAAACCGTTGTTTTAAAGCAAAGGCGGAATCAAGCGATGATGGTGAATCTTGTTCCGATAGTGAAGATGAGGAGTATGCCATGGCCGTTAGAGATTTCAAGAAGTTCTTTAGAAGAAGAGGAAAGTTTGTAAGACAACCTCGAGAAGAAAAGAAGCCATTCAAAAGATCGGGATGATAAGAAGATTAAAGGTGAAAGAAAGTGTTTTAGATGTGGTGATGCAAGTCATCTCATAGAGAATGTCCCAAGCCACCTAAAAGCAAAACTCAACGAGCTTTTGTAAGTGGTGCTTGGAGTGATAGTGAAGACGATGAAGAATCAAGCAAGGAAGAGATCGCCTAATGGCACATGAGTCAAATGAGGTACTTTCCGACTCTTCTTATTCTTCTATAGATGATGACACCTTGCAAAAACAATATAATCAATTGTGTGAGCTAAGTCTAAAAATCATAACTAAAAATAAATTTCTAAAACCAAAAAGGAGTTTTTGGAAAATGAGGTATATGAGTTAAAAGAAAAGCAAAACGACTTGAAAAGGAAAAGCAAATGACGATGATTGTAAATCATGTCAAGAGCTTAATCTTGAAATAGAAAACTAAAGCTCACACAAGAAGTTTTAATAGAAAATAATTCTAAGTTTAAAAGGTTTAACAAAACATCGCTCTTGCCGATGAAATAGTTAAAATCCATAAAACACCGTGAGACATGAATGGGCTAGGTTTTAATGAAGTATTAATTCCAAAGAGTCAAAACAAAACGGCCGAAAAGGACTAACATTCGTCAAAATTGTCGCGAAGATAAGACGGACCGACGGAACCAAAATAAGGGTTCCGTCCACAGCAAAATGGTACCGCTGGTACTTCAAAGTAATGTAATGTTCGCATACGGACCGCATCAATTTGTTAAAGTAACAAAGAAAACCAATGATAATGTTAAACTAAAACCAGCCATTATATCGAGTAGGACTTGTTAAAATGAATTTAGATCAAAACTACTCAACAACGATATAAAACTTCTTTTGCCAAACGCCTTTCCTAAGAGCAACCACAACGTTCAACCTAACTACCAACACAACGGTTGGAATCAAAACTTTCCTAGACCATATCAAACTCCGATTACATGCCATGGAACCCTTACCCATCATTTCCATACATGAATCAAATAATGGTATGTTTAACCCAAACGGACCCATGAGATATCGGGGACCAAATGTTTGAGTTATTTGCTTCTTAGGTATGCTTGAAAGTTGGATTGGAACCCGATGAATGGATAAAAGATAGTGGATGCTCACGACACATGACGGCAACAAAGTCTCTTCTCATCATACCAAGAGTATGACGGAGGTAATGTCACTTTCGGTAGCAATCTCAAAAGCAAAATCATTGGCAAAGGTACGATTGCTCATAACTCTCTAACTATTGAAAATGTTGCTCATGTGGATAGGTTAGGATTTAATCTACTTAGTATTAGCCAACTATGTGATAAAAAGTATAAAGTACTATTTGATGAAAATGGTAGTAAAATACTAAAAGATGGTATCACCATAGCTAAAGGAGTTAGGAAAATAACATATACGCTATGAAAATAGATAAAACATATAATGACAAACTTTGCTTAACAACATTAGACGATAGCTCATCTCTTTGGCATAGACGCTTAGGTCACGCTAATATGAGACTTATACAAAACCTATCTTCAAAAGAGTTGGTTAGAATTTACCAAAACTAAAATATGACCAACACTTTTATGACGCTTGCAAAATTGGTAAACAAACACATAGTAGTCACAAATCTAAAAATATGGTGTCCACATCTAAGTGTCTAGAATTATTACATATGGACTTGTTTGGACCATCCGCTATAAGAAGCTATGGAGGCAACTTATACACTTTGGTCATAGTAGATGATTACTCAAGGTTTACTTGGACGTTATTTTGAAAACCAAAATGAAGCTTTTGATAAATTTGAAATACTTAGCAAGAAAATTCAAAATCTTCTAGGTGTCAAATTGTGTCGATCCGAACGGATCATGGTCGTGAATTTGACAACGAAACTCAATTTGGAAACTTTGTGATACAAATGGTATAACACATAACTTTTCCGCCCACTAACACCTCAATCAAATGGAGTAGTAGAACGAAAATAGAACAATTCAAGAAATGAGTAGAACAATGCTTAATGAACAAAACATTCCTCAAAAGTTTTGTGTAACGCTGACACTTCTACATATATTTTAAATAGAGTCCTAATACGCCCTTTCCTAAACAAAACACCATATGAACTTTATAAAGGTAAAAGCCAACATTAGGATATTTTAAAGTCTTTGGTTGTAAATGTTTTATTCTTAATACTAAGGATTATCTCACCAAGTTTGACCCAAAGTCTTATGAAGGTGTATTTTTGGTTACTCTCAAACTAGTAAAGCTTACATTGTCCTAAATAAAGAAACAATGATAGTCGAGGAATCGTTGAACATAACATTTGACGAAAGTCCACCTCCCTCTAAGACATCACCTTTGGTAGATGATGACTTAGTTGAAAGTCAAATAATAGAAAGTCAAATTAATAATAACAAGGAAGATGAACCATTAAATAAGGAAATTGTCAACATCAAAGAATCTAAAAGTCATCCATTAGAAAAGGTCATAGGAAAACTTAATCAAAGAACCTTAAGATCACAAGCTCAAAATCAAAGTAATCATTTTTGTTTTGTATCCACCATTGAACCAAAACCATAAATGAAGCAATAAAAGATGAATCATGGGTAATTGCCATGCAAGAAGAATTAAACCAATTGTTAGAAATGATGTTTGAAACTAGTTCCAAAACCCAAAGATCAAACTATAATTGGAACAAAATGGGTCTTTCAAACAAAATGGACGAAAATGGTGTAGTATCTAGAAACAAAGCTAGGCTTGTTGCACAAGGTTATAATCAACAAGAAGGAATTGACTATGATGAAACTTATGCACCGGTAGCTAGACTTGAATCTATTAGAATATTACTTGCTTATGCATGTGCTTATGATTTTAAATTATTTCAAATGGATGTTAAAAGTGCTTTCCTTAATGGGTTTATTAACGAAGAAGTGTATGTTGCTCAACCTCCCGGTTTTACCGACTTTGAGAAACCACATCATGTCTTCAAACTCAAGAAAGCATTATACGGCCTTAAACAAGCACCTAAAGCTTGGTACGACCGCCTTAAGACTTTTCTTATTGATAACAAATATACTATGGGATTAGTAGATAATACTCTTTTACTAAGAAAAGGAATCGCAAATTATTATTGTTCAAATATACGCTGATGACATTATATTCGGATCAACTTGTCAAGAACTATGTGATGATTTCTCTAAAATCATGCATGACGAGTTTGAAATGAGTATGATGGGTGAGTTAAACTTTTCTAGGACTTCAAATCAAACAACTAGAAGATGGTATTTTCTTTAACCAATCTAAATATATAAAAGACATGCTTAAGAAATTTGGTCTTGAAGATTCCAAACCAACTAAAACACCCATGTCCCCGGACACTAAACTCACCAAGGACTAAGAAGGTGAATCCGTAGATAACACTAAATATAGAGGAATGATTGGTAGCCTACTCTATCTTACGGCTAGTAGACCCGACATTATGTTTAGTGTTTGTCTATGTGCTCGCTTTCAAGAAAACCCAAAGGCATCACACTTAGAAGCATTAAAAGGATTTTAGATATATTAAGGAACAACGTGTTTAGGATTATGGTATCCCAAAGGAACGGGTATAGAAACCATAGTGTATGCCGACCGGATCATGCCGGTGATTATGTCGATAGAAAAGTACAAGTGGTATTTGCACTTTGTGGACATTGTCTCACCTCATGGTTTGCAAAGAAGCAAACGGCTTTAGCCATCTCTACCATCAAGCCGAATACGCCTCACCGAAAAGCATGTCAACAAGCTCTTCGATGAAGCAAGCTCGAGACTACGGAATTCATCTCAACGACATTGTGATACTTATGACAACAAAGGAGCCATCGATCTCAAGAAGAATCCTGCTCAACATGCTCGCATAAAGCACATTGAAATCATCATCACTTTCTTCATGACAATGTTCAAAAGGAAACATTTCAATCGAGAAAGTATCCTCAAGACAACATTGCCGACATCTTTACTAAACCTCTTAAACGAGAACCTTTAATCTTCTTAGACTTGGTTTAGGGTTAATGGAACCAAACATGTAGGATAAACATAGCCTAAAACATTAGAATAGTCAAACCAAAACAATTTTGTCTTGTATCTCGCCATCAGAGCCACGGCACCAAACGACAACACGGACGGAACCAAAAATTTGGTGCCGCTCGT
Source organism: Chrysanthemum lavandulifolium (assembly GCA_022545495.1). Lineage (NCBI taxonomy): Eukaryota > Viridiplantae > Streptophyta > Magnoliopsida > Asterales > Asteraceae > Chrysanthemum > Chrysanthemum lavandulifolium. The sequence continues at coordinate 144,771,206 of CM040245.1, read as the reverse complement.
CCGTGGTGTCTATGTACAAAACCGCTATATACATAACATCCTCTTCCTCACAACCCACTTTACCAAAACGTAAAACTTAAACCAAGCTCATTATTGTCATCTTCCCACTCACTAATCATCAAGATAACATCATTGAATAACCATGGTAGCCGCAAGATTCTATGATCACAAAGACACCCTTAACTACATTCCCAAACACCACAAAACCAAAGGACTTACCAAGGAACAAGTAGAAATATTTAGGGGTCTAGAATCAAGGTATTTCCATGAGGGTAGAACCATTCACCCATCCTTCCTTGAGCATACCAATCTTCGTGAAGAACTAGCCGCCATTCAATTCGATTGTCTTCTTGACATTGATGAACCAATTTGTCCTAGGTTCGTGTTAGAATTCTATGCTAGTGTGACCGGTTTTAGTGATGAAGATGATGATGAATTTTGTCTTAGCTTTAGAATCAACCAAAATGACTACACCATCACCTTAAGTGAATTTGCTAGAGTACTAGGAATTCCCAACCGAGGAACTTGTGTCTACACGGATAAGTGGTCACCACCGCTCTTGATGCAATCAATGACCGCTCTTCCCTACATAACCCGCTTAGCCGATAAGGATGTCATCCGTGAACACCTTTTAACCCAAAAGGTGATACAACCCGAGTTACCCGAAAGTGGAAAAGAGGTAGACCGAGATCCATATGGAATGGAGCTAAATGAACTTAAGCACTAATTTAAGAAATGGGAGGAGTTACTTAGAGCAAACGCCATTAGCACCATAGGGAATAGGGATCACATAAACGCTTGTCTTTGCCACATGCTCTACAACTTGTCCACCCGACAACCATTCAACTTAGCCTACTACATAGCTAGGAGAATGATTGATATTCCAACTCAAGGATCCGTTTCTTCCATACGGGATGCTTCTCACCCGCCTCTATAGAAACTTCGCCCAATTCCACCAACCCCAAAAGGGATGCACCTTCACTATGAACTCATCCTCACATCTTTGTACCTTTGAGTGATGCTCGAGTTGCTAAGACTAAAGGCAAGAGAGCTAAACCTCCAACTCCTTCATCATCATCATCAAATAGCTCCGAGGATGGTCTTCCAAGCTCTCATCTTCCACCTCAAGAGTATTACGATCTCTTCCCGAGATTGAGAATGAATCGCAGAATTCAAACAAACTAGTGGAATGTTCAAGTGCCTTGGTAGGATGATGAACAAGATTTACAAGAAGTTGGACAAATAAGGGTACTTTAAGGAGTGTTTGGAACAATGCATTATCATTAATGTTTGATACTATTTAGTTGTTTTTATTATGTAGGATGATAATATAACTTGAAACAATGGTGTATGCTAACAATCTCATGTGGGGATAGCACAAGTATGCTATCAATTTTACCCATTTTCACTATATTGTGAAAATCAATAAGCCTTGCTCAAAATCTATGCTCCACTATGTTTACATATGTGTTATTTACTTTTCCTAACTAGAAATGTTTAGTATAACAGCTTTTGAGAAAAATTTCGTGTTTCGAAATTTGCCCGACACCTAAAAACGAACTCGTCCATATTTCAAGACTGACGGATCGACGGCACCATAATTTTGGTACCGCCCTTTAATCGTTTGGTACCGCCATACCAGACAAAGGGACCAGATGGCGGCACCCTTTTAGGGTACCGTCTGTATGATTTTGGTGCCGTGGATCCTCCGTAATTTTCTCAATTTCGACTCTTTCGTGATTCCAAATTATCTTCCATCACTTATAAATCAATCTTAACTAGTTTATACCGTTATTAGAACTAGTATTATTTACTAAGGTATATAAGAAATCCATTTCCCACCAAAATTCAAAAATTTGAAAAATCCACCCAAGGAGCCCTTTTGCATAAAGGAAGGAACCAAATTTTGGTACCTTCAAAAACGCGGGTAATCAATATTAGGAAATTCCACCACTAGAACACATTTATTGCATATCTTTTCTTCTTCACTCCATCTTCTTTGTATGGATTGACTTGGGTGATATGACTAGCATTCAACCCACTTCCAAATCATTAGGAACCTCATCTCTTCAATGGTTCAACATCAAATCAAACCATTTCTCAACAATTTCTTACCTCTATAAATTGAAAGGCTTTACCATGATCATCCTCACACCTTCTTCATTCTCACTACTATCTAGCAAATCAAAACCCAAGTTAAAATGACTAAATCATCACCAAAACCTTGCAAGAAAACCGCTAGAATTAGCGTAAGGCCTTGTTGTTTTGTTCATCTTAGCTCATCATCCGAATCTTCACCACTCACAATCTCATCTCCCATTAGAGATGATACACATCTTACCTTAGCTACACCCACTTCATCACACATTGTGATCACCACTCCACCACCAAAAAAACACCTACTTCACCTCCACCCAAGACCCATCCAAACATCCAAAACACCCTCACCACCTTCACCAAGGTCTCCCACTCACTCCCATGGAGTTATTTTCAACTCCACCAACATCACCAAATCCTTTCCTAGAGGACTGGAAGACTTGCCTCCCAGGCCAAGTCATCCACCACCATTGCCATCCTTGGCACCATTGAGCTTAATCGCTCATGAGTCACCCGGTCATCCATTGACCCAAACGCCCATTAGGGCCAAGACCTCCTTTTCCACCCCATTCACAAGGACATTCATGGTCCTTTATACGGGATCATCCACTTCCATCATCAATGTCCCTCATATTGAGGACATTCCGAGAGCATGTGGATGACAATCCCACTGAGAGGAGATTCAAGCCGAACTCCACAACCTCCACCAATTCAAAGGCATGGTGGATTCTCACTTAAGTGAGACAATGCAAATGCAAAGTGCTTTGCTTGCATCCATCATGACCACTCCAAACATCCCCAACACCACCAACACATCCACCATTCCACCACCACAACCTCCCCAAACTTTCTACCCTCCAAGGCATGGTTGCTCAACTTGTGAGCAACGGGTCAAACCGTGGAACGGACCCGGATTATGGTCCATGACTTCCACGAAGAAATGAGGTTCATCCTCAACCACATTCTGAGCGCCTCAACGCTTTTTCCCATCCACCATCACTTTAGGATGGTTTTAGAATAGTCTTTCTTTATTTGCTTTCTTAGGATAATTTTTTTTCTTGTACTAAAACACATCATTGTGTTCTCTTTTCATGATCTTTATTCATGAAAAATTTTAACTAATGAATGTTGTTTATTATATTGTTGGTGTCATTACATAGTGTTTGGAAATGCTTGTGAATGATCATTATTACTAACAATTTTTTTTGTAGCTTTATTTTCACAATCCATGTATCTTCCCATTAAAGCACCCAATTTAGGGGAGCTTTGAACAAGGGGAGATAATAGCTCTGCTCATTACATTCAAGATAGCCTCTTCTTTTGTTGAGACAAAAGGGGAGAAAATATAGAACTTGAAATTATTTATATTTGACTTTTCCCAAAAGTCAACCGCATACAATTGACTTTCTAAAAGTCAAACAGAACCCTCATTGATAATACTTGACTTTTCTTAAAAGTCAAACCGCATACTTTGACTTTCGAAAAGTCAACATCATGCATCAACTAGTGAATTCTTTGACTTTCATAAAAGTCAAATTTCATACACTTGCATTATCACTTTCTTTTCAAAGTTCTAAAACTAATATTTTTATAACTCTTGTACAAACTTTGTTTCTTTTATAAAATAAATTTATATTTTGTCCTCAACAAAAGTGGGAGATTGTTAATACAAATATCGCCATTAAACGTTATTTATATTTTTGATCTTTGCCTAAGTTTTGTTAACGACAAAAGTAAATTTAATTTATAAAAGCTTAAAGCTTGTCAAGTTTATTAGATATTAAAACAAGCTTTCTCAAACAATATATTCATCATTCAAGCATTTACATTTATGATTAGTAACATCTTGATATGACTCTAATCATTATGTATGATAGTAGTTTGTAGAATGTGTTAGGTTCTTAAAACCAAACACTACTTAAGCATTTGCATATTTCTATAAATAGTAATACAACATTTGACATCATGTATTACATCATGGAGATCATTGAAGATTCCATTAGATATTTTGTGAAGATTTGTACTCTTCATATCTTGCACAATCTCACTTAGATAGAGTTGACTTTAGGCAAGATTTGATATCTTGACTGCCGATCGGGCGGTACCATTTTGGTACACGGCGGAACCCTTTTAAGGGTCCGCGGTCCCGGACGCCCCGTCCATTTTGGCTATAAATAGCAATGCCAAGCCAAGTAGTTTCTCATCCCTTTCTAACATACTCTCATACATATCTTCTCTAACCTTTCTAACTCGGTTTCATATCATATTAGTGATCTCTTTGTAGCAAAGAAGATCAAGTCATATTCAAGCTTCAACGAGAAGTTGGAAGTCTTGTTTGTTTAGTGTTGTATGATCTAGTGTTGATCCATACTTCATTGTTGTATCAAACCATCATAATCTTGTGAAAGTGAGTGGTTAGTATTTTAGTCCTCAAAATACATTGTGTGTGGGAGTAGTTGTACCCTTGGAAAGAACTCGACATCTAGCTTAGTGTCGGAAATAGTGTTTAAGTGTAAAGGTTTTCTCCACGGTGAAAGGAGCTTGTTGACTAGTGAAGTTAAACTCGAGTGTGAGACTCGGGAGTGGAGTAGGCAAGGAAAAAGAGTCCTTGTAGTCGAACCACTATAAACAACTTGTTGTGGTTTGATCATTTCTTTCCTTATTTACTTATTACATATTGCTTGCTTATTTCATTAACATACTAAAGATCAATATCAATTGATCTTTCAATAAGTTTCAAAACAAAGTTTTAATGGTAAACTATTCAACCCCTTCTAGTTTCTACACTGGTGGGCGGTGGTGGATGGTGGTGTGTGGGGGTGGTGAGTGGTTATGGTGATTAGTGATGGTGATGGTAACTGGTGGTAGGTGGTGGTAGTGGTGGTAGTTGGTGGCGGTGGTGAGTAATAGTGGTGATTGGTGGTGTTTAGTGGTGCTGGTGAGTGGTGCTGGTGATTGGTGGTGGTGGTAAGTGGTGATGTTGGTGGATGGGTGGTGATGGTGGAAGTGGGTGGCGGCGATGAGTGGTGGTGGTGGTAAGTGGTGGCGGTGGTGGGTGGTGGTAAGTGGTGGTTGTGGTGGGTGGTGGTGGTGAGTAGCGGTGGTGAGTGGTGGCAGTGGGTGGCGGTGGTGAGTGGTGGTGGAAGTAGTAGTGGTGGTGGGACTAATTGAGGTTATGTATCGAGCGCCAACGATGCAATTTTTTAACTCGAACTTATGTATTGTGGAGTAACAAAGGCAATTTTTTACCATGGTTAAAAATCTATGTTAACAATTACATACTTTTCAATTATTTTGAAAGTGATTTGCTTATAATGAAACAATATGAAGTGCGTTACCTACATTGCCACTCTAAATTTAGTATGTTACATTTTTATGGACTTCACCTTAAAATTAATTAGAAAATGTATATAATATGAGTAATTTTTAAACTTAATTAATGTTCATATAGTGCACATTTGAGTATAAAAAAGAAATTGTGTGTAATAACTACACCCTAACATAAGTGCTCAAGCAAAACCCACAGTACTTAAGGAAAAAGTATTTATAAAAGTTTCATCATTAGTGATTTAGTGAATATATATGTGAATATATATGAGCCTTTATAAACAACTAGTCATATATAATGCGATGATATAAAACTCAATTCGGGATTAAAAATCTAAAGGAAAACTCAAGTGATAACAATGAATTGAATGGGGGCAAATCCCAACCATGCAAACATTTATGGTATGATTTACATCAAAATAGTGAAGTAACACTGTCAATATATACTCCCTCCGTCTCATATTTATTGTCCATATTTTTTTTATGATGCCTCAAATTAATCATTCACTTTTCATATTTAGTAAGTTAAAAAGAATATAATCGGCGAATATTCCATTCGAATTGGTTGAGATTTATAGAGTCCCACTTTTATTAAACTTTGCGATTTTCGTCGCCCGATAATAATTTCGAGATTTATGAGACTGAATATATTTTTGTAACCTTATAAATACACCCATAAGGCAATCTAGAACAACCTTTATCAAAACAACAATGGTTCCCATCGACTCGAACGACCGTAAGCAGCTTCATGTAGCGATATTCCCATGGCTTGCTTTCGGTCACATAATCCCTTTCCTTCAACTTTCAAAATTTATAGCCGAAAAGGGTCACAAGGTCTCGTTTCTTTCAACCACTGAAACATCAAACGACTCCCTGCCCTTCCTTTCCACCTCTCGCCTCTTATAAATTTGGTTTCACCTGCACTTCCACGAGTTCAAGAGCTACCTGAGAATGCTGAGGCAACAATGGACGTTCGCACGGAGGATATTCATTACCTCAAGAAAGCGTATGATGGTCTTAAACCACAGCTCGTTCAGTTTCTCGAGAAAGAGTCTCCAGATTGGATTATTTATGATTTTGCTCCGTATTGGTTACCTGAAGTAGCGGGTAACCTTGGCATCTCGCGGGGGTACTTCTCGATAATAAACGCTTGGTTTAGTGCATTTTTTGGACCGCCAATGGACATGATAAATGGTTCAGATGAAAGGAAACGGTGGAGGATTTCACACCACCGAAGTGGATCCTTTTCCTTCTAACTTGTGTTACCGGAAGCATGAGGCTGCTTGGGTGTTGATAGTGGTTTGGCTAATGCTTCTGGGGTTTCGGATGCATATCGCTCGGGGATAATTTTAGAAGGGTCTGATTGCATGTTTATAAGATATTGCTATGAATTTGAACCTCAATGGCTAACCCTTTTAGAGGAGTTATATCACCTCCCAGTTGTGCTGATAGGCTTAATGCCACCAGAAGCACCAACCAAAGTCGGAGATGAGAAAGATGACACGTGGATGGATATCAAAAAGTGGCTTGATGGTCAACAAAAGGTCATGTCTTATACGTGGCATTAGGAAGCGAGGTTATGGTGAACAAAGCTGAGCTCGGTGAGCTAGCTTTGGGTTTAGAGCTCTAGGTTGCCTTTCTTTGGGCTCTTAGAAAGCCAGCTGGTTCCACTGAGTCTGACTCGGTCGAGTTACCAGATGGATTCTTAGAAAGAACCCGTAATAGAGGAATGGTACGAACAAGTTGGGTTCCTCAGTTACAAATATTGAGCCACGAGTCGGTAGGTGGTTTCTTGACTCATTGTGGTTGGGGATCGATTGTTGAAGGGTTAATGTTTGGTCATCCTTTAATCATGTTACCATTTTTGGTGGATCAAGGTTTAAATGCTCGGATATTGGTGGACAAAAAAGTGGGAATCGAGGTGCCAAGAAACGACGAAGATGGCTCCTTCACTAAGGACTTGGTAGCTAAATCAATAACTACAGTTGTTGGCGACCAAGGGAAGAACTACAAGGCCAACGCAATGGCGTTGAGTAAAACATTTGGTGACACGAAATTACATAGAAAATATATAGACAGCTTCATAGACTATTTGGAGAAGCAAAGGCGGCGTGTGCTACTATCGACCATCGAGCAATGAGTGTTTGAAATATACCCAAGTGTTTTGCTTTAGAGCACTCCCAACAATAACACCATAACACCAATAACACCGTCCACGCCGCCACATCGCCTTTAACATTTAACATTAACATCCCAAAAACACCCACAACAATAACATCCCAATAACACCATAACACCACTAATATTTCATATTTTCAATTTCAACCCCTAAACTAAATCATACACTTCATTTTTTAAACTAAAACAAACATTTCATTAAAACTTAAAACATATTATAATCTGAGACTAAAAAAATACAACGAAATAAAAAAAAAAAAATACAACGAGATAAAACACACACACACACACTCACACCGCAATTAAAAAAACATAGAAATACTTATTCATCGTCGCCGCCTTCTTGTTGTTGTCCATGTCGTTTCAAGATTCTTCCGCCAAACATGCTCCATAAGGTCCCGTTGAGTTGGGTATGCGTTGTTTGGTCCGTATTTCTTTTGCCTTTACGATCACAGATCACATCTTTCAACCCATCTTCGTTGCCTCAAATTTGCCGACTGGATCCACCCACGATTCGTTATAGTCACGTAAAGCAAATTTTTGATCTTTATAATCATGTTATGCATAATAATGCAACAATACATGATTCTACGATCGTGGCAATTTAAATTGACGTGCGGTTGTTGTAGTATACCCCAACTACGAAGAACACCAAAAGCACGCTCAATATCCTTTCGCACTTTCTTGTCTCCTTTTAAAGCACGTATGTTTTGCATCGCTTGTTGCCGTGAAGGATTTGACGAAAGTTGCCCAATCGTGGATAAATTCCATCACCAAGTAATACCCTGCTCATACCTAGTTCCGCTAACCATATAAGGTGCTTTGGGGCATTGTCGCAAGAAGGTCGTCGAATAACGGAGAGTTATCTAAAACATTGATATCGTTATTTGCCCCGCCATCCCAAAAATACATGCGGATCCATAAATCTTGAGAAGCAACAACTTCAAGCATAATTGTTGGGTATTTTTATCACCCCTAGCAAATGGCCTTGCCAAGCTCAATGGACAATTTTTCCATTCCGGTGCATACAAATAATGCTACCAAGCATTCCCGGAAAACCATGTTTTTCTTCATGATGTTGATAAATTTTTGAATGTCGGCCCATGTTGGTTTTCTTAAATACTCCGCATAAACAAATCAATAATGCATTTGTTAAAATTATCAAGGCAGACTTTGAAGTACTCTCACCCATTTGCAAGTATTCATCAAATGCATCGGTGTGGTGCCGACGCCAATTGGCGTATGGCGCACGTGACACTTCATTAGAGCACTTATACTCATTCAATTCGCATAATCGGTGTTTGCCTAAAAAGGTAAAATGATCTCGAATATTATCGGAAGTATAAGATTCAATACCTTCAACTATTTGCGTGAATAGTTTCCTACTCATACGAAATCTTCTACGAAAATTCGGTTTGAATACTTACAACCTTATACGAAATAATCGCTGCGCAGACGTTCTTACGCAAGCTCACGCTCACGATATACATGGGTGCGCAGAACGACTAGGATGTTGAGATTCAATACCTCTTGTTGTTCCAACTGAAGGTGATACTCGCACGCCGCCGCCATAAATTGGAAGTCCTCTTGGTCATCAACGTCCACCAAGGCAGGAATATCACCATTTGATTTGGATCCATTGTGAACTAATTTGATTTTGAAATATGAAAGTGTAAAGAGGAAGTATATAAAGTTTGAATGGAAGTGTGAAAAAAATAGAGTTTTGGTTGGGTATTTATAGTGGTAAAAATGTTTTGTTTTTAAAAAAACTAGCCGTTAAGGGTTTTTTGTAAATTTTTGAATTTCTAGACGCTGAGGACTAATTGTGTAAGTTTTCAATTTTTTTTTTTTCCTCCCTTAACGCGTTGCCAAAGCAACGCCGGCCCATTCTCCGTGTTAACGCCGAGCCCTAATGGGTATAACGGCCATAACGCCGTTATTGATGGTTTAACGCCCGTTATGGGCGTTACCATCGAGTGCTCTTAGTTAATTTTGTATGTTAAATAACAATCACTATGTTAATGTACTTGTCAATAAGAACATGTTGCGTTTTGATAAGTATTATATATATAAATATTTTAAATCGATGAGGAGCATTGAATACCTTTGCTTAATGTTAAAGAAAATATGCATGGAACCACGATCGACTTACATGAGTAGAAATCCACCATCTATACTACTTTATAATCGATTTAGGCTTCAAAATTGAAGGCTTAAAATCAGACTTTTTACTGCTTATTATGGAAAGAATTAAAAAATAAGATAAGGAGCTTAATGATTTAGTGACATGTGCTCATTACCTCAACTAAAAAATAACAAAAATTGGATTTCTAACAAACTAAAACGATGAAATTCTAATAATGGGGTACTGCGTATCTCTTAACTAATTAATCACTTTTATTTTTAAATTTAAATATCTTTAATTCGCTTAATTTTTTATGATCTAATTTCACCATATTTTTAAAATTTTGTGCTCTTTAATTCAACATCCATTTTGATATATTTTTATGAGTTTTAGTTTTACATTTTTAGTAGGTTTATTTTATTTTGATTCAAATTTTATAACTTTAACCTTTATTTCAATCAATACAAACTTTATTTATCAAAATCATTTACTTTTGGGAAAGTGTTTGACGGTAAGAGATTGTGAAGGTCTTTTATATCGGGAATAATGATGTCACTTGAAAGATACGGAAACCCAAACAAACACATACAACTAACACATATACATTTGGAGTGTTGTGAAACGAATTCACTAAGCGGGAGGAATGCGATGAGAGTTGGGTTAACAATTCATTTACTATATTTATTATATAACTATATTTATCGTGTCACCGCTGCAGATCCAACTAAGAATTTATAAAGGGTTGATTCATATTGATCGATGTGCTCTTTTGAAAACATCTCGCATGGACAACACAAAATTTACGGAGTAGCAAAATGAACGCCGACACATGACTAATGTGACCAAAAGCCGGTGTGATGTGCATGCAACGTGCAAGGAGATTACGTGGAAGTGAAGCGATGTTGAAACACATTATCTATACTACTATATAAAGCGTTTAAGTTGTGGCCACAAAAATTAAGATAAGGAGCTCCAATCATCGAAAGAATACGCCACACTTCTAACTAAAAATAACAAAAAAGGATGATATTCTAATAAACTAAAATAAGGAGCCCTAATAATAAATACATACGCCACTTCTTAACTAATTAATCACATTTATTTTTAAATTTAAATATCTTTTAATTCGTTATATTTTTTTATGATCTAATTTCACCATATTTTTTAAAATTTTGTGCTCTTTAATTCAACATCCATTTTGATATATTTTTAAAAAATTTTAATTTTTACATTTTTAGTAGGTTTATTTTATTTTGATTCAAATTTTTATAACTTTAACCTTTATTTCAATCAATACAAACTTTATTTATCAAAATCATTTACTTTTGGGAAAGTGTTTGTGGGAAAGAGATTGTGAAGATTTTTTATATGCGGAATAATGATGTCATGGGAAAATACGGAAACCCAAACAAACACATACAACTAACACATATACATTTAGAGTGTTGTGAAATAAATTCACTAAGCGGGTAGGAATGCGAGGAGAGTTGGGTTATAATTCATTTACTATATTTATTATATAACTATATTTATCGTCATTTGTCATGCAGATCCAACTAGTCACAAATCATTTATTAAAATAGATGGACGATGAAATGCCTCCGCTTTTGTCCGGATGACCACGGATCCGAGTCTACTTTATTGGTCTGGGGTAAGAACTAAAAACAAATGTGTATGGCTCGAAGGAAATAAATTAAACTTAAAATCAAGATAAACAGTTTGATCTAAAATACTTTACTCTCGGGTTTATTCTAAGGATAAATCTATCTACATTTTATCTTTCTCAGACCTTGTCCCGACTAGATTAGATATCTTGTTGTTTGATCTAAACTACTAGCTGAACGCGTAATCACCAAAAACTAACTAGAAGAAAGATCACTAAACAAATGAACAAACCATACATGTCACTACAACATTCAATATTACTAAAGTGGACTTTTTGGGCTTTTGACAAGGACTTGTCTTTGCTAAAGCCTTTGGTGAGAACTTGACTTTGTCAAAATGTCCTTTTATACTTTTTTACTAAAGGCTTTGGCGACAACTTCTTGTGACTTGCGGCGACGACTAGTGAGACGACTAGGGAGACTCACGCACTTTCTCAATCAAACTTAAGTAACCGTGGCCCACCAGATTTTTGGCAAAATAAGTCTTAGCCAAAAGTATTCTCTATATAATTACTTATTTAATTAATATAATTAAGTAATTAATTATATTAATTGTTAGGTATTAGTATTAATATTACTCTATAGTATAGTTTAAAAGGGAAAGTGATAGTTTAGTTATAGAGCTAATTCTCAAAAGGGGACAAAAAAGTTGGGTAGTGATCACCGTATGGTACAAAAATACAACTCTTCTAAAATGGTAAGTTGTATGCGATATGCGATTCCATTAATATGTTGACACATGTCCAGATAATAAGTACACTTTCAATCATTTGAAAGTGCAATAACTCAAAGCCTTGTTTAACTTTTATAAACAAAATGCGAGCGGTGCATGTGCGAATGTACGGATAAAATCAACTTTATTCGAAGTAACAACTTTAAGGAATAAAATCTTTATGAATCCACTTTATGGGAATGAAATTTTACTTTTCAAACCTTTAATTTTTAATCTTTTAATCAAACACACCAAACACACCTATCAAATATTATTGTGTTCCTAAATACCGTGTTGTGTGAAAGTGTTAGCATAAAGCCAGATATGCTCAAGATGTAAGTATAATTTTAGTTATCAGATAAGTGATTATTTTTCGGTAGACAAATTAGTTTAAAAATAGTTTGTACTCATTATGCCAAAAACAATAGGGAGTATAATCACTTTTAGAAACAATACTAAATCATTTACACATGCACGCATACAAATATAGACATACAGTTACACACTTGCAAATATGCAAAGAATGTCAGATTCAGTAGGAGCCATGTATATTATCAAAAGATTTGATAGGTGTGTTTTGATTAAAAAGATTAAAAAATTAGAGGTCTGAAAAGTAAGATTTTATTCTCAATAAAGTAGATTCATAAAGATTTTATTCCCTAAAAGTTGTTACTTTCCAATAAAGTTGATTTTATTCGCACATTCGCACATCCACCGTTCGCACATTTGTTTATGAAAGTCAAACAAGGCTTTGACAAATGATTGCTTGTAAATGATTGAAAGTGTACTGTTGTCCGGACACGTGTCAACATATTAACGGAATCGCATATTCGCACATGACCATTTTGAGAAGAGTTGAATTTTTGTATCATATGGTGACCACTACCCAACTTTTGTCTTTAGAAATTGCTCTTAGTTATATTTAGTTAAATTAGGAGTGTCATGCATGTATGAACTGACACAAGGACGTCTTTGACGTATTGCTCAAGTTTAGAGGCAATTCGATTGTGTCTTGTTTATCTCCTTTCTTAACTGACTCATCTAATCATATTTGGATGAGGATTTCACCCCTCATTCTCTATTTATAGAGATGAGGAGGTGAGTCATTATGTTCATTCTTTCTTTTCATATAAACGATTAATAAAGAAGCGTTTGGGTAAATACGTGTGGGTTATTTTCTTCCTGTCGTGTGCAACGTGCATTGAAAACAAGTCTATTCCGCTATCTAGTTTCGTGTTTGTTGGATTGATAACCAACAATTGGTATCAAGAACTTTGGTTCGTAAAAGGAAGTGGTCGATCTTATAAAGGTTTTCACTTTTCTTGTTAGACGATTGTTCGTCAACAAGGGTTCTTGAGGTTTCGGTTTTCGTAGCATCAAGGTTGTCGAGTTCTTGCAAGGTCTTTTGGTTTACGAGAGCTGGTTTGCAAGGATTATATATATCGACAAGGTTTCCTACTTCCAGGAAGAAGAAGCTCATTGTTTTTTTTGGCGGTTCGCTTTCAAAAGAAGATAACGACAAAACAAGTGTGTTAATTTACTTGTTACATGCATGTGGACGTTATCAAAATTTACATGCATGTGAAATTCTTCGCTAACTACATGCACACGTATGGTTTTTAGACTAAAAAGATTAGTTTTGTTTTCTTATTTTAATCATGACTAAGAGAGTATAATCTCGTGGTATTATTGATTACAAACAAGGTTGTTACACGGGTATTTTGTTTAGTTCTTGTTGTGAGGTTTATATCACAAGGTTATCGTAATAAATAAAGGGATTGGACAAAGAGGACGGGACCAAGTTTAACATCAAGAAATTCGATGGGAAGAATGACTTCGTGTTATGGCGGTAAGGATGAAGGCTTTGTTGGATTAGCATGGATTAGTTGCGACATTGGAGGAGTTACCGCAACTACAATAGTGGTATACGATAACGTCATTTAGAAAAAGTCTTGCAACACATTGATCTTGTATTTTGGTGATCGAGTCCTACGGAAAATCAACAAGGAGACGACTGTTGCGGGAATTTTGAAAATTTTATAGACTTTATACATGACAAAGTCTTTAGCTAATCATTTATGCATGAAGAAGAAGTTATATAATTTTCACATGCATCCAAGTAAAATTCAATCTGAACATATTGATGAGTTTTACAAGATGGTAGGTAATTTAGAAGCTATGGATGTTACTATATCGATGAGTATTAGACATTATTATTACTCACATATTTACCATCTTCTTACAACAATTTCGTAGATACTTTGCTATACGATCGGGATACTTTGAAGCTAGAAGACGTGTTCGCGACACTTCGTTCTAGGAAACTTCAGAAGATGACTGAAGCAAAGGTTGATGTTGGTGAAGGGTTGTTTGTGAGGCGCATGTATGATCAAAGTGATATGCAGCAGGGTAAAGGTAGTGCATAGTCAAAGTCACAAGGAAATAGCAGCAGACTCAAGTGTTATATATGCTAGTCTGAGGAGCATTTAAAGAGGGATTTTCCTAGGTATAATCACAAGAAATCTCAAGGTTTTGTCAAGAATAAAGATCAGGTATCCGGTTCTAGAGCTGATGGGTATGACAGTGCTGATGTTATGTCGGCTATGAGTATTGAAGAACTGTTAGACTCGATCATGGATTCACGGGGCTCATACCATATGACATACATGAGAGATTACTTATTTAATTTTGAGGAATATGACAATGGTAATGTACTACCGAGTGATGGCAGGGAATTCCATGTATAGGGGACGGGTAAGGTTCGAGTATAGTGAGGGATGGGTCAAGATTCGTGTTGGAAAAAATCATGCATGTTCTGGAATTAAGACGAATTTTGATATCGTTGGGCACTCTTGAAATAGAGGGTTTTACCATGAAGATGCAGTCAGGCAGGATCAAGGTAATTAAGGGTTCACTGGTGGTTTTATCAGGAACAAGGAAGGCTAATTACGTATATACCCTGGACGGTCAGGCAGTGGCTGGCAAGACACAACAATGTTCTTGAAGATATGCAATGTTCTTGTTAGGAATTGGAAATTCCATGTTAAAGAGTCGGTCACCCCAATGATGGTCTAGCATATGTTAGCTCGTAGATTTGTCGTTGTTTACGTTATTTATCAGTTTATTAGTTAGTTATTAGTTTAGTTTAGCGTAGTGTTTCCCGTGGAGGAAGGACGGGTCTTTACCCATGTATACCGATCCACGTGCCGATAGGAGGTCGTGTTTTGTAGTATAAATACCCTTCCATCCATGGAAGGGTGGTGCTTCTTCTCATTTTAATCTAATCTTTCATTTGTGTAAACCTCTAGCAAGAACACCCTCTCTCTACTAACTCTCTAACTATGGCAAACATGTATTTTGATCATCCAAGACCACCCGAATCATCAACACAATAATATATGAATCCTAACAATTGGTATCAAGAGCCAAGGTTTATTGTGTTGTGTTGATTTGTGTGGTTTCGTACCATAGTTTTTGTGTCTTGATGAGTTTTGGTGCTTCGAATCTTGTCTTAAACTGTTTTCTATATCATTCTAATGGTCTGGATTTATTTCCTTACTTTTTCTGAAATACAGTTTATACAAGTTTATGTTATGTATCTTTTTGGGTGTTTTATGTATGGTCTTTACATGATTTATGTCTTGTGTCATTCTTTTACCCAAACAGCCTATGTTCATATATCATTTTTGTTACCATTATATCAGTGAACATATGTGGTCAAAAGTCCTTTTCGTGGTCAAAACGGGTCAAATATAAGAAGCTTTTCTTATGCAGTTTTCTGGGTATAATGAAGGTGGTCGGAAAAGTGGTCGGAAAACTCGCCGGAATATCATGTTAGCGACTTGTCTAATCTGTCCAGATTCACTGAATTTGTTAGCGACTTAAAAAAAATGACCTTAAAGACCTAGCGACTTGTTATTTAACAAGTCGTAGCGAGTTAGCTTAGCGACTTGGCTAGCAACTTGGCTAGCGACTTGGCTACCAACTTGGCTACCAACTTGGCTAGCGACTTGGCTAGCGATTTGGCTAGCGAGTTGGCTAGCGAGTTGGCTAGCGACTTGGCTAGCGAGTTGGCTAGCGAGTTGGCTCAAGACCATTGTCACTAGCGACTTGACCTTGTAACAGAAATGAAGAAGAAGAATGACAAAGTACTAGACCTTGACCACTTGACCACAACACAAATACCATGAAAACCAAACACCAAGACTCACGACTTCAGTCCATCAAACCTCATCAGTCCAAGGTTTTTTTTTGACAAAAAGTAAAATGTGACACCAAGATTATATCAAACCCATACTCTCACATCACTCCATCAATTCTCAACAATCTACCATGCCTCGGCTTAACAAAGAATTTAATTAATTACATCGAGATCTCAGAGTCCTTTCTTCATCCATGTCATACGACAAATTCAAGACCTTAAGGGTCATAGAAACGAAAGTGTTCTCATCACAGATCCGTAAATCATAAGGTATTACGAAATGAAAATTGAAATAGATCTCGATTGTTTCTCACTTTTTGACATCAAGGGTCATACACATCGTTGAATCAAATCTCTTCATTGATCTACATAGGTGATGATATTCGAATTAAACAAATGATTTTAACAATTATGTTAAATCATTTGTTTAGCTCGTTAATCTCTTATATGAATTAATTTAAAACATCGACTCTCTAATCGATTTACATACTATGTTGAAGTACCCACCCGTGGGTTTCGAGTGTGTCCTTTAAGCAACTTCAAGATCTTTGAGCCATCCACAGGCGCGTTGAAGACTACCTCATGCCAACCATGGCGAGGTGTTCATGTCGATTTCAATGTATACATGGCGGTTTACTTCTCCCAAAGGCTAGGTAGGGTTTGATTAATAGTGGGAGGCAGAGATAATTAGATGGGAGCGGTTTAATTTTTGAACAATTGAGGCGGTCATAAATTTTTGATGCTAGGGTTTGTAAATGGTTAAGATCTTTGCGGGGCGGTCAAGTATTGTGATTAGGGTTTCGATTCATTTGGATGATAATGAGATTTGAGTCCAGAACATAATAGAGGCGATGAATTTGATGTGTGAGTTTAGGGTTTCATGGTTGAGATGGGCGTGGTTTAGCTTGAGTGATATTAGGGTTTGGTGAGTCGTGTGATATGTGCTTTTATACCTAGGAATTTAGGTATAGGTTGAGTATCCCATGCGATTTCACTCGGTTTGTATATGGGCTTCAAGAATTCACATGGGGTCGAATATGATATGTTGAATTTGGACTAATAAGCGATATTGCTATCGTGGGCTTATGGTGTGAATGTGACATTGATTTAATGTGAGAATGTGTGATCGTGGTGGCACATGTGACATCGATTCAACCGGACGTGGTATATTTGATGAACCAAACACTATGTTGTGTTTTTGTTAATCGTTTTTAAGCATTTGGAGAACATACTGACGATTTATTGGGCTTTCGTGGGTCTTGACAATGATGGGAATGTAGTGAACCGAATTAGAGTTCTCATGTGTATTCTAATATTCATTTTGTATCCTTATTTCCCGACGTCACTTGGTATTCGCTCTATATGTTGGAACGGGTGAATCTAATGGAGTGATAATGAATCGGTGAAATGGTGATTGATTAGGAATTGGATTTTTTTTGAATGAGCCTGAATGTTCCCCGGATATGTGATGACTTGGATTTGGATGACGGTCAAATGGGCTTCTCATGAACTGGATGTTATGTGAGTTGATTTATGACGTGATTTGAGTCGTGCGCGGTATATATTGATCATGAGATTTGTTGAAGTGATTTAATGATGAGATTAGCTGGTGAGATTTATTGATATGATTTGGAGTGATGATGAGATTTGATTTTCTATGAGGCTTGTTACTTTGGGGGATACATTCTCACAGATAATATTATGTCACGGCTTGAACTTATGATTAATCAAAGTTGACCACGGGTTTGTTGTTCGGCATGTCTTATTTGGATTTAAAGTGAGTTTTTCGGGACGTGTTTACTTATTTCCGTCTTCTTTCTTTCTACCCTTCCGCGAAGATGACTTGTTTGGGCGTTTATAGAGGGTGATAAAGACTTGGCTATTTAGGTACGGTTGTGATTCTTTCTCGATTTACCCACAACGTAACTATCACTTCGGTGTCTCACTCAGTTGAGTATGTCAAGAGGTTTTGTACATTGGGTACACCATTTCTTTTTCACGAGGATGATTACAAGTTTAAGTAACAAATCTGGGGAATTCTACTTCATGATCAAGTTTGGCATATCGGGTTTACTTCTCCATGTGGTCACTACAATAGCCGACGGAATGCGTGATTGATGTATTTACCAAAGTGTTTAATTGGATGGTTGATGATGGTGTTGATGTTGGTAAATGAACCGTTGATGAACCACTGCATGTTCCCCTAAAACAGATATTCACCGAAACCAAAATTGTCATAATACATTCAAAGTCGACATTGTTTATGGTTTTGTCTTGATTTTGTAAAATCCCGAAGAAACTATTTCTGTTTAAATCATAGACTTGTAAAATCCGTGACAATGGAAACATCCGGTAAAAGTAAAGTGCATTTCGGATCTATCTTACGGTTTATTCTTGGTTTTGTAAAATCCATGAAGAAACTATTTCTCGGTTTAAACTATAGAATTGTAAAATCCGTGATGATGGAACCATCACGGAGAAAGGAAAGTATCTCGTGATCTTATCGATCTTTGGTGCTACGGTTTCTACTTCGAAGAATGGATAAAAGGGTGTACTTCATGAATTGAATGTGTGTTTGGATATTCGTCATGGCAGTTTGGTTATTATATGGTTTTACGGGGTTATGTGTTACTAACCATGGTCGGGATGAAAACCATTATCAGATTTCACTTAAAACGTCAAAGGAGGCTAGAATTGAGCTTTTAACTAGAAGATGTGACAACGGGGTTAATTCACTATTATTTATTTGAGGTTGAAGTGAAATATCACCAAGAGTGTACTTAGTATCTGAAGGTATCGGGGATGGTTGGATGATGATTCTTCAAGATCCTTGTTCGAGCTTATTATCAAAACGAAGACTTGGAAATCTAGTTATTGTTGGGTGTCTTTTCCTTTTCTCTTACCACTTGGGGAATTGGGCTCATACCACCACAAAATAACTATCACTTTAAGGAGTTACGTTGTAGTGCTCAGTGTCACATTCAATTGTGGATTTTATACTTGATGGTTGGTTGGTTGAAGAGTATAGAGTACATAGAGAGTACTTAGAGATGCTAATGGAAATCGGCACCGCTCTTTGTTTCTTATGTGCAAGTTTAAGTCACGAGTTCGGGTAGTTTACTTGGTCAAATTCATCATATTAGGTTTCTCCATCACCGTCACGACAAAGAGCCTCTTGAATGATAATGGGGTGATTACATGTTTTGCCAAAAGAGATTGAAAAGAGAGATTATGACGTATGAACACATCGGTTCATGCCGAATTTCTAAAGAAAAGAAATGTATACGTTTGATGCAAGATTATCTTCCAAAGAAGAGAAATCTTCTTATGACGCCCTGCTCACATCGATTCGTGCCTCGTACTCCAAAGAAAAGAAAGGTGTACGTGTCGATGCGCTTTATCTTCAAGAAGAGAAATCTTCTTATTATGACCATTCTCATCAACATGCTTCATACTTTTTCCATGCGCTTCGGTCATCAAGTGAACCGGCTATCATCGATTGTTTCTCATTCCACTTGCTCGATTATAATGAAGATGGCGACATCATGTCTTGATTTTGCGGGAGAGAAGTGTGAATAGAACATTCGGATGACTTTCACTTATTTAATCAAGAATGGCAACTCCGTATGCAATTCTTGAGGGGAAGAAGAAGTGTGAATTTTTTGCATGGTTGATTGTTATTTGAGAATACAAGTGGTCATACGGCTCTAAACTCATGTAAGAACCGAGCTTCTTCTTATCGGGTCATCTTCACATGGAGTTTTTCTCTTATAAGAGCCGTTGGTTGACATCTTCACTCGGATTGATGAGTTTATCGACAAAGTGCTTCCGGTTAATGCTTCACGTATACATCAACATGATGATTCCGAACAATCTCACCGTTCTTGTTTGATGTGATTGGTAGTTTGGTGTTACCATCTTGTGTGTTCGCTATGCCCGATTGTCGATTTCCTTGATGAACATCTTTCGTTTTGTTTGATTGTGAGGGATTTTAGTTAAGGGATTTGCAAGATGTAAGTTAATTGGGATGCTTTTGGTGGGATGCTTTTGGTGTGAGTTGAAGATGTTTACTATCTATTCCCAACCGACAATCTAGAAAAGGTCGAGTCCACGATCGGTTCTACATTTTCCATTGTATGATTAGAAGACTAAAAGGCGAGTTACATGTGATTATCAAAAGACTTCTTCTTATTCGGCATTTATCAAAAGATTTTCGGTCAGGGAGAGCACTAATGGGGGAATGTGATATGTCAAATTTAATCCCCAATTAGACTTGCTCACATTATTCAAAGATGTTGATTCTCACAAAGACTTCAAGCGATCTTCTCAACAAATTTCAAGTATTTGGGCATTCAAAGAGTTGTCGATTCTCAAGTATCAAAACCGAAAAGGGAAGGAGACAAGCATCTAAACGCGAGTAAACTTGATGTACTTAATACTTCTAAGTAATTGAAGATGTCCGGGAAGACAAATGTTATTACATGCAGAGAAACTCAAGGTTTGACTCATGGCGAGTAAACTTGATGAACTTAATTCTTCTAAGTGATTGAAGATATCCCGGAAAACAAATGTCATGACCGCAGAGAAACTCAAGGTTTTACTCGTCAAGGCGTTTAGTGTTCTTATTCCAACTATGTGGGAAGAGATGTTAGAGAAAGTTTCGAAGATAAAAGAGGTACACAAGTACGACATATTCGGGAGATAAATGTAACATGAGGGAGGTGTTATCGATTATTCTCGTTGGGAATGTGTGTGCTTTGATTCTTAGGCGTCATACACATTCATCGTGACGAAGATGTGAACATAGGGAGGTGTTCTTCATTACCCTCATGATGTGTATTCGGAGAGTTCTTTGATATTGGTGTACTTGGTTCTTGAGCTTCATACGTTCATCGTGGAAGAAAAATGTGAACATGGGAAGGTGTTCTTCATTCCCTCATGAAGTGTATTCGGAGAGTTCTTGAGCATTATACTAAGAGACCGACTACATCAACTCAACTACTTGGGGAAGTGTTCTCTTGACACCTTTTGGAATGGATTACGTCCGACTTCAATGGAAAAGAAATTTGAGAAGATAATTTAAAGAATGGGATGATACATTGTCGTTTTATTGATGATATAACCTCGAACAAAGAATCTAGATTATTGTTCTTAAAAGGAGCAGTGGATTTATGATAATGGCGTGCTTCTTTGTGCACACAGCTAAAGCAAGCTTGAAATAGAGCTTGAATCGCTTCATCTAATGGATTTTCGGTTTGGGGAAAGCGCAAAGTCTCTTTCTCAAAGGCTCATGTTCTGTCTTCTATTCGAGCCCTCGATTTGCTTTGTGGTGAATGTTTAAGAGATGATGACTTCTATCTTCTACAACGGGTCGCTTGATATCCTTATATCGGCATCGTATCATCATCTTCTTTTACTATATCATCTTCTATCTTTGTATATATTTTTCGTAAAAGCAAAATACAAAATATAAAACCAAAGAAACCAAATACAAAAGTAGAAAACCTCAAAAGAAAATAGAAAATATAAAACCTTCAAAATCCATAAAAATCGGAAAATTTCAAAATACCAAAAATATGTTTTCTAAAGACATGTCTTCGGTATCGATAACATCTGCGGTCTTAGAAATGTCATTCAATAATGGCACGGACTTTAGATGAAGTTCGAGCGAGAGGTGTAAATATTTCTTTCTAAACATGTCTCAAAAATATGGCTTACGATTACTTGACCGTGACCGCGCTAACCATGGCTTGCTATTATTTCGATAGCAACCTGCTTTTTAAAAAGGAAAGTGCTACACTTAAACTATTTTCAAAATATTTCGTGCACTTATCCTAAAAACAAAACAAGGAAAGTATGTCGAAGGATCTTTGTTCCTACACAAATGTTTTTCCGTCTAAAATTCTTGAGAAAATTATTTGTTGTATTTCAAAATGGTGGTAAAATGAGTTGCTATTAAATCAATCGCCGAGTTTTCGTAAAATTGAAAACTCAATCAATGACTTCTACCGCTTCTAAACTTTTCATAAAATGAGTCATGGATTGAGGGGATAATGTTTTCAAATCTACATCATCTAACAGGCTTTCTTAATTATCCTAATATGCTTAATTAAAATGATGTTAACCTATGTTGAAGGACTAGGTGCCTAGGATATGATTGCTAGGATTAGTTGATTAGTGTTTGATGAACACGTTATTCCCATACATGTAAATGATCCGATTGATATGTTGGATTGACTTTTATTAGTCGATTCTTTGTTTGGGTGTTGTCGACCACCATATATTTGTATATGTGTTCACTAACGTATGCGGTATATTGGTTATAAGAATGGTCCCGATCCGGATCCCACAATTGAAGATGATTGGATGCCGAAAGGAAAGGGTAACTATATCTTGGGTTGACAAATGAAGAAACGGAGCTTAACTGGACTTCAATGGAGAGTTGGCATGAAATGCAACGAAGAGGTCTTCTTGCATCAGATGGTTTTCTTCAAGAAGTGAAGAAACGGAGCTTAATTGGACCTCGTTGGCATTCAAAATGCAACGTAAAAGAAGTCTCACCGCATTTGCGTATCGTTTTTCTTCCAACCCACAAAGAACAACAACGGAAGCTTCTCAACCACAAACGTATCTTTGTGCAGATACCATTTTAAACAATTTTGAATAAATTTGAATAAATTGTTTGAAAATGGAATATATTGTTTTGAAAATATATTGACTAAATTTTGAAAATCACCGGACTTCATTTTATCAAACATAAGTCACTCAATTATTGACTTGGTCATGGATTGAGGGGAGAGTGATTTAAAATAAAATATTTTCAAACGATATTTCTTCACAAAAGTTCCGCTTTGTACGCAAAAATGTGGTGATCTAAAGATTTAATGTTATGTCATGGTATGGTTTTTCTTTAAAACTCAAAGATCCGTCAAATGAAATTTTTTCTATTCTTATTTAATTGTGAAATTGTTTTATTTTACTTAAAGATCTCTTAAAACTATCATACCGACACTAACAATCTTTAATGTCTAAATCGGTCCTTATCTCATTTTTCAAAATTAAATCTTGCCACGCCTTTCCCCAAATTTTTCTAAATGATTTAATCGGTTGGGATCACAAATCTCAAATGGTTTGGTATTTCGATCGGGGTAGAGATCGTGATTTAAATCTCAAATATGTTTTAATGGAATGAGTTTTAGTCCTTCAAAGGCACTCCCGCTCCATGTGCCAAACGATTTCAAATACACAATGCACATGTTGAGGAGGAGGATTTATCCAAAGACCGGATGAGTATTTAAACAAGGCCACATTTTCTCCCATGTTTTCTAAACCTAATTAAATCACTTGGGATCCAAAATCTCAAAGGGTTTGATATTTTTGATCGGGGAGAATTTGTGATTTAATAATGAAATTTGATAAAGGTGATCGCTTTGATTTGATTGTGCAGTTACTCTCTCATATGTGCTAAACGCCGAATCTCAAGCACATATTGAGGGGAGCAAAACCATCGAGTACAAAAGTTTTTTAAAAGAGATTTATAAAGTACATTGATTGTGTTTTCAAATGGTTTCTTAAATGGCTTTTGTAATCGTGGATGTGCTTCAAAAGAACTCTTGCCTCTATGTGATAAATTCAAAAATCCTATGCACATATTGAGGGAGAGAATTTACCAAAGAAAATCAAATGGCTTTTTCTAAGGAATTGTGATCAAGAAATTATTTCAAAGAAATTATTTCAAAGAACTCTTGCTCCATGTGCTAAACAATTTAAAAATCATATGCACATGTTGAGGGGAGCATTTTCTAAATGATCAAAACTATTAAGGTACAAAATGATTTGATCTCGTATCACAAGTACCTTGATTGTTTTTCCAAATGATTTTCAATTGGTTTTAAGGAAGAATGAACTGTACCAAAAGACCCACCAATTTACTTTATGCATGGTGTTATAAGGATGGTTAGGTTAGGTATTAGTTCCCACGATCCGCCGTAATCAAGGGATCTACCTGAGGACAATCCACTAGATAGTGTAGAGTCCTTAGGTATATTGAAAAAGGAGAAAAGTGAGGAATGGGAAGAGTGCATCGAGACCGAGCTAGTATCGGAATAAACCCAACAAGGTTCTAGTTATGAAGTCTCGGTAAGCAATCAAGGGGTTGAAGAATGAAAAGAAATGAATGTGAAAAGGGTGAAAAGAAATAGCCCTCCATCAATTCAACCTTAGGGCGTAAACAGGTTCAATACATATGCTACCGGGTTGTTACTAAGGTAACATCGGTATTGAAGACAAGACGTCATGGACCCAAAGGACGATCAAGACTAAACTTCCCAAGCCACTCAAGTTCCTCTTAAAAGGGCTTGTTTCATTCTCACGGGAACCGACATTATCTATCGACTTTCTCTTGAGATTGTTGATATTGAAGAAGGAGACCTCTCCCTAGTCTCAAACACAGAACCAAATGTGCACTATTGAGTCTAGAGCCAAGAGATCATCCACAATATCTCGTTAGGACACTAAATTCTTGAAGACTTGCTTTTTCACACAATGTGGAAAGTAAGTATATATTAAGAGTCCCACGCATTATCCTTGTGGTATTGCCGAACATCCGAGTGATATGTAAAATATTCACAATGAAGATGGAAATCCTCTAGAGCCTACATCAAACAAGCTCTTGGTGGGTGACATGTGAGATCTTCTCGAAGATCAAACTTGTGACAAGCTCGGATAGAACGATGGGAGATTCAATCTTGAATCTACCTTGGTCCGTGAAATGAATTGACGAATACTTTTGGAAAAACCGCTCGATGTGCAAATCTTCTTTCCTCTAGCACGTCGAATGTGTACTTATGTTTTCAAAATTCAAAAGTATCTACGATTGAAAAATACTTTAGAAAACCGCTCGATGTGCGAATCTCTTCTTTTCACTAGCAAGTCGAATGTGTACTCATTCTCTAATACAAAAGTATTTTGTTTGAAAATTGATCTTTCTCATAAAACCTTCGTTGTATTGCAAAACTCTTTCTTCAAGCAATACGCGATTGTTTTTCAAATCATTTTCATCAATCGGTGAATCTCAATTTGTTTGGTTCACTCACTCCGTGTTGTCTTCTTTGAGACGCCCGGTTTGAGAACAACTAGAACAATTGTGAAACCATGTCAAGGAGATTCTTAGGAATCCTACCTTATCACAGCAAGATTTGATCGATCAACGGGAACCGTGGGCGTGTACTCAATTCAACGAAAGTGGTCAAAGACACTTTCGTGTGTTTTATTGCTAAGCTGTTGTTTGCGGTACATTTGGACGGTTGCGGTGATCGTAATCGAGGCCAATCCAAAGCCGCATGCTCACAAAGATCCACACTTAATCAAGAAATCATGACTGTGCATATCTACATAACCCGGTTCGATATTTTTATACTATGCTTCGCTACTGCTGCGCAAATATCATGAACCAAAGAAGCTTCCGCCACTCGATGGAAAGATGTCATGATCCAAAAGTGTGAGCATGTCGGTCCGATAGTCACAACTTCACATGATGGCAACACAATAAAGGGTGATCCGTAGATTTATGGGTCGATGATCTCAAAGAAAGCTCAAGATCATCAAAGATGCGGATCGATTAAAGGCCTCCACCGAAAGTACAAATCAATGCGGACTTTGAAGATTCGCTACTATAGCACAAAGATTGCGGAAATGAAGAATTCAAGTTCACGAGCTCAAGAAATGCAATTAACCAGAGAGCATAGTGTTTCCCGGTCGTTAAGTCCCAACGAGTGTCCGGGTCGATCTTGTTGAATAGCTAAACGTGTAGTGATCGGGTGATATTGAGCAGAAAGGGGTAATGATAGTACTAGATGACAAAGGAAAATGAAAGAAAATTAAAAGCTAAATTATATTAAATAAACGCTATCACTATTTTTAAAATTGGATTTTCTTGATTTTTCTTTTATAAATTTGAATTAAAACTAATTTTAAACTTTAAAACTAAATTAAAATACTAAAATTATGAAAATAAAGAGGAAAATTGTGAAACTATTTTTCAAAAATCTAAAATAACTAAAGAGAATTTTCAAAACTAATTTTGTATTTTTCTCGATTTATATTCTAATTTCTATGATTTAAAAACTATTTAAAACTAATTAAATTGCTAAAATTACTATTTAAACTAGGAAAATTATGGAAAAATATTTTTTGGCTTTTATATTTATCTTAATCTATGAAAATTGAAAACTTATTTTTTGAAGATTTTCCGATTTAATTGCAATAAAGGCTAATTTAAAAGTCCTAAAACTGCTTTTAAAATAGGAAAAATAGCAAACAAGAATGGAAAATTATGAAAAATTCAGAAAAGTCTAAAATATTATTCTAAATTTATGAAAATATAAAACATATACTAGTGTGCAAGATTATGAAGTCAGAGTGAAATGTGCTTATAAATAAGCACTCAAATTAAGCAAATAAGCACTAAAGACCACCAAATGAAAGCGAAGCTAAAATATGCTAAACTTATCTATAAACAACTAATTCCAACTACTATAAACCTCTAGACAACCAGCTACTAGCTTATGAGTTCAAAATCAAATAAGGAAGTTCGGTTACGGTGTCGATTTCAAGCTTAAAAATAAGCTGTCTACCCTAGTTGAAACCTAATACCAGACATCATAGTCTCAAGTAGATATGGCAAGGAGCATATAAACCAAAAATCAGACCAAGACAAGCTCTCAAGAGCTTGTTGAGAGCTCTTGCACAAACATGTGCAGACTCAGTGTATGCTGAGAATGTGCACAGGGCACTTTTGATCTAATTGACAAGCTGATTTGAAGCTTATAAAAAATTACAAAAATTCTACAAAAATCAGATTTCCACTCTTGACCAACTGAACTTGTTAAGTCCAAAATTTCACTTGAATTGATCCAATAATGAATCAATGAAAATTCCACAAACCTTGGTGAAAAACTGACTTTTACAATTTTTGACTTTTGAAACAGAAATGAAAAGTTGACTATTGTGAGATTTGATTTGAATTTTATGACTGAAATCAATTAAGTAAGATGAAATGAAGCTAGATTAAGCTACTCTAACAATTTCTAAACCTATAAATCAGCTTATTGCTACTAAATCCTTAACAGTTATAGAGATAGGCTAGATTACAAGTTATTTTGACTTTTGGTTATGCTAACATGAGATATAAAACTAATTTATGCCATTTCTATCTAACTGATGCTAAACTCATTGAAATGGAACCATCAACTAACCTCTACTGTCCATTTTTAGCTTATACCAAATACCCTCTTAAACTCCTAATAAGCAATAAACACAATCTTAGTCCTACTTCTACTTATGCGTAATCGAGAGAGATTAAGCTACAATCCTAGAGCTAAACTAAGATCAAATCAGCAGCTAACAAGATTAAGCATGAACAGAAACATGAATGCATAAATGGCAGTTTTAAAGAAGATGGAAATCAAACTCACATGAAGTCCAGCCAAAAGTAAGCTTACAACAGAACCAAACACCACTATTCTAAACCAAATCCAACCCAAGACCAGCTCTGCATCAACCACAATCCATTTCCATAACTGCTTAACCCAAAATTTTCCAACAGTTGACTTTTGTTGACCAAGTTCCAAATTTGCTTGGAACTGATTCTTGAGCTTACTAAAAGCTATATACAGCTTTAGTAAGCTCACTTAAGTTATAATGAAGCTTATTGAAGCTTGATGCTTAGCAATTTTAAAACAGGTTTTATGACAGAAAATGTAAAAAGTAAAACTTAACCAAACTTTGAATTAGAACTTGAAATGAATTACAACCGATACAAAAGCTTAGTTTTAGTACAATGACAATTAAAATTACAACTTTAAGAACTAATTAAGACATTTTAATTAAAAAGCGACATGAAGGAAAATAAAACTAAGAACTACCCTCTTCTCGCCTTCTCTTCCTCTATTTATTCAACAAAAGTGCTCCCACGTGTCTTCCGAGCATTTCCACTTTCTTTTAGAACCATTGGATTATTAGAGCTCATATTAGCCATTGATGAGTTTTGGCGGAAAACTATTTTTGCCGGTTACCGATGACTTGTAACAGGGAAGGAGCATTTAATGCATTTGGCTTGGGGTGTTTGGAGGGTAGGAATAAGGTGGGTGTGATGATGATGGAGTGTGGGAAGAGTTGCAGCGAGGTGATGATGAGGAAGAGGAAACCCGTGAAATGGAGTTTGACCAAGTTCGACCGAGGGTTTAATATTAGACAGGGGTTCAAGGTTCATGGGGTCAAGGGTCAAGTGTTGGGTTGGGCTTGGGATTGGGTCTTTGGATTGGGTTTAATAATTTAGGGTCCGTTTGGTTTTAGGATTAGTAACAAGGACCATACTTGTAAATTCAAAATTGGAGGACCAAAGTTGTACATCTTCCAAAATAAACCAAGGGTGATTCTGCCATGTCCCAATAATCCAGGACCATACATGAGATTTCCAACAATAAAATTTTCCTGTGGACCATTTTGCAAATTCGAAAGTGCAGGACCAAACTTGTAAATTATTGAAACTTTTCACCAAAGGATTAAATATGACAACATATGATTTCAAAAGGACCTTTGGTGACTTTTCTTACAAAACAAATGCCTAGGGACTAAATTTGACAAGTTTTGAAAGTCGAGGGACCTGAAACCGCCAATTATGCAAACTTTGTTCGCTTTTTCATCCGATTTTAAACATTTTGCATCCGAAACATATAAAATACAATTTTGGGATATTTTCAAGATTTTGATGCATTTCGAGTGTTTTAAATGTTTTTAGCTCAGATTGACCAAAAATGATGAGTATTTACACACTCATCAATCCCCACACTAAACTATTGCTAGTCCCTAGCAATCTTTTGAGAAAACTTAATGGATTTGAATCTCTTTACCAAAAGCCATTACTTCGAGTAGCCAAATGTTTCAGTTCAAGTAAGAACCTTGGTACAATGATAACCAAATGATTTTGAGCAAATCACCGACTTTCAACGGTTTTGATTTGTCTTTACCGTGCCGCTTGCTTCGGACTAGCCAACTCTTAGATAAAATATCTTTGGTGAGTCGATTACCAATTATGGTTTTCCAACCGCCTTTACCACAAGCCATAAACTTGCGGGCTAGCCAACTCTTCACTAATTAAAGATATGGTGAATGAACACCATACAATTTTGGGCAAATTGCAAGTCGTCAACGGATTTGAGATATCTTTACCAAGAGCCGTTTGCTCTCGGATTAGCCAATCCTTTTGTTTTTTAGACATGGCGGATCGATAACTATAAGTCGAGTAAGTGCAAAACACTTACTCCAAAAAAAAATTTGGCCAAAATGGGGAATTGGGTGGTATAATTACATGATAAAATTCGTGAGAATTCCCCACACTAGAAATGAATATTGCCCTCAATATTCAAAGTACCTACGGTTATGCCGAAACATAGAACGTAAAAAGGAAATACTACGCCATTTTTTTTTTTTTTTTTTTTTTTTTTTGAAAACTTATATACAACAATGGGCAACTCCCCACACTAGGGTGGTAGAAAGTAGAAAGAAGTCGAAATACGGGTGAAAACCCATATAGTGTGCTCTTGTTTTTGATTCCCGAGTCGCTAGCTTGACTCGATCCCCGCATTCATTGGTTCATGGGGAAAGTTTGTAGATCCGGACAACCATATGTGGAATGTCCTCTCCAAAATAGTGCTTCAATCGATGACCATTCACTTTAAAATTTGGACCATCGGGTTGAGATAACTCAATGGTTCCATAAGGAAATACTTTAGTGATGGTGAATGGTCCGCATCAATGGATTTTAGTTTTCCGAGAAAATCTTCAATCTTGAATTGAAAAGAAGGACTCGATCACCGACGTTGAAAACGCGGTTCTTGATTTTGAGTCATGAATCTTCTTTGTCTTTTCTTTGTAGATCAAAGAGTTCTCGTATGCTTGATCACGGAGTTCATTTAATTCATTCATTTGAACTTTCCGGTGATCACCACCGTCTCGAATATCGAAGTTGGCATGTTTCAAGGCCCAAGATGCCTTGTGCTCAAGCTCAATCGGCAGATGACACGCCTTCCGTACACTAGCTTGTATGGAGTACACCGATGGGTGTTTTATAAGTCGCACGGAAGGCCCAGAGCGCCATCTAGCTTATCCGACCAAGAGGCACGGTTTTCGCCATCGTCCTTTCCGAATTCTTTTAATCCTCGGTTGGAAACTTCCACTTGCCCACTTGTTTCGGGGTGGTACGCGAGAGAGACGGTGAGTTACACCATACTTTTGCATGACTCTATCAAACCGGTCATTGCAGAAATGCGCACTACGATCAC
Source organism: Chrysanthemum lavandulifolium (assembly GCA_022545495.1). Lineage (NCBI taxonomy): Eukaryota > Viridiplantae > Streptophyta > Magnoliopsida > Asterales > Asteraceae > Chrysanthemum > Chrysanthemum lavandulifolium. Next base: position 144,740,560 of record CM040245.1, on the reverse strand, counting down.
CGATTATAGCTCGTGGAGTTCCAAACCTAGCAAAAGAGATTTTAAGAATTTCACAACAACTCGGGCATCATTGGTAGGCAAAGCTTTCGCTTCAACCCATTTTGACAAATAGTCAACGCCACGAGTATGTATTTATTTCCTCGAGATGAAGGAAATGGCCCCATAAAGTCAATGCCCGGATGTCAAAAATCTCACACACTTGAATGGCGTTTTGCGGCATTTCATTCCTTTGTGAGATATTTCCGTGACGTTGACAAGCGTCGCTGTGTTTTGACAAATTCGTGGGCATCCTTATAAATCGTGGGCCAATAAAATCCGAATCAAACACCTTCTTGGCAAGCAGTAGTTGGGGCTATGATGTCCCCAAGAGGTCCGTAATGGCAAGCCTTGAGAATGTCATTGGCTTCCCGACCATACACACATCGCTCGATGACTTGATCGCGCAAATTTTGAATAAGTAGGGTCGTCCCAAAAGTAATGTCTTACATCTTTAAAGAATTTGTTTTTCCGTTGGGACGACATCCCTTTCACCACAAAGTTACCCGCATGGTAATTTGCAAAGTCAAGAAACCATGGGGTAGAAGAGTCTCCACGAAAAGAAACCACATTGAGTGTTTCGAGAGGAAATGTTTCGTTTATTTCCTTTTTCTCGAACACATCCCGTGAGGGTTTTCTAGACGGGACAGATGATCGCACCTGTGTTCTCTCCTTTTTATCACGTATAATGATATCAAATTCTTGCAGAGGAGAACCCAACGGAGCAATCTCGGCTTTGCATCTTGTTTTGCAAAGAGATATTTGAGAGCCGAGTGATCCGTATACACCACGCATTTGGTCAAGATTAGGTATGGCGAAACTTTTCAAACGCATACACCATGCCTAATAATTCTTTTTCCGTAGTGGTGTAATGGGTTTGAGCTTCACCATAGTCTTACTCGCGTAGTGGATAGGTGAAAATGCTTGGTTTTACGTTGCCCCAAGATCGCACCGATAGCAAAATCACTTGCATCGCACATGAGTTCAAAGGGTAAATCCCGATCGGGGCAACTAGAATGGGTGCTTCGTAGCTTTTTCTTTAATGTTTCAAAAGCTCGATGCACTCGTGTGAGAAGATAAAAGGAGCATCCTTCTCAAGGAGATGAGTCATAGGCCGAGCGATTTTAGAAAAATCTTGTATGAATCTGCGATAAAACCGGCATGACCTAAAAACTCCTAATACCTTTGACGGTAGTAGGATGAGGCAATTTGGCAATGACATCCACTTTTGCTTTGTCAACCTCAATCCCATTTTTGAAATCTTATGGCCTAGGACAATTCCTTCCTTGACCATAAAGTGGCTCTTCTCCCAATTTAGACAAAGATTGGTGTCTTCACACCGCTTTAGCATTTTTCTAAATGGGAGAGACATGTTTGAAATGAGTCCCCAATGACCGAGAAGTCATCCATAAACACCTCCATTGTTTCCGATCATGTCGTGGAAAATTGCCATCATACATCGTTGGAACGTGCTGTGAGCGTTACATAGGCCAAAAGGCATACGCCCGTAGGCAAAAGTTCCGTATGGGCGGTGAATGTGGTCTTTCTTGATCCCGTGGATCAATGGGGATGAAAATACCCCGAGAAACCATCTAGGAAACAATAGTATTCGCTCCTCGCTAACCTCTCAAGCATTTGGTCCATGAAGGGTAGAGGAAAATGGTCTTTACGGTGGCTTCGTTTAACTTGCGATAGTCAATACACACACGCCATCCGTAACCAATCGAGTTGGAATTAACTCGTTTTCTTCATTTGTGACAACAGTTATGCCACCCTTTTTGGAACACGGTGGATGGGCTCGACCCAAGGACTATCGAGATCGGGTAAATTAAACCGGCATCAAGAAGTTTGAGAACCTCTTGTTTGATAACCTCATGAATCTTAGGATTCACCCTTCTTTGATGTTGGACTTGGTTTGAAATCATCCTCCAATAAAATCTTGTGAGTACAAAATTCGTGGTTAATACCTTGATGTCGGAGAGTCTCCAAGCAATTGCTTGCTTGTGCAACTTCAAAACCTTTATGAGAGCGATCTTTTCCTCCTCGCTTAAGTCCTTAGCAATTATGACGGTAATTTATCATCACCTCCAAGAATGCATACTCGAGATGAGGAGGTAGGTCCTTAAGTTCAACCTCGGAAATTCTTCAAGAGATGTTTGTACCGATTTGATTTCTTCAATCGTGATCTCTTTCGGAGGAGGAAGGTAATGGATCTTCATTTAACAATTGCTCAAGATAAAGGATATCTCCTCCGAATCATAAACACCATCATCAATTCCCATGGAATCGATTCATCATTAGCAAGAAACTCATCGATCTCTTCCAAAGAAGTCACCTTCCTCAAACGGAGTGAGAGAGGGGAAGAATTGGCAATAATTGGTTGAGAAGATGTGGTGGGATCCCCACTCACGTAATTATGAAAATAACCAAGAAACTCTTGAGAGTACTCCTCAAGCAATATCAATTACATCGATTCGATTAACCGATTCAAGATCATAGTTTGAGGAGTACTCAAGTTTGATCAAGGTTAAAGGTGATGACTTCATTACCCACACGTAATGTGATTTCTTGCTCAAATACATCAATGAGAGCACGCCCGCTCGTGAACTCGTCCAACAATGAGGGAACCCGATGATCGGCATCAAGTCAACAACCACAAAGTCACCGGAAAATGGAACTTTCCTACTTTCACGAATACATCCTCGGCGATGCCAAGAGGACGCGATATAGAACGATCCGCAAGCTCAAGAGTCATGCATGTAGGAATAAGTTTCGAAGAGAAAGTTTCTTCCATATCGAATAAGGCATCAAATTGATGCTTGCACCAAGATCGGCGAGGGCAAAGCATTCAATCATTCCCGAAAAACACAAGGAAGAAGAAATTTTCCAGATCTCCAAGCTTCTCGGGAAGCTTTTTAAGATAATCACGAGTAGTTCTCGCTCAGAGGAGTTTTAGCCATTTCAAACAGCTTTTTCCTTGTTGCTTAACATGTGTTTGAGAGTTGATGCAAACTTGGGCATCAAGATGATAGCATCCGCAAAGCTTATGTCAAAATGTAGTTCTTGGAAAATTTGAAAAATTTTTCCATTTGATGACCGGCTTTTTCATGGAGTTTTTGCTCATTTAAACGTGATGGGTAAGGAATAGAAGTTTTGGATTTGGGGTTTTCAACCGGAGGTTCAAAACAACTCCGGTTTGGTTTTGGGTTTCGGACAACTTGAGGATGGACATCGTTGGTACCTCCGTTATTAGTGGGTTGCACTTGGTCCTTTGTCGCCTCAGTTCACTTTCCACTACCTTCGGAGAGAAGAAGAAGAGGTAGTAGGAATAGCGGGTCCATCATATGAAGCACCACTCGGTTGTGATCGCCTTTGCATCGCCCCTCGGATTAGCGATCGTGTTGCTAGGTAAAGTACCGAGCCCGAGGGTCGATCATTTAAAGACTTCTTAATGTCGTAAATCCGCTAACCAACAACCTATTCATTTCCTCTGGGATTTCATGAATTGCTTCAACAACTCATCGATGATGGTCCAGTTGGAACAATGGCTTGATTTTGTGTAGGAAAATTCGGCCTCTATTGTTTGGATTAGGGCCTTGATTTTGGAAATTTCCTTGATTATTGCCATGAAAATACCCCGGGTTGAAATTTTCCGACCTTGGTTTCTATTAAAATTTCCTTGGTTTTGGAAATTTTGACTTTGATTTTGAAAACCGTTATTTTGACTAAAATTACCTTGGTTTTGAAAACCTTGGTTCGTTCTATTCGATTTTGATTACGGTTTTGGTTTTGGTTGAAACCGGTGGTCCAGGTAGTGGTTAGGACGGTGGTTCGGGTCCATAGGAGCACGGTATTGGTTGCCTCCCGAATTGGAAATCCCGCCCACGCGCTTGTTTCAAAAGGGTTACCATCGGTGGCCATACAGCTTGTAATAGGCATGGGGCCACCGCAAGTAACACATACTTCCACTTTCTTAACTTCAAAGCAGAGGTGAAGTTTGTGAAAAGAAACTTTCTTTTGGTTGAGAGAACCAAAGCTTGAATTGCTTCAGTGAGTTTGTCAATCTTAGCATCGGTGCTAGATTGACTCACGAGCGATGAAGTAGAAGGACCAACACCGACTTGGGAAACAACCGGTTTGCTTTGATGCAAGGCGGACTTTAGACTTGTTTTCAATTATCGCTAAAGCTTCTTTTACGCTTTGCTCAAGAAATTTCCTCCGTGGAGGAATTGAGAGAATCTTGATCGATTGACTCACCCATTATAGAAAGTATCGAGTTGCATTAACTCGGAGAAACCATGGTGAGGACATTTGCGGAGCAACTCCTTAAAACGATCCCACGATTCATCAAGGATTCATCAAACTTTTGTGTGAACTTGATGATTTCGCTTTTAAGACTCGTGGTTTTAGAAGGTGGATAGAACTGCTCACAAATTTCTTCACCGTGTCTTCCCATGTTTCGATCGATTGAGGGGTTGTTTTTCAAGCCAACCGGGCTTGTCCTCGAGGAAAATGGGAATAGAAGAAGCTTGACAACATCGGTAGGGACATTCTTGTATTTGATGGTAGATGCAATCTTGTTAAACCATCGAATATGAGCATGAGGATCATCCTCTCAAAACCATAGAATTGACTTGAGGTTACAAGATTTAGTAACCCGGTTTTGAGTTCAAAATTTTCACCACAATGGTGGGATAACAATAGCATCTCCATACCCATCGATGGGTGCCCGGAGAAGCTCGCACATAGGACGTTCTTCCGCCATGATAACGGAAGTAATGCGAGCATCCGGATCTCGATCCGACCGATGGGGCGTAACGCTCACGGATACGCCTTCTTGGAATCGACAAGCTCACGAAATGGGCTCACAGACCTAGAAGAGCGAAAAGATACACTAGAGTTAACTCTAAGAAATCTCGAGTCAAGGGAATTATGAAAATGGGGAAAGAAGAATCTTTTGAGTTTTATGGTTTTATATATATGTAGAAACAAAAGAAAAATATTTTTGTGTTTTATATGTTTTAAGATGTTTTGGATTTTGGATTTTTTAATAAGAAAATATATAATATATATAGATGGTATGAACAAGGAGTGAATATTCAAATCACTAATCTGCTAAACGTAAGACTATTAGCACGGCCCCTAAGCAATGGCCTAAAATTTGATTCGGTCCCAAACGGTCATCTTTTATTACACAAGTCAACCACTTGTGAATGGTCAACCGTAATAAAAGTCAAACATTTGAGAACCAAATGCAATTAAGTCCAGAGAGCATAGTGTTTCCCGGTCGTTAAGTCCCAACGAGTCAGGCGATGAATAGCTAAACAGTAGTGATCGGGTGATATTGAACAGAAAGGGGTAATGATAGTACTAGATGACAAAGGAAAAATGAAAGAAAATTAAAAAGCTAAATTATATTAAATAAACGCTATCACTATTTTTAAAATTGGATTTTCTTGATTTTTCTTTTATAAATTTGAATTAAAACTAATTTTAAACTTTAAAACAAAATTAAAATACTAAAAATTATGAAAATAAAGTGGAAAATTGTGAAACTATTTTTCAAAAATCTAAAATAACTAAAGAGAATTTTCAAAACTAATTTTGTATTTTTCTCGATTTATATTCTAATTTCTATGATTTAAAAACTATTTAAAACTAATTAAATTGCTAAAATTACTATTTAAACTAGGAAAATTATGGAAAAATATTTTTTGGCTTTTTATATTTATCTTAATCTATGAAAATTGAAAACTTATTTTTTGAAGATTTTCCGATTTAATTGTAATAAAGGCTAATTAAAAGTCCTAAAACTGATTTTAAAATAGGAAAATAGCAAACAAGAATGGAAAATTATGAAAATTCAGGAAAAGTCTAAAATATTATTCTAAATTTATGAAAAATATAAAACATATACTAGTGTGCAAGATTATGAAGTCAGAGGAAATGTGCTTATAAATAAGCACTCAAATTAAGCAAATAAGCACTAAAGACCACCAAATGAAAGCAGAAGCTAAAATATGCCAAACTTATCTATAAACAACTAATTCCAACTGCTATAAACCTCTAGACAACCAGCTACTAGCTTATGAGTTCAAAATCAAATAAGGAAGTTCGGTTACAGAGTCGATTTCAAGCTTAAAATAAGCTATCTACCCTAGTTGAAACCTAATACCGAGACATCATAGTCTCAAGTAGATCGGCAAGGAGCATATAAACCAAAAATCAGACCAAGACAAGCTCTCAAGAGCTTGTTGAGAGCTCTTGCACAAACATGTGAGACTCAACAGTATCTCGAGAATGTGCACATGTGGCACTTTTGATCTAATTGACAAGTCGATTTGAAGCTTATAAAAATTACAAAATTCTACAAAAATCGATTTCCACTCTTGACCAACCGAACTTGTTAAGTCCAAAATTTCACTGTATTTTCTCTCAAGGAATATACAACTTTATTGTGTTTATCTTATCCTCTCACATACACGGATTTATATATCATCAAGTCACCATCATTCATCATGTTATTTCTAAGCTTTGTTTGTGTTTTTGTGTTAACGGTATTTGTTGGGTTTGTGGGTTTGTGATAAGGTTGATATAACTAAGGTCCCACAATTGGTATCAATCGCCTAACAATGGTTTAGGAGTGTTTGGTTGAAGTTTTGTTTGTGTAGTATACGCGTAGTTTCGCTCTCAAAGATTCACGCTTAAAGCTTTAATTTTGCACTTAAAATTCAAGATTCTTGTGGTTTAAGGTTTATTTGGTGCTAAAGTTTCGTTTTTTGCAAAAGTTCAAGCTTTACTGTTTTGGTTAAGTTTTGAGCTCGCTTTTGGTTCTTTGGTCATTTCTACTCAGAACTTTTCTAGGCACTTTGGGTGAAAAAGGTCAACATTTTGGGTTATTCGAGTGTTTTAAGGATATCCGTGCAAGAGAAATTGGTTGAATCATTGAAATTTTTTACGAGTAGGTCAAAACCCTAGTTCTACTCAGAAGAAAGTCAACTACGATAGTTTTCACTGTAACTTTTGGTGAAGAATCTTCGAGTTTAACGGTGACTCGCTGCTTCCTCACTTGGATAAGTGTGTGGAACACTTCGACTTTGGATATCTCTTACATCGTGATAGTGTAAAGGATTTTGGGCAAACCCTAATCTTACGATAAGTTTCGACTTCACGCCAGAATACTTTACGATAAGCATTTTTCTTACGCCTAAGTTTTTCTTACGCATAAGCTAAATCTTACGATAACTTTTTCTACTGTAACTTTAAACCCACTTTAAGATCCCACGCCTAAGGATCCTAAGATCCCACGATAAGATCCCACGCCTAAGTTTCTACTCAGAACTTGTGTTTCTACGCCTAAGCTCTTTCTACGATAAAGGTTTTAAAAAAAAAAAAAAAAAAAAAAAAAAAAAAAGTTTTTGGGAAAACTTGAGTAAAATTTAAATTTTGAGGAGACTAAACGCTCAATTTTTACGAGATTCAAATTTTGGTTTAACTGTGAAAATTTTGGTCAAAATTCAAATTTTGGGCCTAAATTCAAAATTTTCGTCAAATTTACGCCAAAATTGTCATAACTCAAATTTTTCATACGACCTTAGAATTGATTTTATAGTGAATTTCAAATTTTGGGCTAAAATTTTAAGAACCGAGTTTATTTAGCACGACTTTCGAAACACCTCAACCGAGCTTAATCTTCATCAACCACAACTCCTTTATCGTTGAATCGATCCTACATCAACTTTATCGATCATACCTTCATCAATGGCAACTCAACAAGACATTCATGCACCGGTGCCAAAACCGACCTCCTATGTTGGCAAAAGGTGGTTATCTTCAATGGTCAAGTCGATGTCTGCTACATCAAGACTAAACCTAATGGAAAACTCATGATTAACTCCATCGTAATGGACCCTTCAAGCCTCGACAAATCCAAGACCATGGAACCCGACATCCCACCATCTTTTCATACTCAAACCGAATCGTAATACACCGCAGAGGATCAAAAGCAAGTCGATGCGATGATATGGCAATTCATATTGTCCAACCTGGTTTACCAATAGACATCTTTGTCGCGGTAGACAAGCCAGAAACCGCCGATATGTGGGAACGTAAGACGGCTTTGTCATGGAACTAAATTGGTCAACAAGACATGGAGAACAAGTCGCTAATCGAATGGGAAAAGTTTACTTCCACCGTGAGAATCCATTGAATCATACTATGGAAGGTTTTGCACTTTGATGAATGAGCTAATCGTAAACAAGTCGACACCCGTAACTATCGCTCAAAACATCAAGTTCCCGAATAATCTTCCGTAAGAATGGGGACGATATGTCACTATTGTCAACCAAACAAAAGACCTACATCGTGAACTTTGATCAACTCGAATGATTTTTCAAACAAAACCAAGTCAAGTCAATGAAGTCGAAAGAAAGATTGGCAAAGAATCATGATCCATTGGCACTCATTGCAAAGACTCAAACCCAAGTGAATACACAACAACAAGCTTCATCATCTTCCAACAACAACAACTTGCAGAATTCATTCCACAACCACAACAACAATTCTATCCGTAACAACAATACCAGAACAAGGAATCATCGATCCCGAAAATGACCCGAAGCGACCTTGCAATGATATACTTTTTGGGTAACGACTAAAAGTCGCTATTCCACACCAACTAACAACAACCAAAGGATTTCACAAACACTGCACAGTGCAAATTGCACACCGGTGTGAATATGGGTAATCAAGGACAAATGGTTGGAGTTATTGGGAATCAGCAGGATATGCTACCGATTTCGATGGGTAATCAGCGCGTCTGCATCGTGGTAATCACTGGGTCGAATGTTGGAAATCGATGGGTCGAATGTTGGGAATAGAGCAGTGGGTAATCGAATGGGAATGTTGCACCCAATCGTTGGGAATTATGGAAATGTGAATCGTGGTAATCGATTAAGTGTTACAACCGCCAAGGAGTGGGTCACATGGCAAGAAACCGTCCCACTAAGCCGCACAAAAGAATGGTGATTTTCTTCGAAAGTCGCTTTGTTAGCAGATAAGCAAGAAGCGGGTTACAGCTGAGTGTCGAGGAAATTGACTTTTTCGCTATTGTGGATGAATTGAAGACCTCGAGGAACTCAATGCGAATTGCATCTTCATGGCAAATCTTCGTGAAGCTAAGTATGACATCGAGTCGACTCACCTCCCGCCTATGACGCCAATACAAGATTCGAGGTACCAATCATTGATCCATGCTATAACAATGTCATATTTGATGTGTTTACTCATGACAACAAGATTCGCGACGCCAAGACCTACTTATGATACATATATGGACAATCCGAGTTGTAGCAATACTAACTCAAACCCGATGTGGATCCTAATGGAGGTCGTGGCACAAAATATCGAGATCGATGAGGAAACGCGTGCTTATTTTGAATCATTAATCCATAAATGTGGCATTGAAATTGAGAAAGTCAAGAAGGTCAATCGCGGGTTAAGGCCGCGAATGTTAAATTGACCACCGAGCTTGAGAGTTACAAAGAGAACGCCAGAGCCTATGAATTTCATACAAACAAAATATCGTAATTAGAAATTGGTTATCGAGATTCTGCTTTAAGAGAAAAACAATTGCAAATCAAGTATGATACACTTGATGTGAATCAACTTGAAAATAAAATCTTTAAACAAGGAAATTTCAATTAAATGACCAACTTTCTAAACAAAAGCAATGTATTCGATCTTGAAAAGAGAAGAAGAAGTTGATTATCGATTTTGCAAAACGAGAAGATTCTCTTCTTGATGAGATTCTCGACAAAATGAAATGATCAAAAATTGGACAATTTACTTTTACAACGGGTCATTCCGCTAAGACAAACAAAATGCTTTCTAATCAAGTAAACCGATTTTTCATACATCTCACAAAATGGCTCTTGGTAACTCACCTCCTTGTTTTCTCAAGAAAGCTCGTAAATCTCGAATGTGTTGCACAATGGAAAACCATTGCATGAACCCATAATTGTGCATGACTCGCTTGAAACGTTGGAACTATCTCGAGGAGAGTAGATCAAAATGAAACAAAACATCCGTAAATAAAACCTATTGATTATAACAAATGGAACAAAATTAATGGTATTTCGCTTGTTTCTCATAAAGAACAATCAACGCTTCCACCACACCAAGTGTTTCAAACAAAGTGTCAACATCTGCTTCAAAATCGCTTCAACACCAAGAGTTGTCTCAAAATCTTTTCAAAATCGAACAAATGTCTTCAAACAATCCTTTTAACACAAGTGATGCCGTAGCATTTTAGACGATATTAAAATTAGAATTGGGAGACTTCAAGAGATCGTTAAAACTAAACTCATATTACAACCAACATCCGTTTAATAGTTTTGATATTGAATGTAAAAGTTTTTGAAATCGAAATTGCCCTCACCAATAACATCAACACAAGGGTAAATTATTTTGAACAAACCTTTTGAGAGAAACAAATGACTTTGTCAAGGACCATAAACCGTAAAGCAAGCTAATGACAAGTGTTGAACACATTAACATTTTGGAAAAGTTAAATGATTCTCTTCAAGATGTTCGACCATCGATATTATGTCCATCATTTTGCAAACATATTCTCGTTGAAGATCATGAAAGACTCTGTGATGAGACCTCCAAATTGTTTCAAAATATGAAAAGCTCTTATGAAACTTGAAAAGAAAATGTCTCATATTTTAAACAACTTGATCGAAAAACCGAGGAATGCAAGTATGACAAATTGTCGATGAGCGTGCCTACAATGACATGAAAGCTAAAATGATCTTTTGAGGGCTCACCGAAAGTCAAAAGGAAAGGCAAGGAAACTGTGATTACAAAACCATTGATCATGGAGAAAGCAAATGTTCCCAAACCGTTTCAAAACCAAAATGTCTGCTTTTGCCTCCTCCAAAAGTCAATGAGAAAATGTTTCATCAAAACCACCACCCACCGCCCTACCTAAACAAAATGTTGATAAGGAAAAGCGGTTATCGAGAAACCAAAAGTTTTAGCACCGGCCTTTTAAGATGAGTACCACTAATGCGCCCGCCTCCACATCTAAAGAGACTAGGATAGCCGAAACCACCTCCTTCATAAAAATGTGAATCCTAATGCGTGTGCCTCACCTTCTACAGACTAGAAAGCACCTCTAGAGCAAGCAGACTAAAGCCTAAGAGCAATACAAGGAACAATAGAGTCTCGATCGCCTCTAGGAGTAGTAGCTTGAATAAAGAGAAGAAAGTAGAAGAACACCCTAGGAATTTACACTTTTGAATAAGAAAGACATTTCATCCGAATGTACTAAACCTATGAAACTTGCTAAGTCTAATGAATGTGTTGAATCTCTTTGTTTAACTTGCAAGAAATCTTTAAATGTTCAAGATGATTGTGTTTCTAAGAATGTGAATGATAAGCTTAAGAAGAACGTCCCCAAAAGTAATTACGCTAAACGAGTAGGAAGACTAGTTGCAAAACTTAGGCTTTACACTATCGACAGAACCAACGTGTATACTTTAGGGATGATATTTGGAAACCCACATGTAGAACTTTCACACCCGTAATGGTACAATGAGTGATAAACCGTAATTCTCAGAAAACCCTCTCGAGTGTGATAAGGATTTTACCTCTAACCCAAAGGAACCTAAATCAAAACGGTTTCCACAATATTCTTTTTCTCAGAATCGCGTGTTATCGAAATTTGTCTTTGATCGCCGACTGGTTGCTCCAAGCACATGACCGAATCAAGTCACCGATCAATTTCGTCTCGAAATTCATGGAACCGACGCTTTGAAATGATCATGTAGCAAGCTATCATGGGTTATGGAGATCTACCTTTGGAAATTATTTGATCACCGGGTTTACTATGTCAAGGGTTGGGACACAATTTGTTTTCACCAAGCGCCGTGATGCGATTTAGAGGTTGCTTTAGGAAAAATGCTTGCTTCGTTAGAAACTTGATGGCACCGATCTCTTAATCGGGAATCGTGATACAAACTTGTATGCTATCGACATCAACAAATGGCCTCTTCATCACCAATATGTCTTATGACACGAGCATCCGAACACGCCCGGTTGTGGCACGTAAGGTTATCCCATCTCAATTTTGACACCATCAACAAAATTGCCAAAGACAACATCGTCAACGGACTTCCAAAGTTCAAATACACCAAGGATCACTTATGTCCATCATGCGAACAAGGAAAAGCAAAAGAGCATCATATAAACCCAAACCGCACCTAGTTCGAAGCAAAGTTGCATATGTTGCACATGGACTTATGTGGCCCAATGAGAGTTGAAAGCATTAATGGGAAAAAGTATATTCTTGTTATCGCCGATGATTATTCGAGATATACATGGGTTAAGTTTCGAGATCAAAAGACGAAGCACCGTGCATCATCATCACCTTTTGAAACGTATTCAAGTACTTCTTCAAACCCAGAAGGGTTGTAAGAATGCATAACGCACGTAATTCACTAATCGAGTTAAGAGCTTATTTTGAAGATGTTGAATTACTCATCGACATCACCGTTAGAACTCCACAGCAGAATGGGGTAGTTGAAAGAAGAAATAGAACTCTTGTGGAAGTCGCCGCACAATGCTAATCTATTCTAGTGCACCGTTATTTCTATGGGTCGATGTGTTGCCACGCTTGTTTCACTCGTAACCGATCCCTTATCCATCCAAGATTCAATAAAACCCCATATGAGCTTGTGAACAATGTAAAACCGATATCTCTTACTTACACGTGTTTGGCGCTTTGTGCTATCCTACGAATGACGAGAAGATCTTGGAAAATTGAAAGCAAAGGTGATATTGGAATCTTCATTGGATATTCGATAACTCGAGGGCATCTGTGGTGTATAATGTAGGCCAAGGAGGATCATGGAGACGATGAATGTGAAGTTTGACGAACTTTCACAAATGGCTTCCGAGAGACTCGCCTAGAACCCGCACTAAACCGGCTGACTTCTGGACACATCGCTCAGACTCAGACTCAAAGAGCTCAATCAACTTCGTTTGACAATCCTAAAGAACAAGAATGGGAGAATTTCTTCGAGTTAATGTTCGATGAATACTATGGTGGAACTTCGACAAATGCATCAAACCATCATTCCACCGCACCCGCCAAAATCATCCTCCACCACCAATGTAAGATGCATCTACAACGGTCGAAACCAATGCACCAACTCCATCAACATCATCTACATCTACTCAAGTTATTGCACCCGCTCTACCAAAGAAGCTGATGAGCAAAACCAAAACCAAAACGATGCAACGTTAGATGAAGACTTATTTGAAAACCCGCTTGCTACGGAATCACCGAATCTTCTTCAAGCTTACGAGAACCATCTAACTCGTGACACATTTAACCAACGGTATCCTTCTACTCAAGTGGACAAAAGACCACCCAATTGAACAAGTTATTGGTGAACCTTCAAGGCCAATTCGACGAGACGTCAACTTGCCACCGATTGCGACTTGTGCATTTACCTTTGCTCAATTAGCAATATAGAGCCAAAGAACATTCGTGAGGCAATGGCGATCCCGCATGGATAGAAGCAATGCAGAGGAACTTCTCCAATACCGCCTACATGACTCTTGGGAAAAGGTTCCAAGACCAATTGACGTCGGTCATCGATCTCAAATGGTTATGGAAGAACAAACGGGATGAAGAAATGACGTTATTCGCAACAAAGCTCGCCTTGTGGCCAAAGGATATAGACAAGAGGAAGGGATAGACTTTGAAGAGTCATTCGCGCGGTAGCTAGACTTGAAGCGTCAGATATTCTTGGCCTATGCACCACAAAACATCACGGTTTATCGATGGACATTAAGACCGCGTTTGAATGGAACTCGAAAGAAGAAGTGTACGTGAGTCACCCCAAGGCTTCATAGACATGGAACATCCGACTACGCCTACAAACTCAAAAAGGCAATCTATGGTTTAAAACAAGCTCGAGAGCGTGGTATGACGAATCGTCCTCTTCCTTATCCAAAACAATTTCACCAAAGGAACAGCTTGATCCTACCTTGTTTACACAAAATGCAAAACGACATTTTGATTGTTCGATTTATGTGGACGACATCATCTTTGGGTCCACTAATCCGAATCTTTCAAAACATTTTGAAAATCTCATGAAAAGCAAATTTGAAATGTCCATGATGGGGAACTAAAATTTTTCTTGGTTTACAAATACATCGCCCCTCGTGGAATTTTTATAAATCAAGCTAAATACACAACCGAGATTTTGAAAATCATGGTATGGATAATTGTGACTCGGTCGGAACACCAATGGTAACTTCACCAAAATTGGAGCCGATTTGTTTGGGAAACCTATTGATCCAAGAAATATCGAGCATGATTGGTTCTCTCATGTACCTCACCGCTAGTCGACGTGATATTCATTTTGTCGCTTGCTTATTAGCACGGTTTCGTGCAAAGCTCACCGAATCGCACCTCAAAGAGGTTAAACGGATCTTCGGTACACCAAGACATCCATTCACATGGGACTTTGGTATCCAAGGAACCGGATTTGATCTAATTGCCTTTTCGATGCGGACCACGCAGTGATCAAGTTACGAAAAAGTACATCCGAGGAGCACAATTTTGGGTGAAAAGTTAGTCACCGGTCTTCAAAGAAACAAGATTGCATCGCACTTTCAACCGTCAAGCCGAGTATGTGTCTCTATCTCGTGTTGTGCTCAAGTTCTATGGATGAGAACACAACTCACAGATTATGGCTTTACTTTCGATAAAATACCTATGTATTGTGACTCAAAAGTGCCATAGCCATATCATGCAAACTGCTCATCACTCAAAGACTAAGCATATCGTAGTCCGCTATCACTTCATCAAAGAGTACGTCGAAAATGGTATCGTTGAATTATTCTTCGTGAAGATCGATTACCAACTCGCCGATCTATTAACTAAAGCCCTTCCAAAAGAAAGGTTTGAGTATTTAGTTCGACGAATTGAATGCGTAAGCCTAACCCCGAGGAGTTAGAACGCCTTCTCGAATCTTCTTGAAAATGATTTTCCAAAAGTCACAGAAATATTTTTGAAAACAAAATACAAAATTTGAAAACCAACAAAAGCAAAATATAAAAATATAAAACTTTCAAAAATACAAAACAATAGAAAATCAAAAATCCAAAATATTCTTCTACGACATGTCTCTTGTATAATCGATATTCAGACGCTTCTAGAAATGTCATTCAACAATGATACGGCATGTACAGATGCTTGAGCGAGAGTTCTTTAATTTGTTTTCTAAAACATGTCGCTTCTCAAAATTTCTTAATAATGGCTTTCGATACATCAAGACGAAACCCGGACCAAATGATGACTTTTGATTATTTTCAAATCAAAACTCGTGCTTTGATCGAAAAATGAGGTGTACGCTCAAAGGCACTACATTTAAAATGGTGAGAAATCATCATCATCTTGAGCACCTTTTCAAGATTGTTCAAAAGATTTTCAAAATCTTTCAAATATTTTGTGCTCAAGATAACTCCTCTAAAACCCTTTAATTGATTATGCTTTATTAAAGGGGAGTATAAAACAAAATGTTCCAAATTCATGCTTAAATCAAACCGCTTGTCTCCCAAAAGATTCTAAAATGTTTTTAATCCGTTGATATCAAAAATATCACGAATATGCTATTTTTGAGGGGAGGAGACGTGATTAAAATGTGATCAAAATTGTTGTTTGAATCTCAAATGAGCTCGACTCGACGGAACCAATGAATTGACGAGCAATCATGTACCATCTCGAGAAACTTTCTATGGACTTGACCAGACGGGTAATAATTTCAAGCTAGTTCTCTAGTGATGTAAACGTGTCTCGAATCGGTCTTGTTCATTTAAAGTCGATCAATTCAAAAGTGCGAACTCTACCTCTATGTGCGTATTTTGTCAAAACTTATAAGCACATGTGAAGGGGAGTGTTTCGAAAATATAAAACTCTCTGAGTGTTTCAAACATGTTTTCTATCATAAACACTCGAGAGATTTTCAAGAAAATGGTTTTATGGCAACAATAGGACATCATGGAGTTATAAGGTGACTAAGGATAGGAAATTGTTCTATGATCCGCCAGAGTCGGAGGGATCTACCCAAGGACATCACAAATAGTTAGTATTAGAAGTCCTTAGGAATGATTGAAAAAGGAGGAGTAATGAGAAAGGAGAAAGAAGGGTTGAAGAATTAAAAGAAATGTAATGAGAAAGGGTGAAAAGAAATAGCCCTCCATATTCAACCTTAGGGCGTAAACCGGTTCAACTCATCTGCTACTCGGTTGTCACTAGATGACACCGTATTGAAGACAAAGACGCCATGGACCCAAAGGACGCACCGCACTAAACCTTCTAGCCACTCAATTCCTCTTAAAAGGATTTGTTTCATTCTCACTGGAACCCTACATAATCTATTGACTTTCTTAGAGATCGTTGGTATTGAAGAAGGAGACCCTCTCCTAGTCTCCGTCAGAAAACCAAAATGCACTAATTGAGTCTAGAGCCACGAGATTCATCAAAAGATCTCATAGGAACACTTGACATGACATCGCTTGTTGTTCATCAATAAGGGCACAAGTGATATATTCTAGAGTCCCACGCAGATCTTAGCAATCCGCCGTAACATTTATGAGAAGTTTCACATCCGTGATCTCAATGATTGAATGGAAACTCCGCTGTGGTCAACATCAAGCGCCCCGACAAAGCAGTCACTTCGGTAATTCTCCGTGGATTACGCTTAGTGTGTCTCAAACGGTCTACTACGGGGTGATGCTTGTGTACCTCAATGACTCATCCGAATCAGATGTACTTGTATATCGTGTTATCTCACTTGTGGGACTCCAGCTCAGAACGGCCTCTGAGAATTAGAGATGTGTTTTCACACTATGTCATAACACCTCGAAATTCAAACTTGTAAGTGCCGAACCGCTTATTACTAACCTGCTTTATGTTTTCTTCTTATGGAAGCTCTCGAGCGGATGGATCGTGCAGATTCGCCACATGCTCATACCAACAACACATGAAAGTTCTCATCAAAATCAAATACAAAGGAGATGATTCTTCGTCAATGTCAAAGAATCTACAAAGTTTAAAGACTCGAGAACTACATCATTGGTAACTCAAAGACAAATAGAAGTGTGAGCATGGTGGAGAAAGGCGTGGAGACACCTAACCAACAAAGTTGACAACGGCAGACAACCACATTATCTCGATCACAAAGCATGAAGGAACAAAGAATCAAGACTATTCTATATCTACACACAAAGTTCAAGCTCAAGGAAAGTAGAGACCTAATCAAGTGGAGCATCATTTGAATGACCACCCTTAGGGGAGATTGTTAGCCTTAATAGTTTTATTAGAAGTGATGGTCATTCACGATTAGGAACTTTGTAACGTGTGTTAGATATCGTGATAGAATAGTCAACGGCTCGTGGATCGGGCTAAGCTAAATGGCTAATAGTTATGTTAAGCTAGCCTTCTATTAAGTGTAATCCAATCCAAGTCCACGAAATCCCAAAGAAAGCCCAAGCTAAAGCCTTTAGGGTTTTATGCCTCTTGTATTATAAATACCCCTCAAATGGTCATTCGAGGTGTGCTTGAAAGTGTGTGTGTGTGTTTTTCTCTCAAGGAATATACAACTTATTGTGTTTATCTTATCCTCTCACATACACGATTTATATATCATCAAGTCACCATCTTTCTCATCTTATTTCTAAGCTTTGTTTGTGTTTGTGTTAACGTGGTATTTGTTAAGTGGGTTTGTGATAAGGTTGATATAACTAAGGTCCCACAATTTCACTTGAATTGATCCAATCTAAATCAATTAAGTAAGATGAAATGAAGCTAGATTAAGCTACTCTAACAATTTCTAAACCTATAAATCGACTTATTGCTACTAAATCCTTAATGATTATAGAGATAGGCTAGATTACAAGTTATTTTGACTTTTGGTTATGCTAACATGAGATATAAAACTAATTTATGCCATTTCTATCTAACTCGATGCTAAACTCATTGAAATGGAACCATCAACTAACCTCTCTCGTCCATTTTTAGCTTATACCAAATACCTCTTAAACCCTAATAAGCAATAAACACAATCTTAGTCCTACTTCTACTTATGCGAATCGAGACAGAGATTAAGCTACAATCCTAGAGCTAAACTAAGATCAAATCAGCAAACTAACAAGATTAAGCATGAATGTAAACATGAATGCATAAATGGCGCTTTAAAGAAGATGGAAATCAAACTCACATGAAGTCCACCAAAAGTAAGCTTACAATGTAACCAAACACCACTATTCTAAACCAAATCCAACCCAAGACCAGCTCTGATCAACCACAATCCATTTCCATAACTCGCTAACCCAAAATTTTCCAACAGCTGACTTTTTGTTGACCAAGTTCCAAATTTGCTTGAATCGATTCTTGAGCTTACTAAAAGCTATATACAACTTTAGTAAGCTCACTTAAGTTATAATAAAGCTTATTGAAGCTTGATGCTTAGCAATTTTAAAACAGTTTTATGACGTAAATGTAAAATGTAAAACTTAACCAAACTTTAAATTAGAACTTGAAATGAATTACAACCGATACAAAAGCTTAGTTTTAGTACAATGACAATTAAAATTACAACTTTAAGAACTAATTAAGACATTTTAATTAAAACGACATGAAGGAAAATAAAACTAAGAACTACCCTCTTCTGCGCTTCTCTTCCTCTATTTATTCAACAAAAGTGCTCCCACGTGTCTTCCGAGCATTTCCACTTTCTTTTAGAACCATTGGATTATTAGAGCTCATATTAGCCATTGATGAGTTTCATGAAAACTATTTTGCCGGTTGGTACCGATGACTTGTAACAGGGAAGGAGCATTTAATGCATTTGGCTTGGGGTGTTTGGAGGGTAGGAATAAGGTGGGTGTGATGATGATGGAGTGTGGGAAGAGTTGCAGCGAGGTGATGATGAGGAAGAGGAAACCCGCGAATGGAGTTTCACCAAGTTCGACCGAGGGTTTAATATTAGATGGGGTTCAAGGTTCATGGGGTCAAGGGTCAAGTGTTGGGTTGGGCTTGGGATTGGGCTGCTGGATTGGGTTTAATAATTTAGGGGTCCGGTTTGGTTTTAGGATTAGTAACAAGGACCATACTTGTAAATTCTGAAAATTGGAGGACCAAAGTTGTACATCTTCCAAAATAAACCAAGGGTGATTCTCGCCATGTCCCAATAATCCAGTGGACCATACATGATATTTCCAACAATAAAATTTTCCTGTGGACCATTTTTGCAAATTCGAAAGCGAGGACCAAACTTGTAAATTATTGAAACTTTTCACCAAAGGATTAAATATGACAACATATGATTTCAAAAGGACCTTTGGTGAATTTTCTTACAAAACAAATGCCTAGGGACTAAATTTGACAAGTTTTGAAAGTTGAGGACTGAACCGCTAATTATGCAAACTTTGTTCATTTTTCATCCGATTTAAACATTTTGCATCCGAAACATATGAAATACAATTTTGGGATATTTTCAAGATTTTGATGCATTTGAAAGTGTTTTAAATGTTTTCATAGCTCAAATTTGACCAAAATGATGAGTATTTACACACTCATCAGACACTCTTAGCTAAGGTACATTATTTTCTAATTCAGCCTGGTCTGTCCGAGGTTTTTTGGGCATAGGATACAACCAAGTCTACATATCTGGTAAATAGGTCACCATCATCAATGATTGGATTCGAGACACCTATAGATATGTTGGGTTTTTTTTGTTGGCTTGCTTGTATTAAGCCTCGGATGCTTGAACCTCGTTAAGGTCAGTGTATATTCTTGGGATACCGTGAAGGTATAGTGGGTACTAAGCTTTGGAGGTTAGATAGCATTACTTCTAAGGTTATGCTTTACATGAATATAGGTTTCAATGAGAGTGGGGAATACAAGAAAACTTCCCTTGATTTTGGTGTAGGTACAAGTTTAGTACAGGAGTTGTAGGGATCTGAGTTTGAGGTGGAACCGCAGGAGGATCTGACATTTGAGGTGGAACCTTAGGGAAATCTTGGTCATGTAGCGGGTTAACAGGAATTAAAACTCAAGATTTGATGTTCTATCATTCAGCACGTGATAGGGGCAACACTCAGCATGGGAACTATTCAGGTATAGAGAAGACATTAATGAGGTTCTTTTTGTAGTTGCTGAAGTGGAGAAGATATACGCACATGAGTCATTGACCTTCGATGATATATTTGCTTGTGAGGTGATTTCCAGTGGAAGGTCGGATGTGTAAGTGCTCGTAAATGGTTGCAGGAAAAGTTGTAACAATAGCAAAGGATTTTAGTAGCAGATATATGTACATTTTATATATAGATGGTATTTGCAAATGTTATATTTACCAAGGGTTTGATTTTAGTACTTAATTCTCGGGGATCTAGAGATGTTTGTCTAGTATTTATAAGGATGATATTTTGTTAAGGAAATGGATGATAAAATGTGGAAATATAGCATTATGTGTACTTTTATAATCAAGATTTTTAGTACTTAATCGTATCTAGAGAAAGCTAAATCTCGTGGAAATGGAGGAAAATGTGAAGGACCTAATCAAAGACCTTAAGTGACCTTAGTGATTGAAGAACCAAGTTCTACAAGACATAGTGAAGAGAAAAGATCAAGTTTTGTATCTCGAAGATCCAACGGATCCGTTACACCTTCACCGGATCGGTTGGAAGTTGGTCGAATTATCGTTTTGCAAAACCAACCGATCGGTCGCAACCCGCAACCGGATCGGTCGGTGTGTTATTATTGAAGACCAGCCGGATTGGTTGGTCATATGACCGATCCGGTTGGAGAAGCCGCAGCTTGTCAAATCTTCATCACTAAGCTTCCCCTTTGCATCCAAACGATTCTAGGTCCTTCTCTTGGTGTATTCTAGTCCCTTCCTTACTCCTTGGAGGCCAAGTTAAGCATTTAACACCCTAGGCCTTGGAATTAGTATAAATAGAGGCTAATTGTGAGCTTATGAGACACACCTCAATTACAAATCTCTCTACTCATCAAACCAAGCCTTAAACTCTTAAAATTCGTCCTTAGAAATCCAGAGAAGTTTGGAGTTCCAAGTTCCACCTTTGAGGCCAAAACACCAAGAAGTCCATCACGATCCTTTGGGAATCATTACTTCATCATTTGTAATCTTATTCCAAGCATTGTAAGACTTTTAATCATGTTTTCTAATGATCAAAGTTATGAGTTTATGTTCATGTTTGCTATGAGTGGCTAGTTTCTTTATACACTTGCTTAAATGATGTTGATTATCATATGATTAGTTAGTGATTGTGTTAACATGTTTTAATTCAATTTCAAGTTAATTCTAAGATCCAATTGTGCTAAAGTTTCATAGTGACATTTGTTAATCAAGTTTGGCTAATTGATAGTAATCGTTGGGGTCGAAAGAACTTCGTGTTATTCAACTAGTCATAATCATTTTGTCTATGGATGATTGTTTTACCCATTATTCTTGATTATACAAAGGAACTAAGGTGTGGTTGTAATAGAAACGCTTTTTGATTATCAAATTGGATTGGTTGGAAACATCTAAATGGTCGTAAGATTAGTTGTTGAGAATCAATTGTAGCCTTTTGTCTATGATCGGTTACATTTTGTATTGACCATTTCTTAAGCAATTTGATGAGCAAGCGGATGTTTTTGTGTTTAAGTTTATTGATATAGACTTATGAAACTTGAATTGATCTTGAATTGATTGGTTAAACTTAAAGCTTGTTTTTATGAACTAAAATCTTGACGAAGGTTTAACTTGTAAGAACAATAGATTAGTTTTCAACTAATTATCACAACCAACATGTTAAGTAGTTAACACAATCACATTAATCTATGTTATGATACTAGTTTAAGCAAGTGTAGTTTTTAATCATCCGAATTTCATTATATCTATTTGCTTTGTTATATGTTTTGATAGACTCGTTAATTCAAACTTGTGCTTAGATTCACTCAAATCCTCGCGAACGATCCCGACTTACCTTCATAATCTTGCTATAACGGACGAGTATACTTGCTCGTATGTGTTATTGGTAATATTGGTAATTCACCTTTATAAATTTAAAACTTGCACCAACCGGCACATCAAGTTTTTACCGCATGGGATTTGATTGTGTTTCAACAAGTTTTTGAATTTCCTCACCGATTCAAAAAAAAAAAAAAAAAAAAAAAGTTTTTTCACAGAAACCTTAACCGGATCCGTTGCCCTCAACCGAATCGGTTACAATTTAACCCTTACTCAATTGGTCTAACCGATCGGTCGCATCCCGCAACCGATCCGGTTACCTTTCTCGCTCCATATAAAACTGTTGTTGTTTGTCCGTGTGTTTAGATATTGCCCGGATTCTCTAGGACATTGTATGAACACTCGAGCAACGGAATAGAACCAATTACACCTCTTACCAACCCCGAACGATTGATTCAAGAAGAAGGAGAACACGTTTCATACCATTGGAAAATCGTGTACCAAGAGTACCAAACCCACCATTTGATAACCTCATTGAAGCCAAAGTTGTTTACAATCCTTTCACCAATTTACCTTTTCCCATGGCGGACGATCAACCCATGGGAACCAATCAACCGTAGCACCAACCCCAAAAGTGCTATTGTTGCTATTAACCTTGGTGACAACTTCACCGTGAAGGGACATCACCTTTCTATGATCAAAGACCGACAATTCGATGGTCGCGGCGCTGGCCGATCCGCATAAGCACATTGCCGAATTCATCGAAATTTGCGGAATGTTTCGTTATGGCGACACCGATGTCAATGCCATCAAACTCAAACTTTTCCCATCATCACTCGCCGGAGATGCTAAAGTATGGTACAATGAATTAACCCCGGAATCATCAATACTGGGAGGAGATGAGGCAAGCTTTTGTGAGCCGATTCTTTCCACCGCCATGTTTGATCGATTAATGGGAGAAATTCGCTTTCAACCAAAACCCAAACGAATCACTTGTCAAGCTTGGCTTCAATGAAAGATTTGCTTCAGAGTTGTCATGGACATGGATTATCAAAAGGAACCATTATCCAAATCTTTACCATGGACTAGATGAAATCTCTCAAGGCATCCTTGATGTCGGAGGAATTTTCTCTATAAAACTCCCAACGATGCACATCAATTGCTCAAGATCGAGTACTTCTCAAACTTGATTGGTCCAAAGATTCCAAAACCAAACCTCTCCGAAAACCATTGCTTTTGTCGAAAACACCGATACCTCAAAACTCTTGGAGAAAATGGAAGCGTTAACCTCAAAAATCGACTCGCAATACAAGGATATCAAAGATGAAATGAAAGACATGCGAGACGGATGCAACAATTGTGGAGGAAATCACCCATCGTCCGAAAAGCGACGATAAACCTATGGGTGGACCGAAGAAGGAGAAGCAAATTACGCCAAGGAGGATACCGTGGAGGAGGATATCGTAGTAATTATTACGGTCGAATTCGAAATTGGCAAGATCGCCGACCAAGGGATGACAACCGTGATTCTCAACCACGAACCGACGATCCACCACACCAAAATTCCGACAAAAGATGTAAGAAACCGAATTCAAAACCATGAGAGAATTCGTGGTCGGTCAAAATCCGCAAATGATTTTATCAAAATCAATTTTTCAATCTCAAAGCCAAAGTTGAGCAAGGATGTAAAAATCATCAAGCATCTATCCAAGATCTTGAAAACAAGCTTAGCGTACTTTCGACCAACATTCCTCTAGACCATCCGTTCATTGCCAAGTAACACTCAATCCAATCCAAAACCATCAAATGATAAGACGCATCGCCCACACCAAACGAGAAATGAACATATCAATGTTGTTTTACAAGAAGTGGTCTCTCGATGATCCACCACCTAATCCTAATACTCCCGTCACCATTGATAGTGAGGATGAAAACGAAGAACCAAACACAACTCAAACCACCAAAAGAAAGACATTCCATCCGCCAAGGCGATACACCAAAAATTCCTTATCCTCAACGCCTAAAGAAAGAGAAGATGGAAGAGCGTTATAAGAAGTTTATCGAAATAATCAAAGAGGTTAGACTCAATGTTCCTCTCGTTGATGTTATAGCCGGAATGCCCAATTACGGAAATTTTGAAAGAACTTAATAACAAAAGCAAGCTTGAGCAAATATCAAGAACTTTTCTTAACGAAGAATGCTCACTATAGTTCAAAACAAAATTCCACCAAAGCTCGGAGATCTTGGGAGCTTTCTTATTCCATGTACTTTGGAATAACGTTAAATGTGATGCTTTAGCCGATCTTGGCGCAAGTATCAATTTGATGCCTTATTCACTCTATTCCAAGTTGTGCAACAACAAACAAACCAACAAAATGAGCATCCGATTAGCAAATCATTCCTATCAATATCCCTGGGAATCGCGAGAATATGCTTGTTCAAGTCGGTAAATTCATTTTCCCGTGGACTTTGTAATCTTGGAAATGGAAGAAGATAGTAAAGTCCCACTCATTCTAGGAAGACCTTTCCTAAATACCGCCGACGCAATCATCAAAGTTAAAGGAAAAGAACTCAACCTTGAGTTGGGAAGATCGAATCACTTTTCTTATCGATAAAGCAATGCGCTACCCACATTCCAATGATGACACTTGTTTTAACGTCGATGTTATTGATGAAGTCACCGATGAGGAATTAGATGCACATCGAACGAATCCGATCCATTCATGACTACTTCAAAAATCAATGAAACAGATTCGACAAAGAGTTTGATGATTTCATGAAAGTAGAATTTGAAGAAGATAACTCGTAAGAAGAAGAAATGGAGGAAGAGGAAGAAAATTTTGAGGAAATTACTTTCAATGACAAGATGCGAATAAAATCCTCTATCGAAGAACCACCCACGGATCTCGAACTCAAACCCTCCCAAATCATCTTGAATATGCTTATCCGAGGAGAACTCACTTCTTCCAAAGAGTCATATCTTCATTGCTCGAGGATAATGAGAAAGAAAGTTTAGTTTCCGTGCTCAAAATCACAAACAAGCTTTTGCTTGGAAAACATCCGATATCCCGTGAATTAGTCCTAATTTTGCAAACACAAAATCAATTTTGAAGAAGGATTAAACCGTGGTAGAACGTCAACGAGACTCAATCCCAACATGAAAGAAGTTGTTAAAAGGAAATCATTAAACTTCTCGATGCCGGAATCATTTATCCAATTGAGGATAGCCTTGGGTAAGCCCTGCTCACCGTGTTCCCAAGAAAGGAGGAATGACGGTTGTAACTAATGAGCGAAATGAGCTAGTTCCAACTAGAATGCCACCGTTGGCGTGTTTGTATTGACTATCGAAGTTAAACAAAGCCACCGAAAGGATCACTTTCCGCTCCCGCTCATGGATCAAATGCTTGAAAGACTAGCAGAAATAAATTCTTTTGTTTCCTCGACGGATTTTCGTGATATTTCCAAATTCCCATCGATCCTAACGATCAAGAAAAGACCACCTTTACTTGTCCTTTTGAACCTACGCATATCGGCGTATGCCTTTGGTCTTTGTAATGCACCCGCGACTTTTCGAGGTGTATGATCGCCATATTCCAAGACATGCTAGAAACCTCCATGGAAGTTTTCATGGATGATTTTTCGCCTTTGAGATTCATTCAAGCTTGCCTTTCTAATCTCGATAAAATGCTCGAAAGATGCTAAGTCGCACATCTTGTTCTCAACGGGAGAAATGCCACTTTATGGTAACCAAGGAATTGTGCTTGGCCACAAAATCTCTAGTGCCGGAATGGAAGTCGACAAAGCGAAGGTCGATGTCATCTCAAAACTTCCACCACCAACCAACGCCAAAGCCGTTAGGAGTTTTTAGGACATGCCGGTTTTACCACGATTCATCAAAGATTTTTCCAAAATATCTCGTCCGATGACAAAACTTTGAGAAAGAATCTATCTTTGACTTCGATGTCGATTGCATAAAAGCTTTCGAATCATCGAAATCTCAACTTACTAGTGTCCGATCATGGTTTCACCTAATTGGTCACTACCCTTCGAACTTATGTGCGACGCAAGCGATTTTGTCGTTGGAGTCGTCTTAGGACAACGCGAAGGAAAACACTTTCGCCTATATATTTTGCCAAGAAGACACCGAATAGTGCCCAAAGAAAATTATACCGTCACCGAAAAAGAATTACTAGTCATCGCTTTTGCCTTTGACAAATTCAGATCATATCTTGTGCTCTCAAAATAATCGCTTTTACCGATCATTCAAAGACTCAAGTATCTGTTCACCAAGCAAGACGCTAAACCACGCCTTATTCGATGGATTTTGCTACTCCAAGAATTTGACATCGAAATCAAAGATAAGAAAGGAGCAGAGAATCTTGTCACGATCACTTATCCCGCCTCGAAAATCCTAATCTTGAGGAGTTGAAAGAAGAAGAAATCGATGATTATTTTCCGATGAAACTCTCATGACCATCGACGAAATGACGATCCTTGGTTTGTCGACTTTGCAAACTACCTCACGGAGGAATTCTCTAAAAGGACTAACTCATGCTCAAAGAAGCAAATTCTTTTCGAACTCAAATACTACTTTTGGGAAGAGCCATATCTTTTCAAAATGTGTCCCGATGGGATGATCCGAAGATGTGTTTTGGTTCCAAACTCGTAAAATTCTTGACGAATGTCACCATGGCCCAACTGGGGACATTATGGTCCTTCCACCACGCCTAAGAAAGTTTTTGATGTGGATTCTATTGGCCAACAATATTCAAAGAAGCACATACACTTGTTCAAAATCGTGACGCTTGTCAAAGAACCACCAATCTCTCGAAGGGATGAAATGCCATTAACAAGCATTCAAGTGTGTGAAATATTCGATATTTGGGGAATAGATTTCATGGGACCTTTCCCTAAATCCCACAAATTCAATACATTCTCGCTATAGATTACGTGTCCAAATGGGCGTGTCAAGCTTTACCAACAAACGATGCTCGTGTCGTCGTTAATTTTCTCAAAAGCTTTTCGCTCGTTACGGAATTCCCAAAGCACTCATAAGCGATCGAGGAACTCATTTCGCAATCAACAAATGGAAAAACCATGAAAAGATATGGAGTTCATCATCGATTTATGATCGCTTATCATCCACAAACTAGTGGTCAAGTCGAAAATACCAACAGAGCTCTCAAAAGAATATCGAAAAAAAGAAAAGACAATCCGCCTTTATGGGCAAGAAAACTTGACGATGCTCGTGGGCATTTCAGACGGCTTATAAAACACCAATTGGTACAACTCCTCATGCACTCTTGTATGGGAAGACTTGTCATTTGCCGCTCAAGTTGAACATCGTGCTTATGGGCGCCGACATTGTAACACCGATCTCAAAATAGTCGGAGAGAAAAGATTTTGCAATTGCACGAACTCGATGAATTAAGACTCCAAGCTTATGAAAACTCCAAACCGTATAAAGCCGTAACAAAAGCTTATCATGATAAAAGCTACGAATTCGAAAAGAATTCAAAGCCGAGATAAAGTTCGCTTTTAACATGAAATTCAAATTCAAAGCTCCTAAGTTACAACCAAAATGGTTTGGACCATATGTCGTTAAACATGGATATCCATCCGGTATGTCGAACTCTATGACAAACAAGGTGGGAGTTTCATTGTTAATGGACACCGAATCAAGTTATACTACGACAAGGAGCAAACGAATGAAGTTTCAATATGACATGTTGTCCTCGAGACACCATGAGAATGAATTCAAACTATCACCTTTGTAGCACCATTTCTCGGAAGAATCCCACAAACTGCTCCATGGAAACCAATCACGAGTTCGTCTGGGACGATATTGAAGCTACTGGTGAAGAATTCATGTACATCCCGAACTTTACAATGTTCAAAGTCGCCTTGCAATGAATAATTCGGGAAGACTCGAGTCAGCCGATGACTCGATAATAAAACAAGCGCTTCTCGGGAGGCAACCCGTGTGTTTTGATTTGATTTTCGTGGTCACTCCCCAAAGTTTTAAACCTTTGGTTGAACTTAAGTGTGGGGGTGCCATCCTTTAATAAAACCTTTTGTTTGTTTATAAGATTGTGTGCGGTAATGATTTCTCCAAAGGACGCCAGAATGAAGAAGAAATTTTAAGTCGATAAACTCGTTGACATATCTGGTTTCATCTCTATTTTCCCTATTTCTATACTTTGAAGTTCGCTTATCATTGAGGACAATGTCTAACTTAAGTGTGGGGGGGGTGAATAGGAAAATTAGAGTTTTCATGCTTAAATTTAAAATTTTGTTTGCCTTGTGATCTAGTTGTTTTCACACTTTTAGGATTATCTATTAGAATAACTGGATCATTCCACTGGTAAAATTGGTAATATTTGAAATTTCGAGATGTGTTCCGATTACTATTGCAATCCATTCTGGGATCGATAACATTTGCTAACACATATTATACCCTTTCCACTAAATTGTGAGGATTTGAGCCTATTTCTTATTAGCATACATCTTTTATGCTTAGAGCTTTTGTTATGAGTGTGCCGGTGATTTTATTTATTCTAGAACTTGTGCTTGTAAATCATTACCAGACCGCAGTGAGATTGCATTCGTGCGATATAAGTAAATTCGTGTGATAAAGAGGCACCTTAGGATTTAACCCAAATGGCCTTCCATTTTACATCTAATGATATATTAGCTAGCCTCATTGGTTAGTTAACCACCCACATGGACCCATTTGTAGTGCTCATTTTTAGCACTAGATACCCCTAGTTACACCTTCCGAGCCATCCCTTTCATTTTGCTTCACCCGTAAAAAACAAAAGATTTTACATTTTAAACCTTAGCCTATCCCATATCAATGTCTAACGGTTGGTTGCTAGTTTCATGGAAAGTGAAGATTGTTCAAATGATTATGAGTACCACATCCTTTGTGATTGATTGAGCCATGCATTAAGTTTATGTTAAAAAAAAAAAAAAAAAAAAAAAGTTGTGTTGAAAGTATGGAAATAATAGCCAATGTGCTATGATCAAGAACAATTGTCATGGCAAAGCAAAAGTCGTGGAAAGTGGAAAAGAAGAAAGCAAAGCTATAATCATTTATTTGGTTCGTGGAATGTTTGGTAGCTAGCAACATGGGTATTAGACTTGATTTCATTTTTATTTTAACACCAATTTCATTAACATTCCCATGCCTTATCCATACCCTTAACCCGAAGCCTATCATTATAACCCGAATAAAAGCCCTCTTTAGATGTTTTTACTTGGTGCTCACGCCACATCGGTGGAGTTTTGTTTCTTGTACAAGCTTATGGTAATAATCTAATCACGATCGAGCAATGAGTGTGATTTATCTTGTTACTCCACTAAAATGAGTGATTGAGTGAATTATATTCCATTATTTTTCGTGAGGTGTTTTGAAATGTTAATCATGCAAGAAAATCATTGGATATTGTCAAACATCTTGATGTTTCACCTTTATAAAGCATAATTGATGAATCCTCTCGATTTATACTTGGTTGATTTGCATCACATTTTTCATAATCACGATCTTGTACCAAATGGATGTTTTTCCTAGATTTGCTTGAGGGCAAGCAAAGTTTAAGTGTGGGGAATTTGATAACACTCAGATTGTGCATGTTTTAGTAGCATTATGTGTACTTTTATATCTCGTTATTTGGTTATATTTGCGTGATTTTAGTACTTAATCGTATCTAGAGATGTTTGTCTAGTATTTATAACCAAGTGCGTGGAAATGGAGGAAAATGTGGAAATATGCACTAATCGAAGATTCCGCTTCAAGAAAGCTAAATCTCAAGGACCTTTGAAGACCTTAGTGATTGAAGAACCAAGTTCTACAAGACATAGTGAAGAGAAAAGATCAAGTTTTGTATTCGAAGATCCAACGGATCCGTTACACCTTCACCGGATCGGTTGGAAGTTGGTCGGAATTATCGTTTTGCCAAAACCAACCGATCGGTCGCAACCCGCAACCGGATCGGTCGGTGTGTTATTATTGAAGACCAGCCGGATCGGTTGGTCATATGACCGATCCGGTTGGAGAAGCCGCAGCTTGTCAAATCTTCATCACTAAGCTTCCCTTTGCATCCAAACGATTCTAGGTCCTTCTCTTGGTGTATTCTAGTCCCTTCCTTACTCCTTGGAGGCCAAGTTAAGCATTTAACACCCTAGGCCTTGGAATTAGTATAAATAGAGGCTAATTGTGAGCATATGAGACACACCTCAATTACAAATCTCTCTACTCATCAAACCAAGCCTTAAACTCTTAAAATTCGTCCTTAGAAATCCAGAGAAGTTTGGAGTTCCAGAAGTTCCACCTTTGGAGGCCAAAACACCAAGAAGTCCATCACGATCCTTTGGGAATCATTACTTCATCATTTGTAATCTTATTCCAAGCATTGTAAGACTTTTAATCATGTTTTCTAATGATCAAAGTTATGAGTTTATGTTCATGTTTGCTATGAGTGGCTAGTTTCTTTATACACTTGCTTAAATGATGTTGATTATCATATGATTAGTTAGTGATTGTGTTAACATGTTTTAATTCAATTTCAAGTTAATTCTAAGATCCAATTGTGCTAAAGTTTCATAGTGACATTTGTTAATCAAGTTTGGCTAATTGATAGTAATCGTTGGGGTCGAAAGAACTTCGTGTTATTCAACTAGTCATAATCATTTTGTCTATGGATGATTGTTTTTACCCATTATTCTTGATTATACAAAGGAACTAAGGTGTGGTTGTAATAGAAACGCTTTTTGATTATCAAATTGGATTGGTTGGAAACATCTAAATGGTCGTAAGATTAGTTGTTGAGAATCAATTGTAGCCTTTTGTCTATGATCGGTTACCTTTTGTATTGACCATTTCTTAAGCAATTTGATGAGCAAGCGGATGTTTTTGTGTTTAAGTTTATTGATGTAGACTTATGAAACTTGAATTGATCTTGAATTGATTGGTTAAACTTAAAGCTTGTTTTTATGAACTAAAATCTTGACGAAGGTTTAACTTGTAAGAACAATAGATTAGTTTTCAACTAATTATCACAACCAACATGTTAAGTAGTTAACACAATCACATTAATCTATGTTATGATACTAGTTTAAGCAAGTGTAGTTTTTAATCATCCGAATTTCATTATATCTATTTGCTTTGTTATATGTTTTGATAGACTCGTTAATTCAAACTTGTGCTTAGATTCACTCAAATCCTCGCGAACCATCCCGACTTACCTTCATAATCTTGCTATAACGGACGAGTATACTTGCTCGTATGTGTTATTGGTAATATTGGTAATTCACCTTTATAAATTTAAAACTTGCACCAACCGGCACATCGTTTTTGCCGTTTAAATGCGTTTTCTTTTGAAATGCTTCTTCACCTTTAGGAACTGCTAAACCCTCCAGTCCCCCCAGTCTAGTATGTGCACTGCGTGCGAATGTGGTCGCGTGCGGTGGATGTACTTAGACTACTTCCTTCAGATCATTTTCTCTTCCGCACTCTTGAAGTGTTTTCTTGACACTCCCTTTTCTTGGAAAGTGTTTTTTTATAACTTTGACGGTTGATAATTTTTTGTATTCTGGTTGATTTGACTCTGTGGGCCCTTGTTCTTCTACCATCTTTATCCTCGTGTTTTTGATTTGGATCGTTGGATTAGATTGATTTTGGACGCGTGTCCTCCCTTAGGGTTTTCTTGAGTAATCATCGTTCTGTTTGTATAAATACCCTTTATTTTGGCTTTGGCCCATTTTTTCTTTTTACAGTTCTTTTGTTGCAAACGCTGCTCTTCAATCCGATTTTACCTTTGGCCGTATCTGCCTTCCAAGTTCCTTACTCAGGTTAGGTTTTTGATTCCCTTTTTCTTTTTCCGTTATGGGTAATTTTTCATCTACCAAATCTAAACTATCAGAAAAGGCACTTGACCGTTTCTGTATTGATTATTCAATTCCGTAATTTGTTCATCCGGAATTGCCTGGTCCTAACCAAAGTATTCGTGAAGCGCCGAATGGGAAGATCGGTGTTTATACCCGTTTTTTCGAGTTTGCTAATTTTCGCCTTCCCTTGTCTTCTTTTCTTGTTTCAATTCTTGACTACTATCATATTCATATATCGCACTTTTCATCATCGGTCTTTGCTAAAGTTTCTCAATTTGAGATTCTTTGTTTTGCGCTTGGTATTGAACCCTCGGTTGGTTTATTTAGGTGTTTTTATGTTTTGTCTCAAAAACATGAGTGGCATTCTTTTAGTAAACGCGTTGATAGCTTTGGAGTTTGCTATACCAAACCCCTTGATTGTCTTAAGAGTTGGAATGATCACTTTTTCTGGGTTGACTCATTTGCTTGTCCCTCTATTAATCCTTTCTTTATTGGGGGAAATCTTCTTAAGGATGCCACTCCTAGGGATACTGAGTTTGATGCTCGACACGTTGCCTCCCTTGTTGCTAATGCTTCTTCTTTTGTTAAGCGTATGGAGCCTTTCCTTTGTTTAGTTGGGTTGAGCCGTAATTATACTTTGGGCGATGACTTTTACCCTGTGTTCTTTGATCAAGATAATCGGGGTGGGTATACCATATCTATGTTTTTCCTTCTGCTAATTTATTCTTGTTTTGTCCGATTTGTGTTTCTTCTTCGCCCTGCATTTTCTCTGACTATGGATCTATTGTCTTTGGTTGAAGAAGAACCCAATGGAGTTGCTTGTTGATACTCGGCCACGAGAGGAGGATGAGGTTTCTTTGCTAAACCGACCAAGGTCGATTGTTTCTCTTGCCCTCCTCTTCTAGTGAAGTTGGACGTGTAGCTATCCGTTCGAAATCGGAGCTTCTCGACCGCTTTGGTGATATTGTCCTGCGACGACTATTCGGTTTCGATATTGGTTTTGATAGTGGTATGGCTTAGGTTGGGAGGAAGAAGAGGAAAGTCGGCACCAACCTTGTCCATCCCCTAAGAAGGTGAGGAGCGACTTAACGATTTTGGTAGGGCCTCTACTGGTGGTAAGTCTTCCGAGTCCATTCAGAAGTTGTTAGCTCAAAGTTCGCAAACTCAATATTGTTTAAATGCTTTGCCCACTCATTCTTCTTCTTCTCCTTTATTATCAACTACTCCCCTTTATGAAGCTGGAACGTCTACTAAATCTGATTTTGGTTTGCTCCATCTTGATGGTTCTACCCCCAGGTTTGTTGTTTACGTTTTTGTCTTTTCGTAATTCCTTTATTTTTCCTGCCTTTTATTCACTTGTTCTTTACTTGTTTATTTGCAGTTATCCTGCGCCCGTTATGACGGATGCCATCGTTACTACTGTCCTTCCTGTTGGGAAGGGGAAGGGTCAAGTGGATGTTCCTTCCTCTCTTCCAGATAGCTTTTCTCTTGTCGGCGGTATTCATCCAATTCTTGATGACCTTTCGGACCTTGATATCCCAGCTGGGGACATTCGTACTGTAGATGATCCGAACTCTAGTTCTTTGTCTGGTGTTCATATTTTGAAATGGAGTGTTACCAAGAGTTCGCTTCTTGATGATGTTGATGAGTGTCGTGTTATGGTGGACGAGTTCGCTCCTCCTAACTTCTTTTCCGCTGTTCGTGATATGGGGTATGAGCGTCTCCTTGGTGAGTTTAATGTTGCGGTGGCACGACAATTGTGCTTTAGTTCTGAAGTTCGCCTGCGTTTAGAGTATAATGTTGTGGAGCGGAAACGCTTATTGTTTTTGTTGGCAAGTAAGGATAAGGAGATTTCGGCTCTAGAGTCTAAGGTTGCTAATGCTACCTCTTTCGAGACATCTTCTACTGTTGAGTCTTTGGTAGCTTCTACTGCTGAACTTTCATCTTTGAAGAACCAGAATTCCATGCTTTAAGAAGAACGGAATTCTCTTGAGCTAAGGTGGCAAAGACTTCAATCATCTCTTGATGCAAAGGATTACGAGTCATCCACTTTTGAGAGTGAAGTTGTTGTTCTTAAGTCTCGAATTCCAACCTTTCCGGACGGTCTTGGCGTCGGTGCCTTTTGGTTAGTTGTTCCTCTTGTTTGTTTCCGTTGTCTTCTAACGTTGTTATGTTTGCGTATCTGATCTTGGAGGAGTCATGCTTTGAGCTCATGACCAAGTTCCTTCCTTGCTGCTTTGGAGGAGGAATTTTGAAGGATTCGGGATGCTAAGATGGCCGTTCTTATGAAAAGGTTGATTCGACCATTCTTGATTTGTATGCCTTGGCTAGTCATCTTGATGAGGAGTTTAATCCTCGATTCCTTCTGTTGTTGACTAGCGCTACCGGTTGTTAACTAAGGGTATGAGCCTAGCCGTGTTTAAGTGTTTGAATTCTCCGGAGTATACTGCTGCAATGGCAGAAGTTATTGATGTAGCCGTGTGTCGTTGTTGATGGTCGACCATATTCTTTTTTTACCATACACCATCGTGTTCTTCTTCAAAATAACATCTTCAGCTTCTTTTTGGTTTCTCGAGAAATTTTCCTTTGCCTTATGTTGTATGCCGGTCTTTTTCAAAGAAGAAGTGGTTCCTCTTTGCTTTTTTACATCCTTTTCCTTTTCTTTACCCCGCGTATTTATAGCGAGGATTTTCTTGTTTCAGCGTGCATTGGTATTAATTTTCATTTATTATTTTTTTTTTTTTTGTTGATAGGCGCGCCTAGGCTCGTGAGCTGAGTGCCTATTGTTTCATTGGATTTGACATAACATTTCTCGGGAAGGAACGCAACTGCACTTGCGATTTTCCTTCTTTTGAGCATTTGGATAAGGCTTATCCTTTTTTTCTCCCATCTCTACTTCGCTTTCTGATCCGAGACCGGATCTTTTCCTTAGTTTCTGCTATTTCCCGTCTTTGCCGTGACTCTGCATATTTCAATCGGGTTATTATACTTTCCGTACGCAGTATGGAATTATGGATGTTTGCGCGTCTTATTCCTTTAGTATAATTTCCGATGGGTTTTTCTTTTATCCGCGACATGTTTCAATGTTCTTCGTCCTTCATTATGGCTTCTCTTTGCTTTTTTAAATGTAGACATTCTTCTGTGGTATGTCTCGCCTTTCCATGAAATTCACAGAACTTTTCGCTGACTTTTTCTTCGATCGTAGTAGCCGAGGGCTGGCCTGGAGACCTAGCTCTTCTTGGTGCCAGCATTTCATCGAACGGCTTTCTCAGGCTGCGGAAACCTCGCGGCCCTTCTCTAATCTTTGATTTGTTTTTCAATTCTTTTCTGAAGCGTTGTCGATGCTTGGCTGTTGTTCTCTCCTTTCGTCTTTGTATTTTTATATTTCCTTCTTTTGCGACTTCTTGTGGCTACTTCCCCTCTTAGGAAGGAAGTAGTTATGCTCATTACTTCGGTCATCGACTTCGGGATTCTGTCGTGTAATCGCTTAATCAGCTCCGGATCAGTTATCACATGTATGAATCCTGAGACTTTCATAATTTCTAGGGCTCCCTTTATGTCTCTTGTTTCTTCTTTGAACCTCCTTACAATGTCTTCCGTTAGCTCTCCATCCCTTTGCTTGATATGATGAAGTTCTACAGGATCTTTGATACATTTCTTTTGTTGTAGGAAGTTAGTCAAGAAGGCTTCCTTTACTTTATCATAGCTGTCTATTGACTCGGGTGGAAGGTCGTCAAACCAGACCCTAGCGGATCCAGTTAGTGTGGAGTTGAACATGTGACACCACGTTGGCATGGCCCATCACTCCACCTTTGCCGCTGCCTGGAAGATTTTGAGATTATCCTCTGGGTCTCCGCTCCCATCATATGTTTTCACGTTGGTTGGCATTCATGTTTTCATTGGCATTTCGAAGTAGCGGATACGTGGAGTGAAGGGATTAGTCTCCTTGCAGACCCAGTGTCTAGCCAGGTCACAGTCGTTGTTGTCATTTGACCTCCGCTTTTTGACTTCGGACCCTCGACATCCGCTTCCGTGAGGCCCATCACTGAGCAATTGTTCGCTTTCGCTGACCGAATTTTTTCGATTCGTGCCTTCAATCACGGCCTACCGGTTGTGATTGGAGTCTCGTGGTTGCCTTTCTCCTTTCTTCCGGTCACGCGTGGCGAGACTTCTTTGCTGTGGTCTGGAGTATCTGATATTTTCCTCCTTGTCTCGGTGGTGGAACACACTTTTTTGACCTTTTTGAACACTGTTTCCTTCATCTTTTTCCCTTTGGGTGACCTAGATCGGTGCGTCCTGACCGCCACCACTTTGCGTGTTCCGCCACTTTTCGCCTCGAGTGTTCCGTAAATCTCCGTTTGGTATTTCCGCTCTATGGTGATGTTGGGCTTCACGGTAATCCTTCTGGATTTTTGCCGCCTTGGCTCTTTCTTCTCGTTTCTGAACTTTCTCCATCACAATAGGCAAAATATGGTCGAAATAATTATTAAAATACTTACGGAGGGCTGCGTCGGACGCGGGTCCCTCAAGGTCCATCGAGACCGTGTGGTTTTCTCTTTCTACCATACTCTGCAACGTGGACATGAAGGCGGGATTTGGTCCAAATCGAGTGCTCATGGTGAGTATTTTCTGGAATGCGGTTGTGTCTTGGGTCCCACGGATGGCGCCAACTTGTTAGTACAAAAGTGTGACGGGTTGTAATGGGTGCGAATATAGCTTGCGGATGGGCTAACAAGCCTCGATGGGCTGATCTTTTACTAATCCAAGTAGTTTGATTGATTTTCCTGCACACGAAAAGTAAACCGTTAGCCTTACCGTGGGGACGAACCCCACAATTAGACTCCGGCGTGAGAGTAAGTACACATTCTTGAGAGGGAAAATAGGAGTATGTGTGTGTAATTATGAGAGGGAAAGTTGTACCTTGTATGGGGATTAGAGCCCCTTTTATAGGCGAGGTTTGTAGCTAGGGCTTCCTAGATTCTCGCATGTAGTGGTTAGTTGCTGGAGCCGGATCCTTGGCGGACAAGGATTCCGTGTTAATCGAGACCTTGAACATAAGAGGTTTAACGGTTGAAGTTTCAGCCCGTTATGTGTCTTGTGTGCGTCTTGAGGTCCGGACCATAGCCATTTAGTCATTGGGCTTCAGTAAGCCCGAGGTTTGTAATCATTGGGCCAGAGCCCAATGTGTGTATATTATGCATTGGGCCTAGTAGGCCTGTTATACATATTATACGTCATCAGATAACAACATAAAAATATATCAAGTACAAATCTAAAGATTACATGTTACTTACTTACATTTGTTTAGTTATGTATTGTTTTGTAAATATAAAATATATGTAAATTTGTTGGGTATAATCCATAACCCATAACCCATGACCCATCTCATTACATCATGTATGACATCACAATGTGTAAAATCTATAACCCATGACCCAAAGTCCATGACCCGTGACCCAAAGTCCATAACCCATGACCCAAGATGTCTATTGCATCATACATGACATCACATGACCCATGGACCATAACCCATAACCCAAAAGCCGGAACTGTAACCCAAAATCTGGATGGGTATTACTAGATATCCAGATCCCTGGGTTTACACTGGTTGGATCCCTTTTCCAAGGGATCCACCAGATCCGGGTGAATAGTGGAAAGTAAGGTCTATAAACAGTGAGTCATTTTTATCTTATTTCTCACCCATTCTAATATACTTCTTCTCTCATTATTCTATCTCGCTAACCACTGATCAAGGATCATTCTTGTAAATTTCTTTCTCTTGTATTTCTCAAGGTTCTTATTTCAAGACGAGATCACGCTTCTTGCATACGAGTTCACGCTTCTTGCATACGAGTCATCCATTCTTCTAGAGAAGAGTTTGCCCGGCTTCTTCATCACCACAAGACAACTAAGTTGTTCCTTGTTGTTTATACATCCTTTTTTATTCATGAAGTTAGTTGTGATTATTGTAATCGGATTGGTTCTTCCATTTGTGTTAAGAACCCGATATTTAGCTTTGTACTAGAAAAAGTGTAAGCGACGTTGTGAGGTTTCTCCACCGGTTGAAGGAGCTTGCTGACATAGTGCTTAAGAACTCTCGAGTTGGGTACTCGGGGAGTGGAGTAATGCAAGGAAGTTGTTCTTGTAGCCGAACCACTATAAATCATTGTGTCACACTTCTATCCTTTTCTCTTTCCTCTTCTCGTATTTATTTCTCTACATACAAACTTGGATAATCTATATCTCAACATCCAATGGTTTCACACACTATCAATCTAGAGTCTTATAAAATAAATTTAAATCGGTAAAAATTATTCAACCCCTTTCGATTTTTTCACACCATGCATGTATGACCGACACAAGGACGTCTTTGATGTATTGCTCAAGTTTAGAGGCAATTCGCCTGTGTCTTGTTTATCTCCTTTCTTAACTGACTCTTTTAATCAGATTAGGATTTCACCCCTCATTCTTTATAAATAGAAATGAGGGGGTGAAGCATTATGTACATTCATTATATTCATACAAACAATTAATAAAGAAGTGTTTGGGTAAATACGTATGGGTTCTTTTCTTCTTGTAGGGTTTAACAACCTGTGTGTGCAACGCGCATTCAAAACAAGTCTATTCTGCAATCTAGTTTCCAGGTTTGTTGGGCTGATAACCAACTTTAATGAATGAATGAATTAATTAATTATCCAATTCTTATAGCAAACAGACTCATGCCCACAAGACATTTGGAGAGGACAAGTCCACGCCAAAAGTCTAAAATAGAAAAAGATGTTTTGACTATTGGTGAGGGCATGTTCTCACGAATAGTACCTGATACTTTTTGCAGCATATGGTTACAAAATGGGTAACTTCCAGAATTTTTTAAGAAAAAATCTACTTGCTTTCACAATCTATTTTACCCAACACAAATATACCAAATTTGCTACAACACTACAAAATCACTAAAACAATGTAGTGTAACTTAGAAAGGAGCCAAATAGTTCAAAAGTCACCGAATGGTTCAAAAAACAAAAGTCCCTAAAAATATATACAAACCATAAACATCCTACAACTATCCATATAACCTTAATCCATAACATAATCCTTAAACACATAATAATCTATCCAAAATATCCGCAAACAAAGATAATACGCCTAAAAACACATATATAAACTATAAATTGCAAACTACTCCTATAACCATCCCCATTACCTTCACCATCATTGTTTCCATCATTCATGCTCGATGAAGAAAAAGCTGCTAACTGATCTGCCTAACCCGGCTGACTGCTGATAACATAAAATGTATTCTATATTTACCTATCATTTATCCATGAATATTGATTATTTACTATATGTTTATATATGAATAGATACTTAACAAGTTACTTTCTGATATTCAGTATTTATATAGCAATGTTGGAGAAGACACGGAAAATGACATTATTTGGACTTAAAACAAAGAAAACAAGCACACTGCTGTTTACGGAGGAATACACGCGTATCCATGCTACTAAGGATCGTCGTATACTTAACTATGATGATTTCAAGACCTTCTCTTACTCAAAAGAATACATTGTATCCATTTCGGAGATAAGCCGTATATTAAACTTAGCCGATTTGAAGAATGCTAAAATCTTGAGGAATACGGGCGATCGATTTCGAGGATCGTCAAATAGAAGCCCTAGCTCATGAAGACCCAAAACACGCTTTGAAGACATTCGACATTGATGCAGGTTTTACTGACCAAGTTTGAATATTTATAATGTCTCGTTATACCTATGGTCTACCCTAATGCACTAACGGGCAGTGTACCCGGTCGTGTGTAGTGTAGTATTTGGTAAAACCGAGGTCGTCCCAAGAGCTATGTATGTGGATTAATACTAAGTCTAGGTGTCACAGATTTTAAGATGCTTTTGATAAGAAATTAACTAATTAACTACTAAAACAAATAAAGGCAAAGGTTTGATCAAATAGAGGAGATTGTGCTAACCTAGTTATTCATCCTAGCTAGTAATGTCTCGTCTAATTACTTCCAATTACTTGGTGGGAATTCAAGTCGAGAGGACATCATTTGGTCGATTAAGCCTAACCTATCGGCAAAGATGCCACCACTAGAGAAGTCGGTGTCCCTCATAAGTCCAGTTGTTCCCGATCCCTAAGCCGAGTCATTAAGTTCCTACATGCTAGACTTATAATAGTGAGTGCACAGGCGCTAGCATCTTAGATACTCACCCCATAATTCTTAAGTTCATCCAAGCGGTAGGTGAATAGTTGGTCAAATCGCACAAGTAGAAAGGGTCGTCATTGGTCATATCTTACCCTTCCGTCTCACTCCACTCACTTAGGGTCAGTTGGTCATATCTCCTAAGCAACTAGCCTCTACCGCCATTCAAAACTACCGAAACAAGGGTAGCTACCAATAAACTATGCATGCATACACTTAGAAATAATTATACGGAAGCAATATAAACGCAAACAAAACAATTAAGGAATCATAACTAGGCCAACACCAAGAGGTGCTTAGCCGCTCATATTAACCATACAAATCAATTCAATGTTTAATGTTACGAAATACATGAATCGAAAGTAAAGAAAAGATAAAATGCTAATGCTTATCGTCGGGGAGTGATTTCTCCCTTGGAGATAGCTCTGTATGCTCCTCTAGATCTGCCTTTGGCTTCTTCTCACGTTCTCAGTTGTTGTGTGTGAAATGGGATGCTTTAAATCTTTGGAAATCGTGGGGTATTTATAGGCGGATCTTCGTTACGGTGTAACTATAAAAGAGTTACCGTAATCATCTAATTCTTAAATAAATTACACTAGATATCTTTGATGCGGTGTAACCTTAGAAGGTTTCACCCGTATTCTACAATAAATCTTAGTTACGCCGTAGTTGATGCATGAGTTATGGCGTAATTATCAGTGGCGCGGAACCTCATTTGACCTAATATGGTTACGTCGTACTCTTTGGTAGAGTTACGCCATAATCTTCTTATAAGTTGGTTTTCTGAGTCACACTTTAGTTACGGCGTAATGTGAGAGAGGAGTTACGCCAGTAACTTCTTCAAAGTGAGCATACTATGATAAATCTTCAATAAACTCTCCAATTCCGTGTCTCTTTAGCTCCAATGCTTGTAATTTACCGAAGTGGAATATAATGGAAAACAAGCGTAAATCCATATAAATGATATAAATTACAAGCATTATCGGGGGAAATTAACACTAAATCTTCCACGCAGTAGATGTCATCATTAACCAATTTCGTTTTCTGATGATGATCCTCGTAGTCAATCTTGAGCTTTTTAATAAGATTCGGGTTAATTTTAGCATTCTCGAATTGTATTGCATACCAATCATCACATGCCAAATCTCCGAACTTAATATCATGTCTTTCAAGCTCGTGAGGGCACGTCCATTCTTCTTCTTTTAAGCTACTACCACCGTTACAATACTCGCGGAAAGGATCACACCTAGGCCATGCTCGTGTGGATTCATCGTCAGTTATGATTATCGGAGTGCACCAGTGAGTGATTGGCGGCTCCTCTTCTTCCTCAAAGGAGAGTTTTTCCAATCTTTCTTCATCAGTATATGCAGCCCACATGAATTTGTTATTTTTGACCCTATCCTTATCGGTTCCTCTATCGCAAATTTCATTTCTAGGGTCACACAAGCTCATAGATCATACCACCCCTTAGCTACTGGTATCTTCTTGCACCGATGATATTTCTTTTTAAATGGGGACAGAGGGCATAAATTAGTGTTGTGGGACCATCCGTTAATTACATGTGTTCTGATTTTTCCACTTCGATAAATCATGCGCCTTATGTATCCTAGTTACGTCAGAAGCGTGATGTTTGTTTATGGCGTAACTCACTGAGTCATCCTTATCGACATCTTTCATAATCCTCGATCATTGTCAAAAACATAGTTCTGTGCGTAACTCTTGAGCAAGTTACTGGCGTAACTCCAATCTGTCACGGAGTCTTCACTAGAATCTGAATCTTTGGTGTGAGAATTAGCTTGTATCTTCGAGTCATCATCGGCAAGAAAATGACCTTACATTCCATTGTGGGTTTTGTTCCTTGAGTTTAGTGTTATTCATCCTTACCTTCTCACTAAGCTTTTCCACCATGTTTTCAAGGTTTTTAGGGTTGTGTCGTGATTGGAAAGACTTACATCGTTGTTTTCACGGAATTCTTTTAGCCATTCATCTTGTTCCTTTTGTCTTTAAATGAAATTTCCGTGAATTAGTTTATTGTCTCTTCAAGGTTGGGCTTTCTTTCTCCATAAGGCCCACGATTGTAGTTTATGAGATCCTCTACGAAAACCATTACTATTACGATTATCTCTATAAAATGGATGATTTCTCCATATTTAGCTTCTTTGATTATATTTTCATCGTTGTTGTGAGGACAATTTTGGTGAGATGTCCTCCCCACAGCTTTCACAACCCACTTGGATGGCATGAACGGTTTCTTTGACTTTTAGCATATCTCGACTTAGATTTTCAATTTTGCTAGCGATGGTCGCAATTAATCAAAATTTCCGCCTTAGTTTCTCTTGCTTCCTCCATCGTGCCATTTTTGGGAGTGATCACCATTTTGAATGGCTTCAATTGCTAAAGTAGGAGTCATGTTTGGGATCGGTCCTTGATAGTCCAAAGATCGCCTTGTAGTCACGTTGATTCCTTTGTAAAGATGTTGACTTTTTATTGGTTGTTCGGATCATGTGTAGGACATTTGTAAAGGAGATCGTTGTATCTATCCTGTGCTTGATACAACGTTTCATCGTCTTCTTGCTTGAAATTATGGATTTCAAGAGTGGTTAGAAATCTTTAACGGAGGGCAATACCTCTCGAATGAAGTGCTTCTTTAGTAGAGCCCAGTATTAATCGCTCAAGCGGCAATCTTCGATCCATCTTCCGCGCCCCAAGAAGAGTCATAGGAACACCCTAAGCATAACAACATCATGAGACACACCTGAATGTTGAAAAGGCTTGCGATGTATAAGACATTTTCAACGTGCTCATACGCATCTTCGTCCTCGTTTCACGAAAAGGGTTAGCACGAAGCTCCCTCATAAATTGGTCTTTAATTTCGAAACGAACATCCACTCCAATTGCCGGTCTTACGAGCCCCGACCGTTGTTCTTCTCTTGTCAACGCCAAATATTCCTCAAGAGTGAGGTCATCAATATTAACAACTTCCATGGTACCTGAAAACTTGAAAAGTGATCGTGAGAATTTGAAAATTTTTAAAATAAAACAAAAATGAAAGACTTAATAGCAATCCTAATATAACTCCCCGGCAACGGCGCCAAAAACTTGATGCAGGTTTTACTGACCAGCTTTTAATATTTATAATGTCTCGTTATACCTATGGTCTACCCTAATGCACTAGCGGGCAGTGTACCCGGTCGTGTGTAGTGTAGTATTTGGTAAAACCGAGGTCGTCCTAAGAGCTATGTGTGTGGATTAATACTAAGTATAGGTGTCACAGATTTTAAGATGCTTTTAATAAGAAATTAACTAATT
The DNA here is from genome assembly GCA_022545495.1 of Chrysanthemum lavandulifolium. Lineage (NCBI taxonomy): Eukaryota > Viridiplantae > Streptophyta > Magnoliopsida > Asterales > Asteraceae > Chrysanthemum > Chrysanthemum lavandulifolium. Next base: position 144,697,054 of record CM040245.1, on the reverse strand, counting down.
AACTACTAAAACAAATAAAGGAAAAGGTTTGATCAAATAGAGAAGAGTGGTGCTAACCTAGTTATTTATCCTAGCTAGTAATGTCTAAGTATAATTACTTCCAATTACTTCAGGTGGGGTCAAAGTCGAGAGGACAACATTTGGTCAGTTCGCCCTAACCTATCAGCAAAGATGTCACCACCGAGAAGTCGGTGTCCCTCATAAGTCCGTTTTTCCGGTGCCTAAGCCGAGTTATTAAGTTCCGCTACATGCTAGACTTATAATAGTGAGTGCCAGCGCTAGCATCTTAGATACTCACCCCTTAATTCTTAAGTTCATCCAAACAGTGGGTGATCGGTTTGTCAAATCGCGCAAATAGAAAGGGTCGTGGTTGGTCATATCTTACCCTTCATGTCTCTCTACTCACTTAGGGTCGGTTGGTCATATCTCCTAAGCAACTAGCCTCTACCGCCATTCAAAACTACCAAACAAGGGTAGCTACCAATAAACTATGCATGTATACACTTAGAAATAATTATACGAAAGCAATGTAAACACAAACAAAACAATTAAGGAATCATAACTAGGCCAACACCAAGAGGTGCTTAGCCGCTCATATTAACCATACAAATCAATTTAATGTTTAATGTTACGAAATACATGAATCGAAAGTAAAGAAAAGATAAAATGCTAATGCTTATCGTAGGGGAGGGATTTCTACCTTGGAGATAGCTCCATATGCTCCTCTAGATCTGCCTTTGGCTTCTTCTCACGTTCTCTTATTGTTGTGTGTGAAATGGAATGCTTTCAAATGCTGGAAATTGTGGGGTATTTATAGGCTAGATCTTGGTTACGACGTAACTATAAAAAGAGTTACGCCGTAATCATCTAATTCTTCGTAAATTACACTAGATCTGCTGGTTACGGGTTAACCTTAGAAGGGGTTACGCCGTATTCTTCAATAAATCTTGGTTACGCCATAGTTGATGCATGAGTTACAGCGTAATTATCAGCTGAGCGGAACCTCATTTGATCTAATATGGTTACGTCGTAATATTTGGGAGAGTTACGCCGTAATCTTCTGATAAGTTGGTTTTCTGAGTCACGCTTTAGTTACGGCGTAATGTGAGAGAGGAGTTATGCCGTAACTTCTTCAAAGTGAGCATACTATGATAAATCTTCAATAAACTCTCCAATTCCGCGCCTCTTTAGCTCCAATGCTCGTAATTTACCGAAGTGGAATATAATGGAAAACAAGTGTAAATCCATATAAATGATATAAATTACAAGAATTATCTGGGAAATTGACACTAAATATTCGAGGATAATTTGATGTTATCATACATATCCATTTATAGGAATACACCATATACGTGTCCTGAAGAAAACCGATAGAAGAAATGGAATCAAGAAAATAAACCAAGTTTACGGATTACCTTTGAGGACATTTCATCGTTTTGATAATAACTCTTTCATCCGGACTCCAATTTAGGCGATTCAAGAGGCCGCGTGTCACCCCCGCCAAAGTAGAAACACGAATGTAATAGTTAAAGGCATAAGCATAAATTCATAAAACATACCATACTTCAAATTAAAAGAAATAGTACAACGATCTATGAAGCACGACGAAGCGCGTTCGGGTCAAATAAACTTCCTTTTCGTCGAGCAAGTTTTTCAACACCATAGGCAAGTGAACCTAATCGTTGTAGTGTAGTATTGGGTAAGCCTCGGGTATTGATATCGTTCTCTAGGGGAATAGGAATTCTAGCAAGAAGTGTACTACGTTAAGGTGCGGTTGAAGATGATTATTTTTTATCTTTTATTGGTTTTTTAGAAAGCTAAGGGTAATATCTCGGGGCAATTGGTTTGGAGGTGGTACTTATACCGATTACTTCTACTATCTATTATCTAATACTACGAGTAGCTATGTCTATTTGATTGTGTGCTCGTATGATGATTAAAAATGTGTTTACCTAGATACTATTACTTCCTAGTTATCTTTATTGTTGGTTGAATTGTCACGTCCTTATTCTTAACGCGTTGTGTTTTCTAAGGTCGTAGGGTGTGCCTATGCCCCAACTCTTTGAGAATACCTTTAGGTTATTGCCTACGAAACCGCTAGATTAATCATAAACTAACTTTAAGGTTATCTTTAGATGTTTAGACTACAAAATACGCTAAGTGATTCATAAACTAATGTTCACAAAGATTACTCAAGCATTTAAACACAACGATAGCCTAATTGCACTCCTAAGCCAATTACAATTAAGATAAGAGACAACCTAACAATAATCAACAAATAGGTTTCATAGATCTAGGAAAACACACAAGAAATTTAGCTAGACATATTAAACAAGCAAGCATACACACATTCAATGGAAGACATAATGATACTATTGGATTAAAACACTTATCTTGATGTGTAAAATACGGTTTGGGACCCCAAGATACTGTCCAAGTCGGACTACAAACATTTAGGGTTTTTACTCCAAAAGTCTACCTCTCAAAATACAGAAAAATCGAATTCTAAATATAGATTTACACTTGCGACGCGTCGCCTTATAGATGGGACGCCATCGATAGCCGTCATTAGGGTTTTCGTCTTGGCTGTTATCGATGGGACGGCGTCGCGTTGGAGTTGTGACGCCATCGTCTTCATATGGGACGCCGTCTTGGTTACGGATCGTGGTCATCCGAGATGAAAAGTCCGAGTGACTCCTCTTCTTCAAAGCGTGTGTTGTCGGTGTATGAGCAAAAGTTCCACCGAGCCGTCGGTGCATGTAATTATCAAATCCAGATAGAGCGACGGCCCTTTGATTGGGACGCCACGTCGCGTTGAAAGCGACTGAGTGGCTTCGATCTTGACTTTGCCATTTTCTTCATGTATTCACTCCTTTTCGTCAAATAAGCATCATTCCAAAGAATTTGCTTCAAGAGACCTAAAAGTGAAAAGAACGAAATTAAGTAGTAACGGATATAAAGTGGTCAATTAAGGGCTTAAATGACCCCTAAAAGTGTACATTTTAAATCCTTATCAAATATCCTACACTTGGTATTTGCTTGTCCTCAAGCAAATGTGCTTTGGTCAATCAATTTATAAGTTGGGGCATGAAGCATGGGTTTAGAATAATTCACAACAAGTAAAAGCACCACAATAGTCATAACAAGCATGAAAATTATATACTAGCACCTCACAAGGGGTGTTTGGATTCTCTCATCTCTCGGGTTTATATGAAATATAGTAAATAGAAATGGAAGATAAACACTCATTACCAAGTGACCATTGCAACTACCACTCACCGCCGCCACCACCACCACCCACCACCACTCACCACATTCACAAACCACCACTCACCATCGCAACTACCACTCACCGCATGCCACTTCCACCACCACCAACACCACGGTACCACCACCACCGTTACCACCACTTACCACCACCGATCACCGCCCCACCACCTTCACACACCACCACCACCATGCACCACCACCACACCACCACCGCTCACCAATCACCACCACTACTTCACCACCGCCCCTACTCGCACACCACCACCACACACCACCACCACCACCTACCTCCTACCACTAGTTACCATCACCAACACTAATCACCACAACCACTCACCATCGCTACCCATTGCCACCACCCACCACCACCGCCGCCACTTGAGGGTGACGGTGGTGAGTGGTGATAGTAGGTGATGATGGTATCAGTAGGTGCCGTTGGTGAGTAGTTGTGGTGATTGGTGTTGGTGGTGGTCAGTGGTAGTGGTGGTAGTGGGCGGCGGTAGTGGTGGTGGTGGAAGTGGGTGTCGGCAATGAGTGGTGGTGATTGATGGTGGTAAGTGGTGGCGGTGGTGGATGGTGATGTGTGGGGGTGGTGAGTGGTTATGGTGATTAGTGGTGGTGATGGTGGTGGTGGTGGTGGTGGTGGTGGTGGTGGTGGTTGGTGGCGGTGGTGGTAATAGTGGTGATTGGTGGTGTTTAGTGGTCTTTGGTGAGTGGTCTTTGGTGAGTGGTCTTTGGTGGTAAGTGGTGATGTTGGTGGGTGGGTGGTGATGGTGGAAGTGGGTGGCGGCGATGAGTGGTGGTGGTGGTAAGTGGTGGCGGTTGTGGGTGGTGGTAAGTGGTGGTTGTGGTGGGTGGTGGTGGTGAGTAGCGGTGGTGATTGGCGGTGGTGAGTGGTGGCGGTGGGTGGCGGTGGTGAGTGGTGGTGGTGGTAAGTAGTGGTGGTGGGACTAATTGAGGTTATGTATTGAGGGCCAACGATGCAATTTTTTAACTCGAACTTATGTATTGTGGAGTATGAAGGCAATTTTTTACCATGGTTAAAATCTAAGGTTAACAAATTACATACTTTTCAATTATTTTGAAAGTGATTTGCTTATAATGAAACAATATGAGGTGCGTTCTACTACATCGCCATTCTAAATTTAGTATGTTACATTTTATGGACTTCACCCTAAAATTAATTAGAAAATGTATATAATATGAGTAATTTTGAGTATAAAAGAAATTGTGTGTAATAACTACACCCTAACATAAGTGCTCAAGCAAAACCCATAGTACTTAAGGAAAAGTATTTATAAAAGTTTCATCATTAGTGATTTAGTGAATATATATGTGAATATATATGAGCCTTTATAAACAACTAGTCATATATAATGCGATGATATAAAACTCAATTCAGGATTAAAAATCTAAAGGAAAACTAAGTGATAACAATGAATTGAATGGGGCAAATCCCAACCATGCAAACATTTATGGTATGATTTACATCAAAATAGTGAAGTAACACCGTCAATATATACTGAATATATTTTTGTAACCTTATAAATACACCCATAAGGCAATCTAGAACAACCTTTATCAAAAACAACAATGGTTCCCATCGACTCCTCGAACGACCGTAAGCAGCTTCATGTAGCGATATTCCCATGGCTTGCTTTCGGTCACATAATCCCTTTCCTTCAACTTTCAAAATTTATAGCCGAAAAGGGTCACAAGGTCTCGTTTCTTTCAACCACTCGAAACATCAAACGACTCCCTGCCCTTCCTTTCCACCTCTCGCCTCTTATAAATTTGGTTTCACTCGCACTTCCACGAGTTCAAGAGCTACCTGAGAATGCTGAGGCAACAATGGACGTTCGCACGGAGGATATTCATTACCTCAAGAAAGCGTACGATGGTCTTAAACCACAGCTCGTTCAGTTTCTCGAGAAAGAGTCTCCAGATTGGATTATTTATGATTTTGCTCCGTATTGGTTACCTGAAGTAGCGGGTAACCTTGGCATCTCGCGGGGGTACTTCTCGATAATAAACGCTTGGTTTAGTGCATTTTTTGGACCGCCAATGGACATGATAAATGGTTCAGATGAAAGGAAAACGGTGGAGGATTTCCTCACACCACCGAAGTGGATCCCTTTTCCTTCTAACTTGTGTTACCGGAAGCATGAGGCTGCTTGGGTGTTGGATAGTGGTTTGGCTAATGCTTCTGGGGTTTCGGATGCATATCGCTCGGGGATAATTTTAGAAGGGTCTGATTGCATGTTTATAAGATATTGCTATGAATTTGAACCTCAATGGCTAACCCTTTTAGAGGAGTTATATCACCTCCCAGTTGTGCCGATAGGCTTAATGCCACCAGAAGCACCAACCAAAGTCGGAGATGAGAAAGATGACACGTGGATGGATATCAAAAAGTGGCTTGATGGTCAACAAAAAGGTCATGTCTTATACGTGGCATTAGGAAGCGAGGTTATGGTGAACAAAGCTGAGCTCGGTGAGCTAGCTTTGGGTTTAGAGCTCTCTAGGTTGCCTTTCTTTTGGGCTCTTAGAAAGCCAGCTGGTTCCACTGAGTCTGACTCGGTCGAGTTACCAGATGGATTCTTAGAAAGAACCCGTAATAGAGGAATGGTACGAACAAGTTGGGTTCCTCAGTTACAAATATTGAGCCACGAGTCGGTAGGTGGTTTCTTGACTCATTGTGGTTGGGGATCGATTGTTGAAGGGTTAATGTTTGGTCATCCTTTAATCATGTTACCATTTTTGGTGGATCAAGGTTTAAATGCTCGGATATTGGTGGACAAAAAAGTGGGAATCGAGGTGCCAAGAAACGACGAAGATGGCTCCTTCACTAAGGACTTGGTAGCTAAATCAATAACTACAGTTGTTGGCGACCAAGGGAAGAACTACAAGGCCAACGCAATGGCGTTGAGTAAAACATTTGGTGACACGAAATTACATAGAAAATATATAGACAGCTTCATAGACTATTTGGAGAAGCAAAGGCGGCGTGTGCTACTATCGACCATCGAGCAATGAGTGTTTGAAATATACCCAAGTGTTTTGCTTTAGTTAATTTTGTATGTTAAATAACAATCACTATGTTAATGTACTTGTCAATAAGAACATGTTGCGTTTTGATAAGTATTATATATATAACATACTGAAATATTTTAAATCGATGAGGAGCACTGAATACCTTTTGCTTAATGTTAAAGAAAATATGCATGGAACTACGATCGACTTACATGAGTAGAAATCCACCATAATTTATAAAGGGTTGATTCATATTGATCAATGTGCTCTTTTGAAAACATACTGCGCGGACAACACAAAATTTACGGAGTAGCAAATGAACGTTTTGACACATGACTAACGTGACCAAAAGGCCGCAGATGTGCATGCAACGTGTGCAAGGAGATTACACGTGGAAGTGAAGCGATGTTGAAACACATTATCACAAATAATTTATTAAAAATAGATGGACGATGAAATGCCTCCGCTTTTTGTCTCGGATGACCACGGATCTCGAGTCTACTTTATTGGTGGGGTAAGAACTAAAACAAATGTGTATGGCTCAAGGAAATAAATTAAACTTAAAATCAAGATAAACAGTTTGATCTAAAATACTTTACTCTCTCGGGTTTATTCTAAGGATAAATCTATCTACATTTTATCTTTTCATACCTTGTCCCACCAGATTAGATATCTTGTTGTTGTTTGATCTAAACTACTAGCTGAACGCGAATCACCAAAACTAACTAGAAGAAAGATCACTAAAGAAATGAACAAACCATACATGTCACTACAACATTCAATATTACTAAAGTGGACTTTTTGGGGCTTTTGACAAGGACTTGTCTTTGCTAAAAGCCTTGGTGAGAACTTGACTTTGTCAAAATGTCCTTTTATACTTTTTACTAAAGGCTTTGGCGACGACTTCTTGTGACTTGCGGCGACGACTAGTGAGACGACTAGGAGACTCACGCACTTTCAATCAAACTTAAGTAACTGTGGCCCACCAGATTTTTGGCAAGATAAGTCTTAGCCAAAAGTATTCCCTATATAATTACTTATTTAATTAATATAATTAAGTAATTAATTATATTAATTGTTAGGTATTAGTATTAATATTACTCTATAGTATAGTTTAAGAGGAAAGTGATAGTTTAGTTATAGAGCTAATTCTCAAATGGGACAAAAAAGTTGGGTAGTGGTCATCAGATGGTGGTAAAATACAACTCTTCTATGGTCATGCGAATGTGCGATTCCATTAATATGTTGACACATGTCAGATAATAAGTACACTTTCAATCATTTGAAAGTGCAATAACTCAAAGCCTTGTTTAACTTTTATAAACAAATGTGCGAGCGGTGCATGTGCGAATGACGGATAAAATCAACTTTATTGGGAAGTAACAACTTTTAAGAATAAAATTTTATGAATCCACTTTATTGGGAATAAAATTTTACTTTTAAACCTTTAATTTTTTAATCTTTTTAATCAAAACACACCAAACACACCTATCAAATATTATTGTGTTCCTAAATACCAGGTTGTGTGAGTGTTAGCATAAAACTGTATATGCTCAGCATGTAAGTATAATTTTAGTTCTCAGATAAGTCGATTATTTTTCGGTAGACAAATTAGTTTAAAATAGTTTGTACTCATTATGCCAAAAACAATAGGAGTATAATCACTTTTAGAAACAATACTAAACCATTTACACATGCACTCATACAAATATAGACATACTGATTACACACTTGCAAATATGCAAAGAATGTCGATCGAGTAGAGCTATGTATATTATCAAAAGATTTGATAGGTGTGTTTTGATTAAAAGATTAAAAATTAGAGGTCCGAAAGTAAGATTTTATTCTCAATAAAGTAGATTCATAAAGATTTTATTCCCTAAAAGTTGTTACTTTCCAATAAAGTTGATTTTATTCGCACATTTGCACATCCACCGTTCGCACATTTGTTTATAAAAGTCAAACAAGGCTTTGACAGTGATTGTACTTGCAAATGATTGAAAGTGTACTTGTTGTCTGGACACGTGTCAACATATTAACGGAATCGCACATTCGCACATGACCATTTGGAGAAGAGTTGAATTTTTTGTATCATATGGTGACCACTACCCAACTTTTTGTCTTTTAGAAATTTGCTCTTAGTTATATTTAGTTAAATTAGGAGTGTCATGCATGTATGAACTGACACAAGGACGTCTTTGACGTATTGCTCAAGTTTAGAGGCAATTCGGTTGTGTCTTGTTTATCTCCTTTCTTAACTGACTCGTCTAATCATATTTGGATGAGGATTTCACCCCTCATTCTCTATTTATAGAGATGAGGAGGTGAGTCATTATGTTCATTCTTTCTTTTCATATAAACGATTAATAAAGAAGCGTTTGGGTAAATACGTGTGGGTTATTTTCTTCCTTTCGTGTGCAACGTGCATTGAAAACAAGTCTATTCTCGCTATCTAGTTTCGTGTTTGTTGGATTGATAACCAACAATTGGTATCAAGAACTTTGGTTGTAAAAGCGGAAGCGGGTCGATCTTATAAAGGTTTTCTACTTTTCTTGTTAGACGATTGTTCGTCAACAAGGGTTCTTGAGGTTTCTGGTTTTTGTAGCATCAAGGTTGTCGAGTTCTTGCAAGGTCTTTTGGTTTACGAGAGCTGGTTTGCAAGGATTATATATATCGACAAGGTTTCCTACTTCCAGGAAGAAGAAGCTCATTGTTTTTTTTGGCGGTTCGCTTTCAAAAGAAGACAACGACAAAACAAGTGTGTTAATTTACTTGTTACATGCATGTGGACGTTATCAAAATTTACATGCATGTGAAATTCTTCGCTAACTACATGCACACGTATGGTTTTTAGACTAAAAAAGGATTAGTTTTGTTTTCTTATTTTAATCATGACTAAGAGAGTATAATCTTAGGGTATTATTGATTACAAACAAGGTTGTTACACACGGGTATTTTGTTTAGTTCGGTGTTGTGAGGTTTATATCACAAGGTTATCAGAATAAATAAAAGGATTGGACAAAGAGGACGGGGACCAAGTTTAACATCAAGAAATTCGATGGGAAGAATGACTTCGTGTTATGGCGGTGTAAGGATGAAGGCTTTGTTGGATTAGCATGGATTAGTTGAAGCATTGGAGGAGTTACCCCGCAACTACAATAGTGGCATACGATAACGTCATTTAGAAAAGTCTTGCAACATATTGATCTTGTATTTGGGTGATCGAGTCCTACGGAAAATCAACAAGGAGACGATCGCTATGAATTTTGAAAATTTTATAGACTTTAAACATGACAAAGTCTTTAGCTAATCATTTATGCATGAAGAAGAAGTTATATAATTTTCACATGCATCCAAGTAAAATTCAATCAACATATTGATGAGTTTTACAAGATGGTAGGTAATTTAGAAGCTATGGATGTTACTATATCGGATGAGTATTAGACATTATTATTACTCACATATTTACCATCTTCTTACAACAATTTAGAGATACTTTGCTATCGATCGGGATACTTTGAAGCTAGAAGACGTGTTCATGACACTTCGTTCTAGGAAACTTGTAAGATGACCAAGCAAAGGTTGATGTTGGTGAAGGGTTGTTTGTGAGGCGCATGTATGATCAAAGTGATATGCAAAGCAGGTAAAGGTAGTGCATAGTCAAAGTCACAAGGAAATAGCAGTGAGACTCAAGTGTTATATATGCCAATTTGAGGAGCATTTAAAGAGGATTTTCCTAGGTATAATCACAAGAAATCTCAAGGTTTTGTCAAGAATAAAGATCGTATCCGGTTCTAGAGCCGATGAGTATGACAATCTTGATGTTATGTCGCTATGAGTATTGAAGAACTGTTAGACTCGATCATGGATTCACGGGCTCATACCATATGACATATGAGAGATTACTTATTTAATTTTGAGGAATATGACAATGGTAATGTACTACCGAGTGATGGCGGTGGAATTCCATGTATAGGGACGGTAAGGTTCGAGTATAGTGAGGGATGGGTCAAGATTCGTGTTGGAAAAATCATGCATGTTCCGAATTAAGGCAATTTTGATATCGTTGGGCACTTTCTTGAAATAGAGGGTTTTACCATGAAGATGCGATCAAAGCGGGATCAAGGTAATTAAGGGTTCACTGGTGGTTTTATCAGGAACAAGGAAGGCTAATTACGTATATACCCTGGACGGTCAGGCAGTGGCTGGCAAGACACAACAATGTTCTTGAAGATATGCAATGTTCTTGAATCTTGTAATCAAGGGTCTACAAAAGAATGTATAAAAAGTGGGGTTGCCAGACATTTGGGTGTTGCAGAGATACAATAGCAAAATGGGTTAGTTGAGAAGATGAATGTGACACTCTTAGCTAAGGTACATTATTTTCTAATTCAGCCTGGTCTGTCCGAGGTTTTTTGGGCATAGGATACAACCAAGTCTACATATCTGGTAAATAGGTCACCATCATCAATGATTGGATTCGAGACACCTATAGATATGTTGGGTTTTTTGTTGGCTTGCTTGTATTAAATACGGATGCTTGAACCTGTTAAGGTCAAGTGTATATTCTTGGGATACCGTGAAGGTATAGTGGGTACTAAGCTTGGAGGTTAGATAACATTACTTCTAAGGTTATGCTTTACATGAATATAGGTTTCAATGAGAGTGGGAATACAAGAAAACTTCCTTGATTTTGGTGTAGGTACAAGTTTAGTACGGTGAGTTGTAGGGATCTGAGTTTGAGGTGGAACCGCAGGAGGATCTCGACATTTGAGGTGGAACCTTAGGGAAATCTTGGTCATGTAGCTGGTTAACAGGAATTAAAACTCAAGATTTGATGTTCTATCATTCAGCACGTGATAGGGGCAACACTCAGCATGGGAACTATTCAGGTATAGAGAAGACATTAATGAGGTTCTTTTTGTAGTTGCTGAAGTGGAGAAGATATACGCACATGAGTCATTAACCTTCGATGATATATTTGCTTGTGAGGTGATTTCCTAGTGGAAGGTCAGATGTGTATGTGCTCAGAAACGGTTGCAGGAAAAGTTGTAACAATAGCAAAGGATAATACTGGGAGTATACACCAGATATATCCATACATCTATTACTCTATATAGATGGTATGGTTTTTTCTTGCAAATGCAAGGCTGGGATCTGTTTTACCAAGGGTTTGATGGATGATGCAAAGGGAAATTTACATGGTATGGAGATTCTCAGGGATCATATGGGCCTTGCTGACATCTTAAGAAAAGTATGTGACACTTACTGGTACGATAAAGGATGATATTTGGTTAAGGGACTTTTGGCAGAGTCAGGAAGTGAACTAAGATCAGTAGTGGCTGTTACAACTAGTTCCTTGACGAAGGTGGTCCTTGTTCCAAGATTGGTATAGGCTAATATTAATCCTAAGGTGTGAATTGTTAGGTATTAGTATTAATATAACTCTATAGTTTAGGGGGTAAAGTGATAGTTTAGTTATATTTAGTCAAATTAGGAATGCCATGTGTTAGTACAAATAAACCGTAAAAATATTTATTAATATTTCTCGATCTCTCTAAGTTTTTTAGATAATGTTAGTAAAAAAGGTGTGACGGGTTGTAATGGGTCTAAATATAGCTTGTCGGACTGGGCCAACAAGCCTCTGATGGGCTGATCTTGTACTAATCCAAGTAGTTTGATTGATTTTCTTGCACAAGAAGAGTAAGCCATTAGCCTTACCGTGGGGACGGACCCCACGATTATACTCTGGCGCGAGAGTAAGTACACATTCTTGAGAAGAAAAATAGGAGTATGTGTGTGTAATTATGAGAGAGAAAGTTGTACCTTGTATGGGGATTAGAGCCCCTTTTATAGGCGAGGTTTGCCGCTAGGGCTTCCTAGATTCTCGCATGTAGTGGTTAGTTGCTGGAGTCGGATCCTTGGCGGACAAGGATTTCGTGTTAATCGCGGACGCGGACTTAATGGTTGAAGGTTCAGACTGTTATGTATCTTGCGTGCGTCTTGAGGTCTGGACCATAGCCAATTTCGTCATTTGGTTTATTGTAGGAACAGGGTTTGTAATCATTGGGCCTGAGCCCAGTGTGTGTATAATATGTATTGGGCCTAGTAAGCCTGTTATACATACTATACGTCATCAAGTCCCCCCAGGCTAGTATGTTCATTGCATGCAGATATTGTTGCGTGCTGTGGATGTCACTAGACTTGAGTTGACTAAGGGTTTTGCCGTTTCGTGCGTTTTTTCTTTTTGAAATGCTTCTTCACCTTTAGGAACTGCTACACCCTCCAGTCCCCCCGATCTAGTATATGCTGCTGCGTGCGAATATGGTCGCGTCACGGTGGATGTACTTAGACTACTTCCTTCTAATCATTTTTCTTCCGCACTCTTGAAGTGTTTTCTTGACACCCTTTTCTTGGAAAGTGTTTTTATAACTTTGACGGTTGATAATTTTTCGTATTCGTTGATTTGACTCCATGGGCCCTTGGTCTTCTACCATCTTTATCCTCGTGTTTTTGATTTGGATCGTTGGATTAGATTGATTTTGGACGTGTGTCCTCCTTAGGTTTTCTTGAGTAATCATCGCTCGTTTGTATAAATACCCTTTATTTTGGCTTTGGCCCATTTTTCTTTTTACAGCTTCTTTTGTTGCAAACGCTTGCTTCAATCCGATTTTACCTTTGGCCATATCGCTTCCAAGTTCCTTACTCGAGTTAGGTTTTGATTCCTTTTCTTTTTCCGTTATGGGTAATTTTCATCTACCAAATCTAAACTATCGGAAAAGGCACTTGACCGTTTACGTATTGATTATTCAATTCGCAATTTGTTCATCCGGAATTGCCTGGTCCTAACCAAAGTATTCGTGAAGCGCCGAATGGGAAGATCGGTGTTTATACCCGTTTTTTCGAGTTTGCTAATTTTCGCCTTCCCTTGTCTTCTTTTCTTGTTTCAATTCTTGACTACTATCATATTCATATATCACAGCTTTCTGTCATCGGTGCTGCTAAAGTTTCTCAATTTGAGATTCTTTGTTTTGCGCTTGGTATTGAACCCTCAGTTGGTTTATTTAGGTGTTTTTATGTTTTGTCTCAAAAACATGGCTGCCATTCTTTTAGTAAACGCGTTGATAGCTTTGGAGTTTGCTATACCAAACCCTTGATTGTCTTAAGAGTTGGAATGATTACTTTTTCGGGTTGACTCATTTGCTTGTCCTCTATTAATCCTTTCTTTGTTGGGGATATCTTCTTAAGGATGCCACCCTAGGATCTTGAGTTTGATGCTCGACACGTTGCCTCCCTTGTTGCTAATGCTTCTTCTTTTGTTAAGCTTATAGAGCCTTTCCTTTGTTTAGTTGGGTTGAGCCGTAATTATACTTTGGGCGATGACTTTTACCCTGTGTTCTTTGATCAAGAGAATCGGGGTGGGTATACCATATCTATGTTTTTCCTTCTGCTAATTTATTCTTGTTTTGTCCTGATTTGTGTTTCTTCTTCGTCTGTTTTCTACAGCTATGGATCTATTGTCTTTGGTTAAGAAGAAGAACCCAATGGAGTTGCTTGTTGATACTCGCCACGAGAGGAGGATGAGGTTTCTTTGCTAAACCGATCAAGGTCGATTGTTTCTCTTGCCCTCCTCTTCTAGTGAAGTTGGACGTGTAGCTATCCGCTCGAAATCGAGCTTCTCGACCGCTGGTGATATTGTCCCGCGACCGACTATTCGGTTTCGATATTGGTTTTGATAGTGGTATGGCTTCCGGTTCTGGGAGGAAGAAGAGGAAAGCTGGCACCAACCTTGTCCATCCCCCTAAGAAGGTGAGGAGCGACCTTAACGATTTTGGTAGGGCCTCTACTGGAGGTAAGTCTTCCGAGTCCATTCAGAAGTTGTTAGCTCAAAGTTCGCAAACTCAATATTGTTTAAATGCTTTGCCCACTCATTCTTCTTCTTCTCCTTTATTATCAACTACTCCCCTTTATGAAGCTGGAACGTCTACTAAATCTGATTTTGGTTTGCTCCATCTTGATGGTTCTACCCCCAGGTTTGTTGTTTACGTTTTTGTCTTTTCGTAATTCCTTTATTTTTCCTGCCTTTTATTCACTTGTTGTTTACTTGTTTATTTGCAGTTATCCTGCGCCCGTTATGACGGATGCCGTCGTTACTACTGTCCTTCCTGTTGGGAAGGGGAAGGGTCAAGTGGATGTTCCTTCCTCTCTTCCAGATATCTTTTCTCTTGTCGGCGGTATTCATCCAATTCTTGATGACCTTTCGGACCTTGATATCCCGGTAAGGGACATTCGTCTTGTAGATGATCCGGACTCTAGTTCTTTGTCTAGTGTTCATATTCGAAATGGAGTGTTACCAAGAGTTCGCTTCTTGATGATGTTGATGAGTGTCGTGTTATGGTGGACGAGTTTGCTCCTCCTAGCTTCTTTTCCACTGCTCGTGATATGGGGTATGAGCGCCTCCTTGGTGAGTTTAATGTTGCGGTGTACGACAATTGTGCTTTAGTTCAAGTTTGCCTGCGTTTAGAGTATAATCTTGTGGAGCGGAAACGCTTATTGTTTTGTTGGCAAGTAAGGATAAGGAGATTTCGCCTAGAGTCTAAGGTTGCTAATGCTACCTCTTCGAGACATCTTCTCTTGTTGAGTCTTTGGTAGCTTGTGCTGGAACTTTCATCTTTGAAGAACCGTAATTCCATGCTTTAAGAAGAACGGAATTCTCTTCGAGCTAAGGTGGCAAGACTTCAATCATCTCTTGATGCAAAGGATTACGAGTCATCCACTTTGAGAGTCAAGTTGTTGTTCTTAAGTCTCGTAATTCCAACCTTCCGGACAAAGTCTTGCGCGGTGCCTTTTTGGTTAGTTGTTCCTCTTGTTTGTTTCCGTTGTCTTCTAACGTTGTTATGTTTGCAGACATGAGATCTTGGAGGAGTCATGCTTTGAGCTCCGCAGCCAAGTTCCTTCCCTTGCTGCTTTGGAGGAGGAATTTTGTAGGATTCAGGATGCTAAGATGGCCGTTCTTATGAAAAGGTTGATTCGACCGTTGCTGATTTGTATGCCTTGGCTAGTCATCTTGATGAGGAGTTTAATCCTCGATTCCTTACGTTGTTGTCTAGCCGGCGCTGGTTGTTAACTAACGGTATGAGCCTAGCCGTGTTTAAGTGTTTGAATTCTCCGGAGTATACTGCTGCAATGGCAGAAGTTATTGATGTAGCCGTGTGTCGTTGTTGATGGTCGACCATATTCTTTTTTTACCATACACCATCGTGTTCTTCTTCAAAATAACATCTTGACTTCTTTTTGGTTTCTAGAAATTTTCCTTTGCCTTATGTTGTATGTCGGTCTTTTCAAAGAAGAAGTGGTTCCTCTTGCTTTTTTCTCGTCCTTTTCCTTTTCTTTACCCCTGCGTATTTATAGCGAGGATTTTACTGTTGCTAGCGTGCATTGGTATTGATTTTCATTTATTATTATTTTTATTTTTTTGTTGATAGGCGTGCCTAGGCTCGTAGCCCTGAGTGCCTATTGTTTGTTGGATTTGACATAACATTTCTCGGGAAGGAACCCAAATCAGACTTGCATTTTCCCTTCTTTTGAGCATTTGGATAAGGCTTGTCCATTTTTTCTCCCATCTCTACTTTCGCTCGATCCGAGACCGGATCTTTCCTTAGTTTATGCTATTTCCGCCTTTGCCGTGCCTCTGCATATTTCAATCGGGTTATTATACTTTCCGTGACGCAGATGTAATTATGGATGTTTGCACGCCTTATTCCTTTGGTATAATTTCCGATGGGTTTTCTTTTATCCATGGCATGTTTCAATGTTCTTCGTCCTTCATTATGGCTTCTCTTGCTTTTTCAAATGTAGACATTCTTCCGTGGTATGTCTCGCCTTTCCATGAAATTCACGAACTTTTTCTCGACTTTTTCTTCGATCGCAGGTTGAGGGTGGCCTTGAGACCTAGCTCTTCTTGGTGCAAAGCATTTCATCGAAGCAGCTTTCTCAGTCGCGAAACCTCGCGCCCTTCTCTAATCTTTGATTTGTTTTTCAATTATTTTACAAGCGTTGTCGATGCTTGGCTGTTGTTCTCTCCTTTCGTCTTTGTATTCAATATTTCCTTCTTTTGCGACTTCTTGTGGCTACTTCCCCTCTTAGGAAGGAAGTAGTTATGCTCATTACTTCGGTCGTCGACTTTGGGATTCTGTCGTGTAATCGCTTAATCAGCTCCGGATTAGTTATCACATGTATGAATCCTGAGACTTTCATAATTTCTGGGGCTCCCTTTATGTCTCTTGTTTCTTCTTTGAACCTCCTTACAATGTCTTCCGTTAGCTCTCCATCCCTTTGCTTGATATGATGAAGTTCTACAGATCTTTGATACATTTCTTTTGTTGTAGGAAGTTAGTCAAGAAGGCTTCCTTTACTTTATCATAGCCGCCTCATTGACTCGGTGGAAGGTCATCAAACCGCACCTAGCGGATCCAAAGTTAGTGTGGAGTTGAACATGTGACACCACGCTGGCATGGCCCATCACTCCACCTTGCCGCCGCTCGAAGATTTTGAGATGATCCTCCGGGTCTCCGCTCCCATCATATGTTTTCACGCTGGTTGGCATTCATGTTTTCATAGGCATTTCAAGTAAGCGGATACGTGGAGTGAAGGATTAGTCTCCTGCGCACCCGTGGTCTAGCTGTGTCACATCGTTGTTGTCATTTGACTTCCGCTTTTGACTTCGGACCCTCGACATCCGCCTCCGTGAGGCCCATCACTGAGCGGTGCTCGCTTTCCGCGACCAATTTTTTTCGGTTCGTGCCTTCCCAATCTCGCCCCTACCGGTTGTTATCGGGAGTCTCTATGGTTGCCCTCTCCTTTCTTGGGTACGCAAGGCGGACTTGTCGCCTGTGGTCTTTGGAGTATCTGATATTTTCCTCCTTGTCTCCGAAATGGTGGAACACACTTTTTGTGACCTTTGAACATTGTTTCCTTATGTCTTTTTTCCCTTTGGGTGACCTAGATCGGGTGCGTCTTCGGCCGCCACCACTTTGCGTGTTCCGCCACTTTGCTGCCTCGAGATGTTCCGTAAATCTCCGCTTGTTATTTCCGCTCTATGGTGATGTTGGGCTTCACGGTAATCCTTCCGGATTTTTGCCGCCTTGGCTCTTTCTTCTCGTTTCTGAACTTTCTCCATCACAATAGGCAAAATATGGTCGAAATAATTATTAAAATACTTACGGAGGGCTGCGTCGGATGCGGGTCCCTCAAGGTCCATCGAGACCGTGTGGTTTTCTCTTTCTACCATACTCCGCAACGTGGACATGAAGGCGGGATTTGGTCCAAATCGAGTGCTCATGGTGAGTATTTTCTGGAATGCAGTTGTGTATTGGGTCCCACGGATGGCGCCAACTTGTTAGTACAAAAAGTGTGACGGGTTGTAATGGGTCTGAATATAGCTTGCCGGACTGGGCTAACAAGCCTCTGATGGGCTGATCTTTTACTAATCCAAGTAGTTTGATTGATTTTCCTGCACATGAAGAGTAAACCGTTAGCCTTACCGTGGGGACGAACCCCACGATTAGACTCCGGCGTGAGAGTAAGTACACATTCTTGAGAGGGAAAATAGGAGTATGTGTGTGTAATTATGAGAGGGAAAGTTGTACCTTGTATGGGGATTAGAGCCCCTTTTATAGGCGAGGTTTGACGCTAGGGCTTCCTAGATTCTCGCATGTAGTGGTTAGTTGCTGGAGCCGGATCCTTGGCGGACAAGGATTCTGTGTTAATCGCGGACGCAGACATAAGAGGTTTAACGGTTGAAGTTTCAGCCCGTTATGTGTCTTTGTGCGCTCTTGAGGTCTGGACCATAGCCAATTTCGTCATTGGGTTTGTAATCATGGGCTCGAGCCCAATGTGTGTATATTATGCATTGGGCCTAGTAGGCTGTTATACATATTATACGCCATCGATAACAACATAAAATATATCAAGTACAAATCTAAAGATTACATGTTACTTACTTACATTTGTTTAGTTATGTATTGTTTTGTAAATATAAAATATATGTAAATTTATTGGGTATAATCCATAACCCATAACCCATGACCCATCTCATTACATCATGCATGACATCACAATGGGTAAAATCTATAACCCATGACCCAAAGTCCATGACCCATGACCCAAAGTCCATAACCCATGACCCAAGATGTCTATTGCATCATACATGACATCACATGACCCATGGACCATAACCCATAACCCAAAAGCCGGAATCAGAACCCAAAACTGACGGGTATTACTAGATAGCCGATCCTGGTTTACATCGGCCGGATCCTTTTCCAAGGATCCACCGATCCGGGTGAATAGTGGAAAGTAAGGTCTATAAACAGTGAGTCATTTTCTCTTATTTCTCACCCATTATAATATACTTCTTCTCTCATTATTCTATCTCGCTAACCACCGATCAAGGATCATTCTTGTAAATTTCTTTCTTGTATTTCTCAAGGTTCTTATTTCAAGACGAGATCACGCTTCTTGCATACGAGTTCACGCTTCTTGCATACGAGTCATCCATTCTTCTAGAGAAGAGTTTGCCCGGCTTCTTCATCACCACAAGACAACTAAGTTGTTTCTTGTTGTTTATACATCCTTTTTTATTCATGAAGTTAGTTGTGATAATTGTAATCGGATTGGTTCTTCTATTTGTGTTAAGAACCCGATATTTAGCTTTGTACTAGAAAAAGTGTAAGCGACGTTGTGAGGTTTCTCCACCGGTTGAAGGAGCTTGCTGACATAGTGCTTAAGAACTCTCGAGTTGGGTACTCGGGGAGTGGAGTAATGCAAGGAAGGTGTTCTTGTAGCCGAACCACTATAAATCATTGTGTCACACTTCTATCCTTTTCTTTCCTCTTCTCGTATTTATTTCTCTACATACAAACTTGGATAATCTATATCTCAACATCCAATGGTTTCACACACTATCAATCTAGAGTCTTATGAAATAAATTTAAATCGGTAAAATTATTCAACCCTTTCGATTTTTTCACACCATGTATGTATGACCCACACAAGGACGCCTTTGATGTATTGCTCAAGTTTAGAGGCATTACCGTGTCTTGTTTATCTCCTTTCTTAACCGACTCTTTTAATCGATTAGATTTCACCCTCATTCTTTATAAATAGAAATGAGGGGTGAAGCATTATGTACATTCATTATATTCATACAAACAATTAATAAAGAAGCGTTTGGGTAAATACGTATGGGTTCTTTTCTTCTTGTAGGGTTTAACAACTTTGTGTGTGTAACGCGTGATTCAAAACAAGTCTATTCGCAATCTAGTTTCCGTGTTTGTTGGGTCGATAACCAACTTTAATGAATGAATGAATTAATTAATTATCCAATTCTTATAGCAAATGACTCATGCCCACAAGACATTTGGAGAGGACAAGTCCACGCCAAAATTCTAAAATAGAAAAAGATGTTTTGACTATTGGTGAGGGCATGTCCTCACGAATAGTACCTGATACTTTTGCAGCATATGGTTACAAAATGGGTAACTTCCAGAATTTTTTAAGAAAAAATCTACTTGCTTTCACAATCTATTTTACCCAACACAAATATACCAAATTTGCTACAACACTACAAACTCACTAAAACAATGTAGTGTAACTTAGAAAGGAGCCAAATAGTTCAAAAGTCACCGAATGGTTCAAAAAACAAAAGTCCCTAAAAATATACACAAACCATAAACATCCCTACAACTATCCATATAACCTTAATCCATAACATAATCCGTAAACACATAATAATCTATCCAAAATATCCGCAAACAAAAGATAATACGCCAAAAACACATATATAAACTATAAATTGCAAACTACTCCCTATAACCATCCCCATTACCTTCACCATCATTGTTTCCATCATTCATGCTCGATGAAGAAAAAGTCGCTTAATCGATCCGCTTAACCCTACCGATCACGATAACATAAAATGTATTCTATATTTACCTATCATTTATCCTTGAATATTGAATTGATGCGGTTTTACTTACCAAGTTTTAATATTTATAATGTCTCGTTATACCTATGGTCTACCCTAATGCACTAACGGAAGTGCACCCGGTCGTGTGTAGTGTAGTATTTGGTAAAACCGAGGTCGTCCCAAGAGCTATGTGTGTGGATTAATACTAAGTCTAGGTGTCATGATTTTAAGATGCTTTTGATAAGAAATTAACTAATTAACTACTAAAGCAAATAAAGGCAAAGGTGTGATCAAATAGAGGAGAGTGGTGCTAACCTAGTTATTCATCCTAGCTAGTAATGTCTACGCCTAATTACTTCCAATTACTTGTGTGGGGTCAAAGTCGAGAGGACAACATTTGGTCGGTTCGCCCTAACCTATCAAAGAAAGATGCCACCACCGGAGAAGTCGTGTCCCCTCATAAGTCCAGCTTGTTCCCGGTCCCTGCCGAGTCATTAAGTTCCGCTACATGCTAGACTTATAATAGTGAGTGCCTAGGCGCTAGCATCTTAGACACTCACCCCTAATTCTTAAGTTCATCCAAACGGTAGGTGATAGTTGGTCAAATCGCACAAGTAGAAAGGGTCGCCGTTGGTCATATCTTACCCTTCCCGTCTCACGCCCACTCACTTAGGGTCGGTTGGTCATATCTCCTAAGCAACTAGCCTCACCGCCATTCAAAACTACCAAACAAGGGTAGCTACCAATAAACTATGCATGCATACACTTAGAAATAATTGTATGGAAGTAAAGTAAACGCAAACAAAACAATTAAGGAATCATAACTAGGCCATCACCAAGAGGTGCTTAGTCGCTCATATTAACCATACAAATCAATTCAATGTTTAATGTTACGAAATACATGAATCGAAAGTAAAGAAAAGATAAAATGCTAATGCTTATCGTAGGGAGTGATTTCTCCTCGAGATAGCTCCGTATGCTCCTCTAGACCGCCTTTGGCTTCTTCCCACGCTCTTGGTTGTTGTGTGTGAAATGGGATGCTTTGAAATGTCGGAAATCGCGGGTATTTATAGGCTGATCTTGGTTACTACAGTAACTATAAAAGAGTTACGCCAGAATCATCTAATTCTTCAGAATTGCACTAGATTCTGCTGGTTACGGCGTAACCTTAGAAGGGGTTACGCCGTATCTTCAATAAATCTTGGTTACGCCGTAGTTGATGCATGAGTTACCTGGCGTAATTATCGCGCGGAACCTCATTTGACCTAATATGGTTACGTCGTAATCTTTGGGAGAGTTACGCCGTAATCTTCCGATAAGTTGGTTTTCGAGTCACGCTTTAGTTACGGCGTAATGTGAGAGAGGAGTTACGCCAGAACTTCTTCAAAGTGAGCATACTATGATAAATCTTCAATAACTCTCCAATTCCTGCCTCTTTAGCTCCAATGCTCGTAATTTACCCGAAAGTGGAATATAATGGAAAACAAGCGTAAATCCATATAAATGATATAAATTACAAGCATTATCGGGGAAATTGACACTTAATATTCGGATAATTTGATGTTATCAAATATCCCCCACTTGAACTCTACTTGCCCTCAAGTAGACCTTATTAGATAGATTCCTAAAAGATATCTCCCATTACCGGAAAATATAAGTTTACAAACCCTTATGCTAGAATAAAACAAAGCCGAACACCTCACGAAATGGGAACGAAACACTCAAATCTCTCAACTATTCTAAGTGTCAATTTCGGGTGATCACCAATCGCACAGTCATAGCATGTATTCTATCATAAGCTTGGCGGTTACACAAATCTCCACCACTAGAGTTAAGGGCTAAACAATTTTCAAGGCAATATGGGTAGACACGACAAGGTTAAGGGTGATTTGTCATTACTAACATGTCACGGTGAAGTGGACAAAATCAATGATACATGACCAAATCCATGGCCAAGACACCAAAGATTGCTCACGCATCACCTAGACATGCTTCATGACTAAAGGGTAGGATAAGACATGGGATATATAAATGGTGTAAAATAAAAATCAAGCAGATAGTCTAAATCTATAACCAAGTCATCACCACTTCATCGTCCGCCCAAAGTTCAAGCTTTGAAGTTAAGAAACCGGATCATGAAATACTAGGTAGATGTGTCATTAGAGGACGCCATGATGGGCACACTACCTTTTCTTCAACTGCTGGCGCAATTACCAACTCTAATCTTCAAATGTGACCGAGGTGGCCTCCTCGATACTAAATCTATATAAAGCTCATAACATAGTGCTTATAACATCGCACTTTACAATAAACCGAATAACATAACTATTTTTTTTCGAATCACTTTTTTAAACATAACATAAACATAACATCCCCACTTGAGATGAACAATGGGAATTTGGGGTCTTCAATGATCTTTAAGAATATGTCATCGATTTAAAGCGTGATTCCTAACCTTTCCACTTGAACCTTGAACTTAGGCAAATGATGACTTCCCAATCACAAATAAAGACTAAGGTGGTAGGCTAAGGTGTATAGGTGTATCGAAACAATATATTGGGTTAACAAAATGAAAGGAATGGCTCGGATGGGTGTATCTAGGGTATCTTGCACTAAAGGTGAGTGCAACAAAAGGGTTTCACATGGGGTCGAGAAGTCGAGGTGACTAATCGATAGACACACAATGGTAGGCTATTTGGGTGATAATCCTATAATATCGCCTTCTTAAACCGAAAAGTCCAAATACATCGAGCTAACTCAACATACCTCGCCTATGGTCTCGAAATGATGCAAAGGCCAAGTTCTAAAGTTTACAAGCTACCAAGACACTCATAATTTGGTGGATTTGGGGTAAAATATTGGAAACGGATAAGGCTAATCTCACCATATAATATCAAGGGTTGTATGTGCTCGGCTAAGGTCTAATCTAGTTAGGTTAAGAAAACATGTCAAAATTTTAAAATGGCATAATTTTTCAAAATAAACTAGAAAACGAGGGCAAAATAAAGTTCAAGAGACAATTCTACTCCCGCCCCCACTTGAATTGTACAAAGTCCCTTTGTACTAAGCGTTAAATAAAGGTGAAGAGAAAAGTAGAATTAGAGCGAGAACTTCCCCGAAATTTGCTCCAAAAGAAAGAAGGCCCACGAAAAGAGTCGTGCCTTCAGATAAGCATCCACGAGCAAACTTCAATCCTCGAAATCACACTACCGACAAGCATAATTCTAAAGGAAAAAAATGAAAATGAAAACAAACCTAACTCACTTTCAGAGGAATCACGGTTGCATTTAGCATATGCAACAAGTTTTTAAACCACTTGGTGTCCCAAGTGGACGAGTGAAGTCTCGTGAGGGTTTACAGGAACACACCCACAAAGTTCATTTAAAATACTAATACAAGGTTATTGTGTTTAAAATGAAAGAAGTATAGAGGATAGTTACGTCAGAATCTTATAAGGAGTTACGCCGTAACTAGGCAAAACCCGCATACGCCGCAAAAGTGTAGCTACGGCGTAACCATCGAGATGGGATTACGCCAGTAATTGGTAGTGCATCAAAGTTCTCTGCTGCAGGGGTTTGTTATGGCGAACCTATGAGAATGAGTTACCGTAACTATCGTCGATCAAGATGTCGCAAAGAAGAATTTTTCTTCGTTTCCCGCAAAATGGTTAAAACACAAAACCCAATGAAATGGAAATAAAACAAAAGAAAGGGATAATTCGGGTTGTCTCTAAAGAGCACTTTTCTTTATTTACGAGTCTTTGTTAGACTCAGAGCCTCTGGGCTTTATGGTGGCCTTTGACTTGGCCAACTTCCTCCATGTCCTTCATCAAGTTATGCCCGACCCAAGCGACATTTGTGGCAAGGCGGAGGTATTCTTTAGTCTCGATCTTCCGAATTTTGCAAAATTTTCATCCGCCCCAAGTGGTATCTAGTAAACTCATATTTTCAAAGAATAATCGGGGTGGCCTCTTATAAGGAATCCAAGGAGTTTGCACCTCCTTTGCTCATATGCTTCATCATCGGGTCAAGAATTCCTCATTTCCTTGCAACTCAAGGTAATCTAAAATCCCTTCTATGTCATCGTCGCCGACTCGGTGCCTTTAAACCATTCCTCGTCGAGCAAATCTTCCACCAAGACACGCTTGCATTCTTCCTTCTCATTTCTTACCGACTCTTTGGCATCCTCAATTGTTATTTCACTCAAGTTGTTAGGACTCTCGTTGTTCAGATTTTCTTTACTCATGTATTCTTTCCAAATCTTTTCTTTTGTTAATGCATCTACTTGTCCATACTTGATCTTTACCCAACTGTCAAATCCCAAGTTGTCTAACCAAGGCAATCTTGTCCTTTCCTTATCGTTGGTTGAGGTCCAAAAGAATTCATCCTCTCCCATTCTCATTAAGCTGCTTCCCCCATTACATTTATCGTCATAAGGGTTGCATGATGCCCAAAAGACTTCCCTAGGAGATTTTATCTTTTCACACCAATGACTTCGCGCTTCATTGTTATCAATTCTGCTTAAAAGATCTTCCACGCAGAGATGTCATCATTAACCAATTCCTTTTCTCGATGATGATCCTCGTAGTCAATCTTGAGCTTTTAAGAAGATTCGGGTTAATTTTAGCATTCTCGAATTGTATCGCGCACCAATCATCAAATGTCAAATCTCGAACTTGATATCATGTCTTTCAAGCTCGTGAGGGCACGTCCATTCTTCTTCTTTAAGCTACCACCACCGCTGCAATACTCATGAAAAGGGTCGCACTAGGCCATGCTCGTGTGGATTCATCGTCAGATATGATTATCGGAGTGCACCAGAGTGAGTGATAGGCGGCTCCTCTTCTTCCTCAAGGAGAGTTTTTCCAATCTTTCTTCATCAGTATATGCAGCCCACATGAATTTGTTATTTTTGACCCTATCCTTATCGGTTCCTCCATCGCAAATTTCATTTCTAGGGTCACACGAAGCCCATAGATCATACCAGTCCCCCTTAGCTACGGGTATCTTCTTGCACCAGTGATATTTCTTTTAGATGGGGACAGAGGGCATAAATTAATGTCGTGGGACCATCCGTTAATTACCTGTGTTCCTGATTCGTCCACTTCGAGAAATTTGTCTGCCCATGTATCCTAGTTACGCCGGAATCGTGATGTTTGGTTACTGCGTAACTCGCTTGAGTCATCCTTATCAATATCTTTCATAACCCCACGATCGTTGTCAAAACATAGTTACGCCAGAACTCTTTAGACAATGTTACGGCGTAACTCCAATCTGTCGACGAATTTTCACTAGAATCAATCTTCGTGTGAGAATTAGCTTGTATCTTCGAGTCATCATCAAGAAAATGACCTTACATTCCATTGTGGGTTTTGTTCCTTCCGGTTTAGTGTTATTCATCCTTACCTTCTCACTAAGCTTTTCCACCATGGTTTCAAGGTTTTTTAGGGTTGTGTCGTGATTGGAAAGACTTCTGTCAATGTTTTCCTGGAATTCTTTTAGCCATTCATCTTGTTCCTTTTGTCTTTGGGCTGAACTTTCCAGGAATTTGTTTATTGTCTCTTCAAGGTTGGACTTTCTTTCTCCATAAGGCCCACGATTGTAGTTTCCACGATACGAAAACCATTACTATTACGATTATCTCCGTAAAATGGTCGATTTTCTCCATATTTAGCTTCTTCGATTATATTTTCATCGTTGTTGTGAGGACAATTTTTGGTGAGATGTCCTCCCCACGCCTTTCACAACCCACTTGGATGGCATGAACGGTTTCTCCGACTTTTAGCATATCTCGACTTAGATTTTCAATTTTGCTAGCGATGGTCGCAATTCCGCCAAAACTTCCGCCTTGGTTTCTTTTGCTTCCTCCATCGTGCCATTTTGGGAGTGATCACCATTTTTGAATGGCTTCAATTGCTAAAGTAGGAGTCATGTTGGGATCGGTCCTTGATAGTCCAACATCCGCCTTGTAGTCACGTTGATTCCTTTGTAGAAGATGTTGACTTTTTGTTGGTTGTTCGGATCATGTGTAGGACATTTAGAAGGAGATCGTTGTATCTATCCCGTGCTTGATACAACGTTTCATCGTCTTCTTGCTTGAAATTATGGATTTCAAGAGTGGTTAGAAATCTTTGATGGAGGGCAATACCTGGATGAAGTGCTTCTTTAGTAGAGCCCAGTATTAATCGCCCTGACGGCAATCTTTCGATCCATCTTCCGTAGCCCCAAGAAGAGTCATGGGGAACACCCTTAGCATAACAACATCATGAGACACACCCGAATGTTGAAAAGGCTTGCGATGTATAAGACATTTTCAACGTGCTCATACGCATCCTGAAAAAGGGTTAGCACGAAGCTCCCTCATAAGTTGGTCTTTAATTTCGAAACGGACATCAGCACCAATTGCCGGTCTTACGAGCCCCGGCCCTTGTTCTGCTCTTGTCAACGCCAAATATTCCTCAAGAGTGAGGTCATCAATGTTAACAACTTCCATGGTACCTGAAAACTTGAAAAGTGATCGTGAGAATTTGAAAATTTTAAAATAAAACAAAAATGAAAGACTTAATAGCAATCCTAATATAACTCCCAAGAATGGCGCCAAAAACTTGATGCGTGTTTTATCGACTGTGTTTTAATATTTATAATGTCTCGTTATACCTATGGTCTACCCTAATGCACTAACGGCAAAGTGTACCCGGTCGTGTGTAGTGTAGTATTTGGTAAAACCGAGGTCGTCCCAAGAGCTATGTGTGTGGATTAATACTAAGTCTAGGTGTCATGATTTTAAGAATGTTTTGATAAGAAATTAACTAATTAACTACTAAAACAAATAAAGGCAAAGGTGTGATCAAATAGAGGAGAGTGGTGCTAACCTAGTTATTCATCCTAGCTAGTAATGTCTACGCCTAATTACTTCCAATTACTTCGTGGGGTCAAAGTCGAGAGGACAACATTTGGTCGGGTTCGCCTAACCTATCAAAGAAAGATGCCACCACCGGAGAAGTCAGTGTCCCTCATAAGTCCAGCTTGTTCCCGGTCCCCTAAGCCGAGTCATTAAGTTCCGCTACATGCTAGACTTATAATAGTGAGTGCCCGGCGCTAGCATCTTAGACACTCACCCCTAATTCTTAAGTTCATCCAAACGGTAGGTGATCGTTGGTCAAATCGCACAAGTAGAAAGGGTCGTCATTGGTCATATCTTACCCTTCCATGTCTCGCCTACTCACTTAGGGTCACTTGGTCATATCTCCTAAGCAACTAGCCTCACCGCCATTCAAAACTACCAAACAAGGGTAGCTACCAATAAACTATGCATGCATACACTTAGAAATAATTATACGGAAGTAATGTAAACGCAAACAAAACAATTAAGGAATCATAACTAGGCCAACACCAAGAGGTGCTTAGTCTCATATTAACCATACAAATCAATTCAATGTTTAATGTTACGAAATACATGAATCGAAAGTAAAGAAAAGATAAAATGCTAATGCTTATCGTAGGGGAGTGATTTCTCCTCGAGATAGCTCCATATGCTCCTCTAGATCCGCCTTTGGCTTCTTCCCACGTTCTTTATTGTTGTGTGTGAAATGGGATGCTTTGAAATGCCGGAAATCGTGGGGTATTTATAGGTTAGATCTTGGTTACGACGTAACTAATAAAATAGTTACGCCGTAATCATCTAATTCTTCAGAATTGCACTAGATCTCTTTGGTTACGGCAGTAACCTTAGAAAGGGTTACCGATCTTCAATAAATCTTGGTTACGCCGTAGTTGATGCATGAGTTACTGCAGAATTATCACGCGCGGAACCTCATTTGACCTAATATGGTTACGTCGTAATCTTTGGGAGAGTTACGCCGTAATCTTCGATAAGTTGGTTTTCGAGTCACGCTTTAGTTACGGCGTAATGTGAGAGAGGAGTTATGCCGAACTTCTTCAAAGTGAGCATACTATGATAAATCTTCAATAAACTCTCCAATTCCGCGCCTCTTTAGCTCCAATGCTCGTAATTTACCCGAAGTGGAATATAATGGAAAACAAGTGTAAATCCATATAAATGATATAAATTACAAGCATTATCTGGGAAATTGACACTAAATATTCGGGATAATTTGATGTTATCATAAAGAAAATAAACCAAGTTTACGGGATTACCTTTGAGGACATTTCATTGTTTTGATAATAACTCTTTCATCCGGACTCCAATTTAGGCGATTCAAGAGGCCACGTGTCACCCCCGCCAAAGTAGAAACACGGAATGTAATAGTTAAAGGCATAAGCATAAATTCATAAAACATACCATACTTCAAATTAAAAGAAATAGTACAACGATCTATGAAGCACGCGAAGCGCTGCTCGGGTCAAATAAACTTCCTTTCGTCGAAAGCAAGTTTTTCAACACCCTAGGCGGTGAACCTAATCGCTGTAGTGTAGTATTGGGTAAGCCTCGGGTATTGATATCGCTCTCAGGGAATAGGAATGCTAGCAAGAAGTGTACTACGTTAAGGTGCGGTTGAAGATGATTATTTTTTATCTTTTATTGGTTTTTAGAAAGCTAAGGGTAATATCTCGTGGCAATTGGTTTGGAGGTGGTACTTATACCGATTACTTCTACTATCTATTATCTAATACTACGGGTAGCTATGTCTATTTGATTGTGTGCTCGTATGATGATTAAAATGTGTTTACCTTGATACTATTACTTCCTAGTTATCTTTATTGTTGGTTGAATTGTCACGTCCTTATTCTTAACGCGTTGTGTTTTCTAAGGTCGTAGGGTGTGCCTATGCCCTAACTCTTTGAGAATACCTTTAGGTTATTGCCTACGAAATCCGCTAGATTAATCATAAACTAACTTTAAGGTTATCTTTAGATGTTTAGACTACAAAATACGCTAAGTGATTCATAAACTAATGTTCACAAAGATTACTCAAGCATTTAAACACAACGATAGCCTAGCTGCACTCCTAAGCCAATTACAATTAAGATAAGAGACAACCTAACAATAATCAACAAATAGGTTTCATAGATCTAGGAAAACACACAAGAAATTTAGCTAGACATATTAAACAAGCAAGCATACACACATTCAATGGAAGACATAATGATACTATTGGATTAAAACACTTATCTTGATGTGTAAAATACGGTTTGGGACCCCAAGATATCGCCCAAGTCGGACTACAAACGCTTAGGTTTTACTCCAAAAGTCTACCTCTCAAAATACTGAAAAATCGAATTCTAAATATAGATTTACACTTATGACGCGCCGCTTTATAGGTGGGACGCCGATAGCCGTCATTAGGGTTTTCGCCTTGGCCAAGTTATCGATGGACGGCATCACGCTGGAGTTGTGACGCCATCGCCTTCATATGGGACGCCGTCTTGGTTCGGATCGTGGTCATCCGAGATGAAAAGTCCAGTGACGCCTTCTTCTTCAAAGCGATGTCACGGTGTTATGAGCAAAAGTTCCACCGAGCCGTCTCGGTGCATGTAATTATCAAATCCGTATAGAGTGACGGCCCTTTGATTGGGACGCCACACGTTCGGCTTGAAGCACTGAGTGGCTTCGATCTTGACTTTGCCATTTTCTTCATGTATTCACTCCTTTTCGTCCAAATAAGCATCATTCCAGCAATTTGCTTCCAAGAGACCTAAAAAGTGAAAAAGAACGAAATTAAGTAGTAACGGATATAAAAGTGGTCAATTAAGGGCTTAAATGACCTCTTAAACCGTACATTTTAAATCCTTATCAAATATCCCTACACTTGGTATTTGCTTGTCCTCAAGCAAATGTGCTTTGGCCAATCAATTTATAAGTTAGGGGCATGAAGCATGGGTTTAGAATAATTCACCACAAGTAAAAGCACCACAATAGTCATAACAAGCATGAAAATTATATACTAGCACCTCACAAGGGTGTTTGGATTCTCTCATCTCTCGGGTTTATATGAAATATAGTAAATGGAAATGGAAGATAAACACTCATTACCTGGCATAGTACATAGATTACCATAGGCATGAGACTAGATCAAACCTCCACCGCTTTGGTGTAAGCACCTAGGAACAACTATCTAAGAGGTCTTTTCAAGGGTTGTAACGTTAGGCTTACGGTAGGAAACAAAGCGTTTTGTTGGATAGGCGATTTAGTGGTGGCAAGTCAAACATCTTATGTAACAAGCATGAAAATAATGGCGATGCTAAGCCAAGACTCGACTCACTAAACTCTAGATAACTTGAAACAAACATACATAAATTTAAAAGACATAAACATAAAGAAAGATGTAGGATGGTAGCCCGTATGTTTTTCTTCATTTTTTTGCATACATTTTACTCTACCATCCTCTACGATAACATCAAAATATAAGGGATTTATAGGAGCATCCCTACACTTGAGTTTTTATTACTCTAACACTAAATGACCCGATTTGAAAAGATCAAAACACTTGGAGTAATTAATTACGAGACAAAGGGAATTTAAATTTAACGCTCCTTCCTGTAACCATTCGCATTTTCGTGTTACTTTTCATTTTCGAGAATTTACTATTCACTTTCACTATTCATACCGTAAATATATTTTTATTTTACTATCATGTCAAGATAAATAAAACTCGACAAGTCATCCTCGACAAGACGTTGAATCCATTCGTAACTGCTTTCACGAAACCGTGTCCGAGAACTACTTTAGGGTTTAAACGTCATTCGGACATCCTGATATGTCCAATAAACCATATAAACATTAGAAATATGTACCATTTTACGACAATTCCACAAGTTTTGGAATTTTAGGTTTTCCAGTTCTACGTTTTACGTGAATTACGTGTTTTTGACCCGTGTTTCCAGCTTTAAACAGCCTTTTTGCACCCAATGAGACTTATCACTCATTTTATACTTTTATATAGAGTATAATGACGAGTTTCATCATTCCTGCAAGTTTCGTATTTTTACGATACCCGGTTTTACGTTTTATGGCTTAACAACTTATGGTTGGCATTTAACGGAACCAAATCATGCTCTAAACTCAAGATAAGACCATGACTCACCATCCTAGCCACCTATGCTTATTGTGATAGCCTTTTGGGTTGTGATTCACCCTTCATGTGTCTTGATCTCATGCTTTGGAGTCTAGGATGTTTACATGTGTTAAACTTACTAAGGAAGCTTTGAAAAGTCCAGACTAACTAACCTCCTCAAAACCATATAAATACCCCCCTCCTCTCCTAAGAACGTCCATACCTACACACATTTACATCTTCAAAGATTATCTTCTCTACTCTAAGTATACTTCCAAGGAAAAGGGCACAAGTACTTCTTTCTACTCCTTTGCAAAAGACTTGGTAATTTTTCTTGAGTTTGAATCCACTCAAGTTACCAAGACATCATCAAAGCTCTTGTCAAGCCATAGCTTAAGTGCTCTATCAAGGTCCTAAGTGCTCAATCAAATTCCTAAGTGCTCTATCAAGGCCCTAAGTGCTCAATCAAAGTTCTATCCTTACTAGTTACTCCTTTCGTTAGAAAGCCAAAAGTTGTAAGAAAACTAATCACCACCATCATCTCATGTTTATTAATTCATAATTTTGTCAATTTAATGCTATATATATGGTTACTATGTTGATTCATGATGTACATATACATAATCATATATTTTAATTCACATATTATCGTAAAATTAAAAAACTAGTAAACTAATCATATTCTACACGTTTGAGACCATTAAAAACATTTACATATAGACTTGGTAACTTACATATTATGGTATACAAGATAAAAAGGGAAACATAGCAATTTGAATCACCCGAAACGGACAAACGAGTCAAAAGTTATAGTAAACTTAGCAAAAACCTAGAAACGCCAAAAATACTTACTAACGGGTCTGTCCAAAAAAATAAGTGATACTTCTGGTCCGAATCATAAAAAAGTTAAAACAGGAAAGTTGTCCGGAACGATGTTTTACGGCTACAAAGAGGGAACTTGGCCTAAAAAGACCAAACGATATCATTTTTGGCCTAAAAATTTGTAAAACAGTTTTTACCGGCAAAAGTTGGATTTTTATAAGTTGAGGAAATAGAAACCATGTTATTTTCATAGCTAGTTACATATGAAGTTATCAAAACTTCATTCAACCTTCGGAATAGTATTTTCGCAAGCAACGGAAAAATGGCCATTTTACCCTTTTCCGCCGATTTTAACCAAACTTCGTTTTTGACCATGTTAATAAGTTGTGATCACTAGTAAACCATTTAGAACTTGTAAAAGTAGATATTTATGAAAACATGATAAACTTATTAATATAACAATCTTCACTCAAAACATATGTTTTATCTACTAAGTGCTACAATAGTAGGGAGCTTCATGTGAGGGGTTTCATTTGAGTAAAACGATCGACGAGTTCTTCGGATTTACGATTTAAAGTGTCCTAGCTCTCTAACGCTTACTACATGACCTCCGAATTATGATGGCCCTAACGGTAGTACGATATCTATAAACTAAATACGTTTCACATACTAAACTGCTACTATAAGCAACAAACTATAAATGACTACATCATGATCAAAATAGAGACGTATATAGGCTGGTTTATGTTTTCCTAAAACATTATTCCAAACTTAAGTCGCAACATTTCATTTTTAGGTTGCCCGTAGAAGTTTTCCGATTTATCCATCACATCCGTTAAAGTACTTAACATCATTAACTCTCGGTGAGTTCATAGCCCCACTTTCTATTACTTAATTGTTTTACAAACCCTTAGGGGAGATACATGCTTTATTTTAAACCGAACACATTGCTTTCAAACTGTATGCTTATCTGATTGTTTTATTAGCACTAAGTTACCGCATTTGCCAAACTTAAGTCCCCAAATCATGAATCATTAATCACTGAGTGAAGGTGGGCGCAAATATTATGAATAGATCTATAGGGATTGACGAATCCCGTTTGTGTTGACCGGGTAGGCAAACAAGCGCACTATATTTGAGTAACATTAGGTAAAACGGGAATTTTACCTATTGGGGCAAGTACCAACAGTTTCACCAATTAATTTTGGAGCAAGTTAATGCCTTGATTGCATAATGCTTAGTCTAATAATAACTATTTTGTTTTCAAACCATTGGTGTGAATTTATAACTCACACTACAAACATAATGTGTTCAATCATCAAACAAACTCTATGAATTTCACTCAACCTTTGTGTTGACAGTTTTAAGCATGTATTTCAGGTCCATAATGTTGGAAGCTGGCACGGAAGGGCAAGGACAAGATCAAGAAGGCTATAAACAATTTATCATTCACAAAACATCAAAAACTTTATATTGATGTATTTTGTAATCAATGGAACCAACTGAGACCTATTTGTTAAACTCTGATATATTTGAATGATAAAGCCTTTTTAAAACGACTTCTTTAGAGATCTTTTTCTATTATTATGACTGTTGTGCCATCAAGTAATACCCAGTTTGAATTCCGCTGCATATCACGAAATTGGGGGTGTTACACTTCCCGTTACTCCATAAAATATTACTTTTGCCCATGAGTCCCAATCATCTTAAAACTGTGTACAAAAGATATGACTCGACTTAGCAACCATGCAAGTAACTAGATAATTGAACTAAGGGTTTAGTAATGATAACAATAATGCACTAAAGGCGAGTGCATACAAGGTAGGCTAAGGCGATTTGGTTGTACATTTGGGGGTGGATTGTAAACAATGCTCTTCATTGATATTCCGGAAAACCAAAACATCACGAGAACCGCGAAAAGGATAGGATCCGAGGGGTTAACTAGGGTATCGTGTACTAAAGATGAGTACATCGCAGGGTGTGGGGTAATTACCAACCGATGTGGAAGAAGTAATCATAATATGAGGTTTCAAACAAGGGTTATCCTAATGCCTCTTATCATTTAGTTATTCCTAACTACACAAGTGTAGTTGATGAGTGTCTAAATACTCATCATTTTGTACAATATAAACTGCAAAATCATCTCGAAAACACTCGAAACACATCAAATGATCAAAATATCACAAATTAGTGTTTTATGTGTTTTAAATGCAAAATATCAAAATCGGATGAAAACATATCAAATTTGCAAAATTGCGCTTTAGTCCCCCAAGTTTCAAAAGTTGTCAAAAGCAGTCCCCGAGCACATAATTTCAAAAGTAAAGTCACCAAAGGTCCTTTTAAAATCAAAAGTTGTCAAATTTAGTCCTTTGGTGAAAAATATAAAAGTTTGAGAAAATTGCAAAAGTGGTCCTTCAACTTTAAAATTTGGCAAAATGGCCCTGAAAAATTGGAAAATGGCAACATTGGTCCTTGTACTATTGATACTTGTCAAATTCAGCCCTTGGATCAACTTTGAGATGTTGGCGACTAGGTCCCTACATTTTCGTAAATTGCACAACTAGTCCCTATGTTATTAAGCCCTTTCACCCATTTTGGACCCCTGTCATAACATTGTGACCCCGCATCATAATACATTTGGACCCTTGGTTATTATATCTGGTCAAACTCTGGTCAATCATCTCAACCCGCCAAAAAGTCTTCTCTACCGCCTTACCTGCAACTCAGACTACACCCCATCCCCCCTCCTCAAATCCACTCCACCATGTTCCCTACTCCACAACTAACATCCAAGGTTCATTAAATGCATATCCCCCCTCCTCACTCAACCCCATTTGGCAGTTAACAAAATTGGCGCCAAAACTGATTTAAATGGCCAGGATTGATTTGAAGCCATCCAATGGCTAGGAATGGTGGGATTTCATCAGAGTAGAGAGAGAATGAGATTGGGTATAAAAGAAAAGCAAGAGAAGAAGAGATGGGCAGTTTTTAGTTTTTTAAAAATTTAGTTAATGTCGATTTTAGTTTAAAATGTTTTAGTTAAGTTGTATCATTGTTAACTTTTGTCAAATTGTATTCTCTTAAGTTGTTTTAGCAATATTAATCAATTTCAAGTTCTAATTTCAGTCATATCATCATTTCATATTATGAAGTTCACTGTTAAAATTTTTATTTTCTAAGTCTTGTATGCAAGCTTCATATAGCTTCTTGTCATGTTTATATAAGCTTATTTAAGCTAGATATAGCTTTTCATAAGCTCAAAGTCAAGTTCCAATTCATTTTGTATCCGGGTCAACAAAAGTCAACAGGGTGCTCAAATGGCTATGGAAATGGAAATGGGTGATGCAGAGGTAGAAATGGGTTGATTTAGGTTCCTGTGGGTTGGTTTAAATAGGTTAGTGTTCCCTGGTTGTTGTTGCAAGCCATTGTGGCTTAGGACCCTTTGTAAGTAAAATTCAAGTTTTCTTGCATTACCTTAATTTGTAGTTAAACCTTGTTCTATTGTGTTTAAAAAGATGTATTTAGGATATGTAGAAGTAACTGGATCATTGATACAAGTTTGATCAGTGTTTGTCTCTTTAAAAGTGCTAATCAGTTGTAAAAAAGGGTGTTTGGAATAGTTGTTATACCTGTGTTCTAGGCTTGCTCAGTGGATAGAACTTGTTGGTTTAAGATTGTGTAGCATATCTTAGCTCTTATCTGTCTTAATCTTGTGCTTGCTAACACCAAGGTCAAAATCCTTGTAACTCGTCCTAATCGCTTAACTGTTGGAATTTGGAAAAGCAAATCACTTGTTTCATGTTCAAAATCCATAGATAAAGCTTTTAGTAACTTCATTGCATTAATAAAACCAAGATCGCTTAAGAAATTAGGAACAAACTTCATAATAGTCAACATTGCGCCTTTGTTCTAAAGTCAAAATTGCAAAAATCTGCTTTGAGCCAAGCTACAAGGAATTTTCATGGGTTCATTTTAAGCCAAATTAAGTGAATTTTGATTTAAAAAGCTCACCTGGTCTATTTTGTTATTAGCATTTTTATGCAATTTTGTGAATTTTTTACAAGGTCCAAAAGTTCTTGTCAAATTGGTTGAAGGTCCCCTGTGCACATTGCATTGAACTGCACAGGGCTTGTGCAGTTCTTGCAGCCTTTGTGCCAAGCTCATTTGAGCTTAACTTGGCTCAAATTTGGATTACAAGTTCCCAACCGTGTCTTGATTAAGGTCCAATCTCTGTTTTTCCATTTTAGCTTATCTAGTAACTTGTGAATAAGCTTAAAGTTGGTACCCAAATCTGATTTAGCACATTTACTCAAATAAGCCAAAACTTGCTAGCTTGTATTCCAGAGGTTATGGCTTGTTGAATCTTGTTGTATTTTAGTCCTTTAGCATAGTGTAACTTCTTCTTTGGTTTGGTAGCTTTTGGTGTCCATTTGCTTAATCAAGTGCTTATTTCAATAAGCACTTCCATAGCAGTTTCAAATTCATCCACATAAGCACTTGTTTTTCCAATTTTCCTAGATTCTTAATCTTATTTTATACTTTTCCAAAAATTTTCAGATTTTTTCAAGTTGATTTGCTATTTTTCTTAATTTTAATTAGTTTTTAAGCATTTTAATTAGCATTTAATACAAAAATTCGTAAAAGGTTCAAAAAATAATTTTCATTTTTCTTAAGTTAAGATAAATATAAAAATCAAAAAATATTTTTCCATAATTTTCTTAGTTTAAAAAGTATTTTCTAGCATTTTAATTAGTTTTAAATAGTAATTAATTAATAATAAATATATAAAAAGTCAAAAAATATATTTTCAGTTTTAAAATTAGTTTTATCATATTTTAGATTTTTCAAGTTTTAATTTTATTTTTCTAGTCTCATTTCATATTTTCTTTTATTTTAGAGTATTATTAAATAGTTTAATATAGTTTTAATTAACAAAAATTAATTAAATAGCTTTAAAAATAATTTTCCTTTTCTAATAATTTTCTTATATAATTAGGATTGTAAAATGTATTTTTCATATCCGTAGGTATTTTCCTTCTTTATTTTCACGCTTTATTTTGTTAGATTCGTAGTTTTTAATTTAAACGACGTTTAGGTTTTAAACGTTCCTCATTTTAATTATAGTGATAGCGTTTATTTAATAGATTTTATCTTTTAATTTCCTTTAATTTGCATTTAAGCCGTTTTAATCATTGGCTTTTTCCGTAGTTATAATCTATTCAAATCCTTTTCCGCTCAAATTCCTCGATCACTAAACGTTTGATAATCCATTGACAACTCATTGGGACATAACGACCCGGGAAACACTATACTCCTCGGATCTTCATTGAGTTCGTCTTGAGCGGCTTTAAAAAGTTCTGATCCGCCATTCACAAGTGGCGGGCTTGCGTGATTTAGCTTGTTGTTTGGCACGCATCGATAGTCTCACTAGCGATCTCGGAATGCATCACAAAACAAGTTCTAGAATCTATTAAACTACCGGTACACTCTCTAAGCAATAAAGGTGAATGCTTTTATTCCTAAAGATCTAGGGGCGAACCTCACATTTTTGGGGTGTAATTTGAGTGGTAAACGTTTTTTGTGCTAGTCATATAACTCATATCCATGAGACGCTTTATTAAGACTAAATTTTTAGCTCGTACATGTCATAAAAAATTAAATTTGGCGCTAAAATTGCCTTAACAAATATTTCCCATAGCTTATTAAGACTAAAGTCCCACTCGTACATGTCATAAAAAAATTTAAATTTGGTGCTGAAATTTCCCTAACCAATATCTCTCATGGTTTATTGCACAAATGAACTAGGACAAGACAAATAATCAAGGATAAGCATAGTTTCTAAGTTCCGGTTTTATTCTCCCTCCCTACAGTTAAACTGAACATTGTCCCCAATGTTCCCCGAAAGTATCAAAGTTATGATAAACGAAGGTAAGTAAAAGAGAAAGAAACTAGTACTTCCCTGATTAGCTCGGTAGGATCCGTGTGAAGTTGTGGTTAAATTCTTTTCCAAGAAGAATGTATAAGTGATAAGCTCCATCCAATGTTGAGTTTCTTCTCCTTGCCAAATATAACCGCACACTTTAAGAAAATGTATGAAACCTTCGTAAAATCGGTGGTAAAACTATATATGACACAACTACACTAGGATATAATGCTTGTTGAATGGATGTTTGCGATTTTCTAGAAAATTAAGACACGAGAATTTCCAAAATTTTATACATAGCACGAAAATGAAAATATTTTGATAAGTCGTTGCATGACTGGCGACGTCAAGCTTTAATCCGACGCCGCCAGTTGTCATGACGTAAACCGGTCTCTGCGTTTTCTCGAAAAAATTACATCTTTAGAATCTGGAAAAAATCCTGCAAAACATCCATTATGACTCGATACAAGCATTTGACTCTAACAAACACATATATACATCAATTTCAATAATTGTAATTCTCATGTTCACGTTCTTTTAAAAACGTATGTAATCTTCCCTACAATTATCTTTTTGTAAAATACCTTTATATGTAGTTAAGACGAGGTTAAAGACAAAATAAAGCATTTTCACAAATCAAACATGAGAATAAAAAACAATGAAAAAGATGTATGACGCACAAACAAGCAAACAATTAAGCATGGGTTGCCTCCCACGAAGCGCTTTTCTTTATTTATGAGTCTTGTAGCTAGACTCGAAGTCGTGCTCCTACGTGATTTCCTTACCGTCATCTTCTTCCAAAACAATATCTTCATCATTGATTAGTTCGTTATTGTCCAACTGATAATGTATCACACGTTGTCCATTCACGGTAAATTCTCTTCCATCATTGTCTAACAATACCACGGCTCCATTGCTCATTTTCCTCTTTACTGAAAAGGGCCCATACCATCTTGATTTGAGTATTCCCGAAAATAGTCTCAACCTTGAATTATACAAGAGCACCTTATCTCCTTCCACAAACTATTTAGGATTCTTTATTCATTGATCATGCCATATTTTCACCCTTTCTTTATATGTGATTGAGGACGCATAGGCTTCAAGTCTTAGTTCATCCAGCTCTTGAAGCTGCAAGAAACTATTCGACCATGTCTCAGAATAATCCATATCACAAGGCTTAAGTGCCCAGTATGCCTTTTGGTCAAGCTCAATAGGGAGATGACATGCTTTCTCGTACACTAAGCGAAAAGGGGTTGTCACGATGGGCATTTTATAAGCCGTTCTGAATGCCCAAGGTACCTCATCTAGTTTGAATGCCCAATCTTTTCTGTTCTGGTGGACCGTTTTTTCAAGTATTCGTTTTAATGCTCTATTTATGTTCTCTACTTGCCCATTAGTTTGGGGGTGATATGCCGTAGAGAACCTGTGCGGAACACCATACTTCTTCATTTTCTTCTCTATTTGAGCATTGCAAAAATGTGTTCCTTTATCACTAATCAATGCCTTGGGAATCCCAAATCGTGCGAAGAGCTTCTTAAGAAAATGAATCACTACCCTTGCATCATTAGTCCTAAGGGCTTGTGCCTCCACCCATTTGGACACATAATCAATGGCAACTAGAATGTATTCATTTCCTCCGGATGATGGGAAAGGTCCTATGAAATCGATACTCTAAACATCAAATATTTTGCAAACTTGGATATAGTTTTGAGGTGCTTCATCCTTTCTTGAGATGTTTCCTGATCATTGGCATGCATCGCACATTTGAACTAACCTCTTAACGTCGCGGAAAATAGTAGGCCAGTAGAATCCGGCATCGAAAACTTTTCGTGCCGTGACATTTATACCGTGATGCCCCCTAGATGGTCCCCCATGACACTCTCTCATAATCCGACCAATCTCCCTTCCAGGCTCCAGCAACACAATGTCAAATGATCTTATCGGGGCATATACGGAATAGGAAGGGCTCGTCCTAAAAGTAGTATTTTAGCGCGATGAAGAATTTCTTTTTATCTTGCCTAGTCATGTAATTTGGTAAGACCCTACTGGATAGTTAGTTAGCATAATCCGCATACCATGGCTCAATATCCTTAATGGCCATTAGCCATTCCTCAGGAAAAGAGTCACGAATCTCGTCATAGTCTAATTCCTCTAAGCCCGGGTTCTCCAATCGCGATAGATGATCAGCAGCAAGATTTTCAGCCCCCTTTTTATCCAAATCTCAATGTGGAATTCTTGAAGCAATATAATCCACCTAATAAGTCGAGGTTTTCATCTTCTTTGGAGAACAAGTATCGTAAGGCGGAATGATCGGTGAAGGCAAAACTACATTTGTCGAAGGCAAAAAGCTCTTTTTGGTGGTTGTGTAATTCTCTTGCGCCACATTCATGGTTTTGCTAGCATAGTAAATTGGTTGAAAATGCTTCTTTTCTTTGCCCAAATCGGCGCCTACAACATAATCACTAGCATCGCACATGATTTCGAATGGTTGGGACCAATCAGGAGTAACCATTATAGGAGCTTGGGTAAGATCATTCTTTAGGCAAAATGCTTCTTTACATTCTTCTGAAAAGTAGAAAGGAGCATCCTTGACAAGAAGTTGTGTCATTGGTCGGGCAATTTTTGAGAAGTCCTTAATAAACCTCCTATAAAAACCTGCATGACCAAGAAAGCTTCGAATGGCCTTAACGGTAGTAGGATATGGTAGTTTAGATATCGCTTCGATTTTGGCCCTATCGACCTCGATCCCATTCCCGAAGACTTTATATCCCAAGACAATTTCTTCTCTTACCATGAAATGGCATTTTTCCCAATTCAGGACTAAGTTGGTTTCTTCACACCGCTTTAGCATCTTCCTAAGGTTGGATAAGCAAAGGTCGAAGGAATTCCCAAACACCGAAAAATCATCCATGAAGACTTCCATGCTGTCTTCAATCAATTCATGGAATATGGCCATCATACATCGTTGAAAGGTAGCGGGGGCGTTGCATAATCCGAAGGGCATTCGCCAGTATGCAAAAGTCCCGTGAGGGCATGTGAAAGTAGTTTTTCTTGATCTTCGAGAGCAATGGGATTTGGAAGTATCACGAGAAACCGTCAAGAAAATAGTACCACTCATGCCCGCTAACCTTTCGAGCATTTGATCGATGAATGGTAAAGGAAGTGATCTTTTCGTGTGGCATCATTCAATTTTCTATAGTCGATACAAACACGCCACCAAATGACCGTTCTTTGAGGTCTTGAATTGCCTTTCTCATTCTTCACAACATCATTCCTCCCTTTTTGGGACCACTTGATGGTGACCTGGGGCCGTCTCGAAATGGGGTAAATTAAGCCAGTATCAAGAAGCTTGACGACCTCCTTCTTCACCACCTCTTTGATATTGGGGTTAACTCTTCTTTGAGGTTGAACGGTGGGTTTGTAATCATCCTCCATAAGAATTTTGTGAGTGCAAAAAGTAGAGTCAATTCCCTTAATTTCAGCAACACTCCATGCGATCACTCCCTTGTACTCTCTTAGAAGTTCTAAGAGATTCCCTTTTGTTCAATGGTTAGGGATGAGCTTATGATAATAGGGAGTTGATCCAATCCCTGAAGGAAGGCATATTCTAAATGGCTTGGGAGATCTTTCAATTCTAAGGTAGGAGGTTCCTTGATTGATGGTTTTAGCTTATTTTCCGGCTTTTGAAGGTCAAGAGGTTCAATCTCTGCCCTTCGTGGGTAAACGGAAATGGCTCCAACCATCTCAGTCTCTTCATCATCGTACATCATGCTGTTGTCGTCATTAATGAATCCGTTTACCAGATACTCATCAATACAACTATCTATATCAATAACAAACTCATCAACTTCTTCAACAAAATATATGGGATGATCGTAAGAGGAAGGACGACTCATAGTATCCTTGATGTCAAAGGTTAAGCTCTCGGACCCCACTTGTAAAGTGAGCTTGCCATCATGAACATCGATGATGGCGTGAGCTGTAGCCAAGAATGGTCTCCCAAGGATTATCGGAACTGAGTTATCTTCCTCCATTTCTAAAATCACGAAATCAACCAGAAACTTAAACTCTCCTACCCTCACTAGAACATTTTCACAAACTCCAATAGGATATTTGATTGGTCGATCAGTTAGCTGAATACTCATTCTGGTTGGTTTCAGCCCTGCATATCCGAGTTTTAGAAATAAGGAATGAGGCATTAAGTTAATGCTTGCCCCAAGATCTGCCAAGGCGTTTTTCATAGAGAGTGCCCCTATAGAGCAAGGAATGGTGAAACTACCCGGATCTTCTTTCTTCTTGGGTAGGCTTTTTTGGATGATAGCTGAACATTCTTCTCCTAATGTTACCAACCCTTCAAGCTTCTTCCAATTCGAGAGCTATCTTTTGAAATGTGTGCTATGTTTAGGGAGATGATAAAATACATCGAGAAATGGGATGTTAACAGCGGCCCTTTTTAAGTAAGATAACAATCTCTCATTGTCTTCTTCAGCCTTTTGGTTCTTTAAACGCGAGGGATAAGGAATCCGTGTGAGAGATGAACGTGGGATGGGTGTTGGTGCTTGTACAGGAGGCTCATGAGAGGTCAGAGGGGGTTCAGGTGCTCCCTCCTTGTCCAACTCAGGCTCATTGGTAGTGGGATCTTGAACCGGGTATGGTGGATCCTTGGTGGTGGTTCCAGATCGAGTAGTAATAGCACAAGTTGGATCATGCTGGATTGGACCAGGTTCACGTATTCTTTTGTGGAGTTCGGCGAATTGGTTTTCTAATTCAGCTTGTTTCTCTTGAATGAATCCTTCAAGGCCCTTTAAAAGCATCCCCCTTTTCATGGCGAATTTCCCGAGTTCTTCTTCAAACTTATCATGGATGGTGTATTCGGAACCCTCTTCCCCCTCATGTTTCCATTTTAGATTACCCCAAAGAGTGTAATCATTGTTCTGATAAAATACAAGGAGGGAAGGGTCATCATAGATGTCATGGCTGGAAAGGAGAGCTTGCTCATGATGTGTATTATCGTCACACTCATTCGCTCTCGTGTGACCCTCCACAAATGTCGCATATAAGGTATGGGTTAAACAACCTCTTAGGCTCTTGCGACTTTGTGAGGTATGCGAGCTTCTCTTGTACCCTCTTCATCCGATCGTCGAGAGATAATGGGCTATTATTCAAGGTAGCAGAGATACTCATTACGGTTATTAGCTCGTTCCAAGTATTGTCTTGGTCTTGGACATACTCCTCAATGCGGTCCAATCTTTCTTCTGCACTGAGATTGGAAATTTTTCGGCCAGTCGAGAAATCAATCCTTTTTTTATCATCGCGGGAGACATTGTTGTAAAATATTTGGACCAGCAACCAAAGGTTGATACCATGGTGTGGGGCTTGTTGAATGAAATCTTTGAAACGAGTCCAGGAGTTAGCGATAGATTCTCCATCTGTTTGACGGAAGTGAAGGATTTCGCTCCTGATGGCTGCAGTTCTCCCAGGAGGAAAGAACTTTTTGGTGAACTTGGTAGTGAGTTGTTCCCAAGTGAAGATGGACCTCGGAGTTAGCTTATCGAGCCACTCTTTGGCCTTTCCTTGAAGAGAAAATGGGAAAAACCAAAGTCTAGATGTCTCCTTGGATGCTCTATCAGCATAGATAGTATCCACAATTTTTAAAAATTGTTTGATGTGATGAATTGGGTTTTTGCTGTGGGATCTATGAAATTGACACACATTCTGGATAAGCCAAATGTCGGTGGCATGCAACACCTCATTGATCTATTTGGAAGGGTAGACGATGGCGCCAGTAAATCCATATGAGGTGGGAGAGGAGTAATCTCTAAGGAATTTTGCCTTCGGTTCATTGACGGGTTCATTGACAGGAGTAGCGGGGATTTCCTCACTATGTTGGCTCAGATTATCGTTGTTGATAGTTTCAGGAGAATTGGGGGAATGTGTGGACTCTTCGTCAGTCACAGCTTCATCAAAATTGATGGTGGTGCCTTGTGGTCCTGACTCATGGAGGGCTCTTCTTCGCTTATATAGCTCTCCATCGGGTTCGGCAAAGGGCTCAAGAAGGGTTTTGGTGGAACTACGGGTCCTAAGCTGTCTAAGGGAGTTGGTGGGGGGAAATGGTTGGTGTGGTGGCGGGTTATCACCTTCCATGATGAAAAGTGATGGATTACTAACAAAGTCACGAAGAAGGGGGATAGACTACAACGAAACTAAAAATGAGAAAAAAATCTTACTTGATAGGAATCAAGCAAGGGAACCTAAAAGAGATAGAAATCTAACTAGCTATTCTATTCCCCGGCAGCGGCTCCAAAAACTTGATGCGCGTACGAAGCGCGTTCGGGGTCAAAGGAACTTCCTTTTCGTGGAGCAAGTTTTTCAACACCCTAGTTAGTGAACCTAATCGTTGTAGTGTAGTATTGGGTAAGCCTCGGGTATTGATATCGTTCTCTAGGGGAATAGGAATGCTAGCAAGAAGTGTACAACGCGAAGGTGGGGTTGAAGATGATTATTTTTTATCTTTTATTGGTTTTTTAGAAAGCTAAGGGTAAAATCTCGGGGGAATTGGTTTGGAGGTGGTACTTCTACCGATTACTTCTACTATCTATTATCTAATACTACGGGTAGCTATGTCTATTTGATTGTGTGCTCATATGATGATTAAAAATGTGTTTACCTAGATAC
Organism: Chrysanthemum lavandulifolium; assembly: GCA_022545495.1. Classification (NCBI taxonomy): domain Eukaryota; kingdom Viridiplantae; phylum Streptophyta; class Magnoliopsida; order Asterales; family Asteraceae; genus Chrysanthemum; species Chrysanthemum lavandulifolium. The sequence continues at coordinate 144,652,348 of CM040245.1, read as the reverse complement.
TATTACTCCCTAGTTATCTTTTATTGTTGGTTGAATTGTCACGTCCTTATTCTTAACGCGTTGTGTTTTCTAAGGTTGTAGGGTGTGCCTATGCCCTAAGTCTTTGAGAATACCTTTAGGCTATTGCCTACGAAATCCGCTAGATTAATCAAGAACTAACTTTAAGGTTAACTTTGGATGTTTAGACTACGCAATCCGCTAAGTGATTCATAAACTAATGTTCACAAAGATTACTCAAGCATTTAAACACAATGATAGCCTAGTTGCACTCCTAAGCCAATTACAATTAAGATAAGAGACAACCTAACAATAATCAACAACTAGGTTTCATAGATCTAGGAAAACACACAAGAAATTTAGCTAGACATGTTAAACAAGCAAGCATACACACATTAAATGGAAGACATAATGATACTATTGGATTAAAACACTTATCTTGATGTGTAAAATAGGGTTTGGGACCCTAAGATGTTTTCCAAGTCGGACTACAAACGTTTAAGGTTTTTACTCCAAAATTCTACCTCTCAAAATACAGAAAAATTGAATTTTATATATAGATTTACACTTGCGATGGCGTCGCCTTATAGGTGGGACGCCGTCAGATCGTCGTCATTAGGGTTTTCGTCTTGGCCAAGTTATCGATGGGACGGCGTCACGTTGGAGTTGTGACGCCGTCAGTCTTCATATGGGATGTCATCTTGGTTCTGTATCTGGGCCGTCTGAGATGAAAAGTCTGAGTGACGCCCTTCTTCTTCAAAGCTTGACGTCGTCAGGTGTTATGAGCAAAAGTTCCACTGAGCCGTCTGGTGCATGTAATTATCAAATCCATATAGAGTGACAGCGTCGCCCTTTGATTGGGACGCCGTCAGGTTCAGTTTGAGCAACTTGAGTGGCTTCGATCTTGACTTTGCCATTTTCTTCATGTATTCACTCCTTTTCGTCCAAATAAGCATCATTCCAACATTTTGCTTCCAAGAGACCTAAAAAGTGAAAAGGAACAAAATTAAGCAGTAACCGATATAAAAGTGGTCGATTAAGGGCTTAAATGGCCCCTTAAAAGTGTACGTTTTAAATCCTTATCAATTTACAACAATTTTTTTAGCCAAACATTGGCAAATTTAACCCAAGTTTTAGTTTCCCAAAATATTGTATTCAAAATATAGTAAAGGACTTGGTAAATTAAAAGACTCCAATGGATGACTCCATGCATATGCTTTCATAAAAAGCTTATTGACGATCACCTGAAATGCATGAGAGAAAATGATCAACTATAAAAATAGTTAGTGAGTATACACATTTATATAATAAGGAAAACATTTGTAAGTAAGTCCTTATGGAAAAAGTCATATCAATCTATTCTATTACAAGTCCTGCTCATACAAAACTTGTAATATATAGATTCATACACAAATCCATGATAATGATGTATTTCCAAAAATAGTAAGTAAAAAATATTCAAAATACACTTGGCGGTATATAAAGTAAATAGCAAAAATCGTATGCTCTAGTGTAAATACTATAAGACCTACCGTGTGCTCCCGGTTCCTCGAGGAGGAAAGTGATACTAGGTACTCCCGGTTCCTCGAGGAGGTAGGTGATATTATGCATTCCCAGTTCCTCGGGGAGGTAGGTGTTTATATGCACTTCCAGTTCCTCGGGGAGAGACTACCCAAAATAACGCTATTCATTTATATCTACAATACAAATCCGGTTCCTCAGGAGTGAGTTGACATGTCTACATAGCCTACACCCTTCTACGGTTCCTCGGGAGTGAGTTAATACATCTAATAAAAAAATATATGCTATTGAAAATGCTTAAGTCTATAAAATCATACATATTTAAATTAATACGCGAAGATGGAATTTACTTAAATCTTTTATATCTTTAAAAATAATACGCAAGTAATTATTTTTTATCAAGTTCCAAGTATACAAAACCATACGTAATTCATAAAAGCATACAACCAAGATTTGATTCAAGTAGAAATAGTCATGCATTTCACGCCAAAAACGTATCATAAGCAGTAAAAATAGGGATGTGATTACTCACGAGCATAAATAGTAAAGCAAAAGTTCTATAAGTTCATGATAAAGCAAACAATATAGTTTAAGTATAGGTTCATGCATTTTAACCCAAATAAGTAAAGCGGTATTAGGGTTATTGATGCAAGACTAGTGGAATTGGAGAGTTAAGACCTAAATATAACTGTAAGAGTTGGAATTTTTGAAAAACCTTTTGAAATGAGTGATTTGTACCCGTTCCAACATGACCTTCCAAAACTGTCTTTTTATGACAAATACTCAGTTTGTTTCCCTATTTTCGTTTACCAAACAACCTCAAATTTTTACAAGACTACTGTGGTTAGAAATACCTTTCAAAGTAGATAATTTTAGACCCAAGAACCATATCAACAGACCCATTTTTCATCTACTTACACCCAAAACAAGTGAGCACTATCAAAAAATCTTACAAAACCAACCAAAACTATTACCCAATCATTTTTGTGACTACTCTAAGACTATAACAATCCCATTAAACTCGGTAGCAAAAATGGTTTAAAAGAATTTCCTATAGAACATATTAAAAGTAAGGTTTTTAGGCCTTAATGAGGCTTTCGGGTGCAAGATTGACTCTAATCGTCTTGCACCCTCACTATACCTCCAACAAACTTTCAAGAACCTCAAGAATAGGTGAAAATGAATCCAAACCTGCTGTTTTCTAAGTTCTTGATGGGTGGTTTTTGGGTGATTCTTTGGTGAAAACTTGTTAGAGATAAGTTAGAAAGGTGTTACGGAGTGTAAATCTTGAGTTTAATCAAGTTTTTGGGTGGTGGTTGATGGTGGTAGATTGGTGACCGATTTTGGTGATGGAGGAGAATAGAGAAACATTTGAAAAATACCTTGGAAGAGTGAAGGGTGTGAGAGAGAGATACTTGTATCAAAAACCTAAACTAATGATGAAAGTGGTTGGATAGGAGTGTGGGTTTTATTTTGGTCTTCCCTAGGGTGGCCGGCGTTGGGGCTTGGGGGGGATTATTATTATTTTATTTTTTTTGTTCTGTATTTTTATATATTATGTAAAGTTAGTTTAAGGATTTAAGTAGAAAGGTATAATTAAAAACGTAAAAATGCGAGTTCCGGGCAACGTAAAAAGTGGTAACTTATAAAATGACAGAAACTCATGCATACGAGTAACTTTAGTATTTTTAGTAGACACGGGAATATTGTAATATTTATAAGAAGTTTAAACAAAATCCTAGTTCAAAGGCGTGTTCATAATCGAGGTTTCCTAATAAAAAGACATTTTAATGATTCTCATGCTTCTTGACTTGTCTTGACTCGTACGTGATGATGTAAGCGCCGCTCCAAGCACTAAGTTTATTTGGATTTTGACTTGCCTATACGGGGGAGGTTCAGGTAATTATTCTGGAAATATTTTAGGATGATTTCTCACCAGAGGAATGTTCTGAATTTGTTCCTCCTCCGGGTCTCCTTTTTATTACGTAAGTCAATCCAATCTTACTGTTATGGCAAAGCTCCTTTGCTCTATCGGAAATAAATCGCTAGTATATGACTTATTGGCTAGGTTCAAGTTATAACCTAACTTCATTTCCTTAGTCCCCAAACTTATGACCTTTAGTATATACTACAGTGTATGTCTCGTCTAGCTTCCCCGGCTCTAAGTCAACTAGTGGCCTAGATTATAGTAAGGTAAAACATCTTTCGGTTCAGTGTTAAGTAGTATAGATGGATGGAGACTATTTAACTAGAACGTATTGGTCTTTACGTTAGGGGTCCTATTTAGTTTAGGGCAGGTTCTTCTAAGGTGGTCCGGGCTTCCACATTCGAAGCATTCCGATCTTCGCCTGTTGTCTTCAGTATTGTTAGGATAATATTGGACATAGTGTCCCGCCTGGTTACACCTGTCGCACACTAGACAATTTCCCGAGTGATGGTAACTTTTTCCTGTACATATCGGGTGTGTGCCAACATATTCCCCGACTCCTGGATTGTCACTCTATAGATTATGGTCATCCTTTTCCTCTTGTTCTACTGATCATGATCTTGGCTTCTCTGATGGTCTTCATGCCTTTTCCGCCCACAATCATTTCCTTTTGGTGCTTTACCTGACCTGATCGCGTCATTAGTCAAGCAGTATGCCAGGCCTACAACAGTTTGTAGGGTGAGTGGGTTGGATGAGGTGACATTCCTCTTGATTTCAGGGATCAAACCTCAAATGTACCGATCAACCAGCTTCTCCATAGTGGAGACCAGATGAGGGACCATTCTGGACAACTCATTGAAGTGGGCCACGTACTTGTCAACCTCCACTCATACCATCATATGGTTCCAAAATTCCGCTTATAATTTCTACACTTGGTCCTTTCTATAATATTACTCAGCCAACATCTTCTTAAACTCGTCCCATGATAACCCATTAGCAATTTCTCTTTCTCTTTTAAGCAACTGTGTATTCCACCAGGTTCATGCTCTACCTCGAGCAGACCCGCAAAAAAAACCTTGTTCCCATAATCACATTCAGTGATGTTGAGTTTTGACTCAACATTCTCGAACCATGATAGCAGGCCAACGACACCATCGAGGCCATAAAACTCCTTTGGATTTTATGCCATAAAACTCCTATAGCTGCATCCATGGCGAGTGTTTGAGGGACCTACTCCATCATTGGTCCGCCTCGAGTTCAGGTTTGCCACGATGTGAGTGAGGATGTTTGCCAGTCCAACAACATTGTTGTTTGGGTCTACATTGTTGTTGACTCATGAGCGAGTGTTCCTTGCAGACATGATTCTACAATCGACCAAAACATTTTGTTTAGATAAAGTATTAATCAATCAATAAATTTTAAGCGATATATATATATATATATATATATATATATATATATATATATATATATATATATATATATATATATATATTAAGTTTTAAAATTTGACAAGATAATATCACATAAATAATGTATTAGATGCTATAATTTAAATTTTGCATAATAAAATAATGTGAGTAAAGAATTATAAATGAAGCAACATATCCATAACAAGTTTTTAATAAGATAGGTAAAGATAATAATAATATTCATTAAAATTTGGCACTCAACCATACATAATATCCTAAAAGGTTTTAACCACGATAATCAATTAAACAAAATACCAAATACGAAATGTTTCCAAACAAAATAAACCAAAAGTCTAATGAAAGTAAAAGACTACTGCAATACAAAATGGACTAAGCCCTAAATACAAGAATTATCACAACACAACATCATGATCAGAGAAAATAACGATGCTTCCATGGCCAAGTATCATGCACTCCTGCCATCCTCAATGGCTACCTCCACATCCTCTATGGTTCCCTCGAAGTCGTAACGCAATTCCTGTGAAGAATTCGACAGGTTCCTCAAGCTTACAAGCTGGCGGTTAAGCTTTCTTTTGAACCGGTGGTTCTCCATCATAAAACATTGCATGGTGTTGAACTCCCGTGTCGTCATCATAGATCGCGTGATGTATACTAGCTGACAGGTGAAGATGTCAACCTCCACGTAGGCATAGGGATCAGACAAAGATGGTCCTCCTGCATGAAAGTATGTGGATCCCAACGGTCGTATGGGACTGGAAGGCAGTGGTGGTGTCTGACGTGTCAATGGTGAGATAACAATGGTAGGTGATTGTCTAGGAGGACTAGCAATCCTATTGCTGCTAACCTCTCTCTCGGGGGTGTTCGGAGCGCTCTCGACATTTGTCTGAAGGTCTGAATACCAATGCTCAATGGGATCGTAAATGCGAGTTGTATGAAACGCTAGAAGATGATATGTGTGTGATGCAAGTTTTCAAGGTTTGATATATATATATATATATATATATATATATATATATATATATATATATATATATATATATATATATATATATATATAATGTCTCGCTTACCTATGGTCCACCTTATGCACTCACGGCGGTGTGCCGGTCATGTGTAGTGTAGTATTCGGTAAATCCGAGGTCGTCCCAAGAGCTATGTGTATGGATTCTAACTTAAATCTAATGTCACGAATTAAAAGGGGATTGATTGATTAATAAACTAATAAACATAAATGAAATGCGGAAATTAAATAGATTTTAACGCAGAAGGGGAAAGTGTGCTAACCTAATTACTCATCCTATCGTGTAATGTCTAAGTTTTATTACTTCCAATTGATTCAAGTGGGGTTTAAGTCGCTAAAACAACATTTGGTCAATTCGTCCTAACCTATCAACAAAGGCTCCTACCCGACGTCAAAGGTTTACCCCTTGGGGAGTCGATGGGTTCATAGTCACCTAATCCAAGTCATTAAGTACCCTACATGCAAGATTCGAAATAATGAGTGCCAGGGCGCTAGCATCTTAGACACTCATCCCTAACTTCTTAAGTTCATCCAGACGACCGGTGATCATTTGGTCAGTTTGCACAAGAGAGGAAGGGTCGTCAGTTGGACAATTGTTACCCTCCCAAACTCTATTTAACTGCTTAGGGTCAGTTGGTCAATTCTCCTAAGCAACTAGATACAACCGCATTTCAAAACTACAGAAGCTAGGGTACCTACCAACGAACTGTGCATGCATACATTAGAAACAATTATACGGAAGCATGAAAACATAAACACTACATTTAAGGAATCATAACTAGGCTAGCACCAAAGGTGCTTAGCCAAACATATAGTAAATTATACCAACAAAAATGAATAAAACATGAATTGAATTGAACATAATATTTGATACAAATTACTTGATGTAGAGCTAATAATGATGATGATTGCAAGTGAATTTTTCCTTGGAAAATGGCTTGGAACTGTTGGAAATTGCCATGTAGTGGTGCCACTCTTGGAAAATAGCTTGCCTAATTATATCATCTCGACTCATCCGTTTAACATCTCATGTATGGAAAATATCATCTCGTCTCATCCGTTTAACATCTCATGTGTGTCAATATCATATCGACTCATGATCCGTTTAACATCTCATGTATGTCAATATCATCTCGTCTCATCTGTTAACATCTCATGTGTGGCAAATATCATCTCGACTTTTAACATCTCATGGATCATGTATGTCAACATCATATCGACTCATCCATTTAACATATTATGTGTGGCAATTATCATCTTGACTCATCCGTTTAACATCTCATGCATGTCAATCTCATCTCGACTCATCCGTTTAACATTTCATGTATGTCAAATCATCTCGACTCATCCGTTTAACATCTAATGTATGTCAATATCATCTGGACTCATCCATTTAACATCTCATGTTTTTTTGGTGGATTTTAGTGTGCCTTAATCTTAATATTGCTAATATTGTCCATATAATATTCAATTAGGGATAACCGATACCCGCGGGAAACCCGAAAAACTGATGGTTAATATTAATCGGGTATCCGGAGAGATATGTGGCGGGTACGGGTTTGGATATTATAAACGAATGCGGGCACACTAAAACCCGCCCCGAACCTGAACCGTTGCCATCCCTAACTACCGGCTATAGCCGGTTTTCACTCCCACGTCGGCACCATTAGTCCTTTTTTTTTTTTTTTTTTTTTTTTTTTTTTTTTTTTACAACTCCACGTCATTTATAATCAAACCCAACTACAACTTGAAAAGTCAATCGACAATTAATCCCCTTTTAATCCCTTTACCCAATCATTTGTAAACACACACAATAATCAATAAAACCTAATCAAAACACACATTTTTATGGCAAACACACACACGGAAACGATGAATCCAGATAATAAAAAAGGTATGTTTTTAATGTTTTCACATATCAGTTGATAATTCATTGTACAATAATTAGTAACAACATTTTGATCGATAAATGGTGATAACTGATTCTAATGTAAAATGGGGTTGTTTTATATTTGATAATGGTTTTTATGCTATGTCTAATGTATGCTCTATTTTTTTGTGCCTAGAACCTTATTTGTGTTGCCAGTAATGTGCCTAGAACCATTGTTTCATACCTAATTAAGTGTTTTGTGTTTGAGTATTTTTTGTTGCTTGTTTTTTAGTACACTGAGAGGTCTAAATCAGTGAGAGCATTGGAATGTGCCTAGTTTGTGATTGGATAGTAATGAGAGTACCTAGCAGACTTGTTTGTGCTTGGCCACCAGTGACACTACAAAAGTCAGCCTAGTTTGTGATTGGTCATCATTGACAGTTCAAATGCAACCTATTTTGTGAGTACCCTGAGAGGTCCAAATGCAGCCTATGAGAGTACACAAACAGGTCCAAATGCAGCCTATTAGAGTACCCTAAGAAGTGCAATGTTTTTTAGTACACTGAGAGGTCCAATTGAGACTTTAATTGCAGCCTAGTTGGCCACCAATGAGACTTGAAACGCAGCCTAGTTGGCCACCAATGAGACTTGAAATGCATCGTCCAACATTGCTTCATTGTTTGGGATACCACAAAAGAGGACCAAATATGAGAACACAATGGATTCTTCTGAAATGGTAAACCATCAAAATGTTTTTTGATTGTGATATAGTTTAACATTTTAATCAATAAAACTGATCTAACAGTTGTTATTTGTAGATGTCATACAAATTTCTTTGAATTCAAGCAGTTCAAAACAAAATGATGCTGCTTCGAACATCCTTGCTTCGTATTATCCAAATCAACATTCCTTACATCAAAATTCATCAAGCTCTGAATACATATTTGATGATTCAAGTACTGATGCTGAGGAAGTGGAACCTATCAAAGCCATTGAACCTCTAGAGGAACTCCCATCTCAAGCTCCTATCCTGGCTCTCCCTGTGCAAGTTCAAATACTAGTTGAAAAGGCACATAAAAAGAAATTTACTCAGGATATTGTCTTGGGAATACCATGTAAGAAAAATCCTATAGGTTTTGGAGCACCTTTTACCAGCCATGGAAAAGGAAAAAGGAAGATGGATTAGGGATTAGTGGATTAGGGGTTTAGGATCCTATAGGTCCAAAGATGGATTAGGGGTTTAAGATTTTGAAAGAGGCTGCATTTGTGTCCATGATCTTTGGTTCATGATTTGAGTTCTTCATTTGAGATGAAGCCTGTGTAAAAACTTAAAGTTTATTGTTGAATGTAAAGTTATGTTAATTTTTAATTTATTCAAGTTTATGCTTTAACAGGTTCAAAGGATAAAATCCATAGGTCCAAATTCAAAATCATTTCAAACAAGGTATACTAGAGTTGTTATGTGCTTGTGGCTAAAGTTGTATACCTGTATACCATTAAATGTTTTGAAACACATGGTATGTTGAACTATTAAGAGGTATGGGAAAACACAAATTGGAAGAGAAAGAACCCTTTCTATTTCTCTAGCGATGAAGAATCTGGTGATGCTGACACAAAGGGGTAATATATGATCCATTTAATAATTGTTGTTTTGCTAATTTTATAACATTCTCTAGACTTAATCCATTATACTCATTCAACTTGTAGGTAAATGAAAAGCTCAATCCTCTCAAGCGACTCCCAAAGCTCAATCCTCTCAAGCTAAAGCTTTGAGACCGAATATTTAGAAGAAGTTTGGAACAAGGATCGCTACACAGGGGAGCAAGAGCAAGGGAAAAAGGAGGGTTGGAGTTTTATTTCATTTCATGCTGTATGTGTAATATGTTGTAGCAAGTAACATAGCCAAACTTTATTTTGGGTCTATTAATGGATGGGCACATGCTGCCTTGTTAGCCTACATGGTTGAAACAATTTGCTATTATTTTTATGAAGTGACAATTGTATGAAACAATTATAACGTATCTGTAATTATAAATATTTGGTTATTCTGAAGTAGTTTATATAACTATGTTTATGATATGTTGGAAGTTCACTATGTTTTATCTCCATTTATCTTTAAATTGTTAGGTAACATGGTGCTTGTTCTTAAACCATCTGTAAGTTTCCGCTTCTTAAAATATGTTACATTGCATATAGTATCAGCATGGGTCGAATTGCAGTTTTGGAGCCAATTTGCATATTTGGAGAAAAAATGCAGATTTTTCAGTTTTGAGCCTAATTGCAGATTTTTCAAAAAGACTCTGGAGAAAAAAATGCAGTTTTGTAGCCTAATTGTGGTTTTTAATAAATGATATTTTTTTAAATAATTAAATTATTAATTCAAAAGAATTTGGAGCAAAAATTTTGATACAAATTTTTTAATTTTAAATCATGCACGCCTAATTAAATGCAGTTACCAAAAAAAAGACCCCTCATATTCATCACAACCCTCTTTTCTATCCTAAAATATAGACTGCAACCAAAACATAAAAATCAAATCTTATATCACCATTATTCAACAAGCCAGAATCATTTTCTTGCTCAAGAGTCATGGAATTAATTCAAGCCGTTGATACTGATCTTTTGGTTAATAATTATGATAATGAAAATGATGATAACAACATAGAATATGAATCCGAGCAGTATTCTGATGATGAAGATGCTCCTGGAACCAACCATTCAGATCGGAAACTAGTTAAGGGGGGCATAACCAGGCCATGTAAGTTTCGCATGCAATATGGAAAACCTGGTGGAATAAAGATCAAGGTAACCTTCGATGAAATGAATAGGGCATCGTGGTCACACGTGTTAGCCTTAATAGTTTTATTAGAAGTGATGGTCATTCACATTTAGGATCTTTATATCGTGTGTTAGATATCGTGCTAGAATAGTCAACGGGCTCATGGATTGGACTAAGCTAAATGGGTATTAGTTTAGTTAAGCTTGCCTTATATCCAATCTAACCCATGTCTAAGCCCACGAAGCCCATAGAAAGCCCTTTAGGGCATCTTGTATTTAGAGTATAAATACCCCTCAAATGGTCATTTAAGGGGTGTGCTTGAGTGTGTGTGTGTGTGTTTTCTATGGAATATACAACTTATTGTTTTCATCTTTCTCTACACATACACGGTTTTATAAACATCAAGTCACCATCTTTCTCATCTTTATTTCTTTCTTCTAAACTTAACGTTTGTGTTTGTGTTGTTCGTGTTATAGCGTAACGTGTTGGGTTTGTGATAAGGTTGGTAGTTTTAAGGTCCTACAATTGGTATCAATCGCCTAACAATGGTTTAGGAGTGTTTTGGTTGGCGTTTTTGTTGTAGTGTATGCGTAGTGTTCATTCTCAAAGATTCACGCATAAAACTTTAATTTTGCACTTAAATCTTCAAGATTCTTATGGTCAAAGGTTTATATAGTGTTAAAGATTCTATTTTTGGAAAAAGTTGAAGCTTTATGTGTTTTACATTGTTTTAAACTAGTTTTTGGTTAGTGGTTCATTTCTACGGCGTAAGCACAAAAAGCATTTTGGGTGTTTTGGTCAAAACAATCTTGTTATTTGAGTGTTTTTAAGTTATTTGTGCATCAAAATTGGTTGAATCATTGGAAATTTTTACAGTAAGTCAAAACCCTAGTTTTACGCGAAGAAAAGTCAAAACCCTATTTCTACGCGTAAGTTTCACGCATAACTTTTGGTGAAGAATCTTCGTGCAAAAGCGGTGACTCGAGCTTCCTCACTTGGATAAGTGTGTGGAACACCGACTTTCGGATATCTTTTACGCTATGGCGGTGTAAAGGATTTTGGTTTTAAACCAACTCTTACGCATAAGCGAAAGCTTACGGTAAACACTCTACGAAGGTTAACTCTTACGCGTAAGGTACTTTACTTCACGCTTAAAGTTTACGCATAAGACTTACGTTTAACCTTAGGTTTACGATAAGAATCCCTCGCCTAAGCTCTTTACGCATAAGGACTCCTACGCATAAGCAATCCCACGCATAAGCATTCATTTCACGCATAAAACGAGTTTACGAGTAAGATTTTGAGTAAAACTTCAAGCGGCTATAACTTTTGAACCGTAACTCCGTTTCGATCTACCCATCAAAGCGATCGTGATTTGACTTCACTTTACTTAAGATTAAAGAGAGGGGCGGGCGGCTAAAGGCTCAACGGAGGAATAATTTGATTCTCAATCCGAATGTCTCCATATTTTTTATGGCGTCTCTCTTATTATGATTTTGGGTTTCTCAATGGATTTAGTTTATTTAGAGTCGCAAGGGCATAATCGACAATTGAAATTACGAGGAAAAAGTCGATTCAGAGAACAAGGAGAATAGACCGCCGAATCAACTAACCTTCAAATCCTAAAAATGCTCCAAACAGAAGTTATTGAGGTTTGTAAGTTTTTAGAGCAAATTTTCACTACAACAACCGAGCTTAATCTTCATCAAACACAACTCCTTTATCGTTGAATCGATCCTATATCAACTTTATCATATCATACCTTCATCAATGGCAACTCAACAATACATTCATGTAGCCGGTGCCGAAAACCGTCCTCCTATGTTGGAAAAAGGTGGTTATCTTCAATGGACAAGTCGAATGCTTCGTTACATCAAGACAAAACATAATGGAAAATTGATGATCAAATCCATTCGGATGGACCCTTCATACCTCGTCAAGTCCAAGACCACGGAAATGTTGATGCAACACCTCCGTCCCACCATTTTTTCGTCTTTAAAAGAATCGAATACTCAAGAGGATCGAAGCAAGTCGAAGCGAGATGACATGGCAATTCATATTGTCCAACCGGGTTTACCAAGAGACATCTTTTCTTTATAGAGCGGTTGTGAAAGCGCTTTCGATATGTGGGAGCGTGTTAGACGGCTTTGTCATGGGCGAAATTGGTCAACAAGATACGGAGAACAAGGCGCTAGCTCGCTTGGGAAAAGTTTACATCTACTCGGGAGAATCCATTGAATCCTACTATGGAAGGTTCGCACTTTAATGAATGAGTGATCGAAACAAGTTGACACCCGAACTATCGTGAGCAACATCAAGTTCTTGAACAATCTACTAGAAGAATGGGGACGATATGTCACTATTGTCAACCAAACAAAAGACTTACATCAAGTGAACTTTGATCAACTCAACGATTTTCGAAACAAAACCAAAATGAAGTGAATGAAGTCGGGCAAGAAAGATTAGCAAAGAATCATGACCCATTGGCACTCATTGCAAAGACTCAAACTCCGGTGAATACACAACAACAAGCTTCCTCATCTTCCACTAACAACAACTTGCGACAATACATCCTCAACAACAAAACTATCCACTTGAACAACAACATTACCGGGAATAAGGAATCACCGATCTTGAAATAGAACCGGAAGAAGCTTTGTCTCAAGCATTTGCATTCTTGGGTAAAGAATTGAGGTCGCTATTCCACACCAACTAACAACTACCAAAGTTTCATCAAACACTGCAGAGCAAATTGCGGTAGGGTGTGAACATGGGTAATCAAAGACAAATGGTTGGAGTTATTGGGAATCGGCGAGGATATCTCTTGGATTTCGCATGGGTAATCAGTGCGGTTCGAATCGGTGTCGGATGGGTCGAATGTTGGGAATAGAGCAATGGGTAATCGAATGGGAATGTTGCTGACTCCAATCGTTGGGAATTATGGAAATATAAATCGGGGTAATCAGTTACGTGTTATAGCTGTCAAGGATTGGGTCATATGGCAAGGATATGTCCAACTAAGCCGAAAAAGAAGGATCTTGCGTATCTTGTAAAGCTATTATGTTGGTACAAAAGGAACAATCTGGACTTCAATTGAGTCTTGAGGAACATGACTTCATGGCTATTATGGATGATTTGGAAGACCTCGAGGAACTCAATGCAAATTGCATCTTCATGGCAAATCTTGAGGAGACTAAGTCGACATCGATTACGACGCACCTCCGTCTATGACGCCAACGCGATGTCGAGGTACCAATCAGCGATCCATGTTATAACAATGTCATATTTGATATGTTTACTCATGACGAACAACATTACGTGACATCGGCAACTACTTATGATACTTACGGACAATCCGAGTTGTAGCAATACTAACTCGAGACTCGGATGTGGATCCTAGTGGAGCGTGTGACACAAAATCTGAGGCGATGAGGAAACACGTGCTTATTTTGAATCATTAATCAATAAGCGTGGCATTGAAATCGAGAAAGTTAGAATGGTCAATCGCGAAGTTAAGGCGCGAATGCTAAATTGACACCGAGCTTGAGAGTTACAAAGAGAATGCAAAAGCCTTTGAATTTCGGAAAAACAAAGAATCAAAATTAGAAATTGGTTATCGAAATTTGGTTTCTAAAGAACAACTTTGCAAATCAAGTATAACACACTTGATGTGAATTTGAACTTGAAAATTAAATCTTTAAACAAGGAAATTTCGATTTAAATAACCAACTTTCCAAACAAAATAAATGTTTTCTAATCTTGAAAAGAGAAGAAGCGGTTGATTCTTGATTTTTCAAAACGAGAAGATTCTCTTCTTGATGAAATTCTTGATAAAATGAAAAATCCAAACTTTGGAAAATTTGCTTCTTAAAAGCGGGTCATTCTCGCTCAAACAATCAAGATGCTTTCTAATCAAGTAAATCCGCGTTTTCATACTAATAATAGAATGGCACTTGGTAATGACCCTTCTTCGTTCCTCAAGAAAGCTCGAAACCTCATAATGTGTTAAACAATGGCAATGCTTTACATGAACCCATTATTGTTCGTGATTCTCTTGAAGCGTTAGAACTATCCGAGGAGAGTAGATCAAAATGAAACAAAACATCCGAAATCAAACCAATTGATTATAACAAATGGAACAAAATTAACGGAATTACTTTTGTTAATAAAAAGAAAAGTCAAAGTTTTCCATCACACCAAGTGTTTCAAACAAAGAGTCAACACTGTTTCAAAATCTGTTTCAAAACCGGTTGTTGTCTCAAATTCTCTTCGAACATTGAACAAATGTCTTCAAACAATCCTTTTAACACAAGTGATGCGAGAAGTATTTTAGAAAATGTGAAAACTAGAATTGTGGATCTTCAAGACCTTTGTTAAAACTAAAACCAATATCACAACAAACATCGGTTTAATAGTTTTGATAATGAAAATAAGGTATTTTGAAACTCAAGTTGCCCTCATTTGAATGCCATCGGTGCAAGGGTAATTCATTTTGAACAAGCATTTTGAAAAAGCAGTTGATTTTGTCAAGGACCATAAATCCTGGTAAAGCAAGCTAATGATCGTGTTGAACAAATCAATATTTTGGAAAATTTAAATGACTCTCTCTTGAAGATGTTCAAACTCGATATTATGTCCATTATTTTACAAACATATTACGTTGAAGATCATGAAAGACTCAGTCTGAGACCTCCAAAATTGTTTCAAAATATGAAAAAGCACTTGAGAAACTTGAAAAGAAAATGTCTCATATTTTAAACAACTTGATCGAAAAAGCGAGGAATGCAAGTATGACAAAGCGTCGTATGGCGTGCCTACAATGACATGAAAGCGAAAAATGATCTTTTGAGGACTCAACTGGAATGTCAAAAAGGAAAGGCGGTGGATACTAAGATTACAAAACCATTAAATCGGAGAAAACAAATGTTCCCAAACCGGTTTTAAAACCAAAATGTTTGTTTCAATGCCTCCTCCAAAAGTCAATGAGAAAATGATTTATCAAAGCAGTCACTCCACATGCCTTGCCTAAACAAAATGGTGATAAAGGAAAAGCGATTATCGAGAAACCAAAAGTTTTAGCTCTGGCCTTTTAAGATGAGTACCACTAATGCGCTCGCCTCCACATCTAAAACATATGGAACAAACGACATAAGTTTAGAAAAGCACTCTAAAGAGACTAGGAAAGATGAAACCACTTCTCTAGATAAGATTGTGAATACTAATGAGTGTGCCTTACCTTCTACTGGGACTAGGAAGCACCTCTAGGAGCAAAGAGACTAAAGCCTAAGAGCAATACAAGGAACAATAGAGTCTCGCTTACCTCTAAGAGTAGTCGCTTGAATAAAGAGAAGAAAGTAGAAGAACACCCTAGGGTTTACCGCTTTATAATATGAAAGACATTTCATCTGAATGTAATAAACCAATGAAACTTGCTAAGTCTAATGAATGTGTTGAATCTCTTTGTTTAACTTGCAAGAAATCTTTAACTAATGTTCATGATGATTGTGTTTCTAAGAATGAGATTGTTAAGCCTGTTAAGACGAATGTTCCCAAAAGAGCTTATGCTAAACGAATAGGAAGACTAGTTGCAAGACTTAGGCTTTACACTACTAATAGGGAGCATAATGTTTACTTTAGGGATGACATTTGGAAACCAACGGGTAGAACTTTCACACTCGAGAATGGTAGAATGAGTGATAAACCTGTCTTACCAATAGATAACTTCTATGAGTGTGATCAGGATTTTACCTCTAACCCAAATGAACCAAAATCAAAATGGTTTCCAAAATCTTCTTCTTCTGTTATTGGCAGGTTATCTAAATATGTCTTTGGATCGTCGACTCGGGTTGCTCCAAGCACATGATTTGGGAATCTAAAAGTGCGATCAATTTCGTTTGGCAATTCATGGGAACCGTACGTTTTGGAAATGATCATGTAGCATCTATCATGGGTTATGGAGATCTACCTTTTGAAATTATTTGATCACTCGGGTTTACTATGTCCAAGGGTTGGGACACAATTTGTTTCGATCAGGCGGTTCGTGATGCGATTTAGAGGTTGCTTTTAGGAAAAATGCTTGCTTCGTTAGAAACTTGGATGGCACTGATCTCTTATCTGGGAATCGTGATACAAACTTGTATGCTATCGACATCAATCAAATGGCCTCTTCATCACCAATATGTCTTATGACACGAGCATCTGGAACACAGTCCTGGTTGTGGTACAAACGGTTATCCTATCTCAATTTCGACACCATCAACAAACTTGCCAAAGACAACATTGTCAACGGAATTCCAAAGTTCTAATACACCAAGGATCACCTATGTCCATCATGCGAACAAGGAAAAAGCAAAAGAGCATCATATAAACCCAAACCCGTACCTAGTTTGGAAGCAAAGTTGCATATGTTGCACATGGACTTATGTGGCCCAAAGAGAGTTGAAAGCATTAATGGGAAAAAGTATATTCTTGTTATCGTCGATGATTATTCGAGATATACATGGGTTAGGTTTCTAAGATCAAAAGCGAAGCACCGGGCATCATCATCACCTTTACGAAGCGAATTCAAGTACTTCTTCAAACTCTAGTAAGGGTTGTACAAGCAGACAACGACACATAATTCACTAATCGGGAGTTAAGAACTTATTTTGAAGATGTTGGAATCACACATCGACATCGTTGTTAGAACTCCACAAAGAGAATGGGGTAGTTGAAAGAAGAAATCGTACTCTTGTGGAAGCTCGCGCACAATGCTAATTTATTCTAGTGCACCGTTATTTCTATGGGTGATGCTATTGCCTTTGCTTGTTTCACTCGAACCGATCCTAATCCATCCAAGATTCAATAAAACCCATATGAAATTGTGAACAACGAGAAACCCGATATCTCTTACTTTCACGTGTTTGGCGCTTTTTGCTATCCAACGAGCGACGAGAGAAGATCTAGGTAAATTGAAAGCTAAAGGTGATATTGGAATCTTCATTGGATATTGAGATAACTCTAGGGCATTTGGGGTGCATAATGAAGAACTAGGAGGATCATGGAGCGATGAATGTGAAGTTTGATGAACTTTCACATATGGCTTCTAAGAGACTCGCTCTAGAACCCGCACTAAACCCATGAACTTGGACACATCGATTCGGGACTCGTACCTCAAAGAGCTCAATCAACTTCGTTTGACAATCCTAAAGAACAAGAATGGGAGAATTTCTTCGAGTTAATGTTCGATGAATACTATGGTGGAACTTCGACGAATGCATCAAACCATCATTCCGCTGCACCCGCTCAAAATCATCCTCCACCACCAACAGAAGATGCATCTACAATGGTCGAAACTAATGCACCAACTACATCAACATCATCTACATATACTCCAGTTCTTGCACCCGTTCTACCAGCAGTTGATGAGCAAAACCTAAACCAAAATGATGCAACGTTAGATGAAGACTTATTTGAAAACCCGTTTGCTACGGAATCAGCTGAATCATCTTCTAGCTTACGAGAACCATCTAACTCGCATATGTTTAACCAACGGTATCCTTCTACTCTGAAGTGGACAAAAGACCACCCAATTGAACACGTTATTGGTGAACCTTCAAGGCCAATTCAGACGAGACGTCAACTTGCCACCGATTGCGACTTATGCATTTACCTTTGCTCAATTAGCAATATAGAGCCAAAGAACATTCGCGAGGCAAAGGCAGAACCCGCATGGATAGAAGCGATGCGGGAGGAACTTCTCCAATACCGTCTTCATGACTCTTGGGAAATGGTTCCAAGACCAATTGACATTCGCGTCATTGATCTCAAATGGTTATGGAAGAACAAAGGGATGAAGAGATGGCGTAATTCGCAACAAAGCTCGTCTTGTGGCCAAAGGATACGAGACAAGAGGAAGGGATAGACTTTGAAGAGTCATTCGCGCGGTAGCTAGACTTGAAGCGATCGGGATATTCTTAGCCTATGCGCTCACAAAACATCATGGTTTATCGGATGGACATTAAGACCGCGTTCTTGAATGGAACTCGAAAGAAGAAGTGTACGTGAGTCACGGAAGGCTTCATCGACTTGGAACATCCGGACTACGTCTACAAACTCAAAAAGGTAATTTATGGTTTGAAACAAGCTCAGAGGCGTGGTATGACGACTGTCCTCTTTCCTTATCCTAAAAATTTCACCAAAGGGCAGTTGATCCTACCTTGTTTACACAAAATGCAAAACGACATTTTGATTGTTCATATTTACGTGGATGACATCATCTTTGGGTCCACTAATCCGAATCTTTCAAAACATTTTGAAAATCTCATGAAAAGCAAATTTGAAATGTCCATGATGGGGAACTAAAATTCTTTCTTGGTTTACAAATACATCGGTCCCACGTGGAATTTTTATTAATCAAGCTAAATACACAAGCGAGATTTTGAAAAATCATGGTATGGATAATTGTGAGTCTGTCGGAACACCAATGGTAACTTCACCAAAAATTGGAGCCGATTTGTTTGGGAAAACTATTGATCCGAAGAAATATCGAGCATGATTGGTTCTCTCATGTACCTTCTTCGCTAGTCGACCCGATATTCATTTTGTTGTTTGCTTATTAGCACGGTTTCGAGCAAAGCCTACCGAGCGCACCTCAAAGAGGTTAAAAGGATCTTCGGTGCACGAAGACATCCATTCACAAGGGTCTTTGGTATCCGAAGGAATCGGATTTAATCTAATTGCCTTTTCGGATCACGGACCACGCGGTGACCAAGTTCTGACAAAAAGTACATCGGAGGAGCACAATTTATGGGTGAAAAGTTAGTCGGTGGTCTTCAAAGAAACAAGATTGCCTTGCACTTTCAACCGCTGAAGGCGAGTATGTGTCTCTATCTGCGTGTTGTCCTCAAGTTCCATGGATGAGAACACAACTCACAGATTATGGCTTTACTTTCGATAAAATACCTATGTATTGTGACTCGAAAAGTGCCATAGCCATATCATGCAATCTGTTCACCACTCAAAGACTAAGCATATCAGTCGCTATCACTTCATAAAAGAACACGTGGAAGAAGATCTTGTTGAATTATTCTTCGTGAAGGCGATTACCAACTCGCCGATCTATTAACTAAAGCCCTTCCAAAAGAAAGGTTTGACTATTTAGTTCGACGAATTGAATCTGAAGCCTAACCCCGAGGAGTTAGAACGTCTTCTCGAATCCTCGTGAAAATGATTTTCAAAAGCTTCATTTGTAAATATTTTTAAAAACAAAATACAAAATTTGAAAAACCAACAAAAGCAAAATAGAAAAATATAAAATCTTTCAAAAATACAGAAACAATATAAAATCAAAAATACAAAAATATTCTTCTCACGACATGTCTCTTGTATAATCAATATTCTGTACGTTTCTAGAAATGTCATTCAACAATGATACGGGTATGTACAGATGCTTGAGCGAGAGTTCTTTATTGTTTTCTAAAACATGTCGTTTCTCAAAATTTCTTCATAATAATGGCTTTCGTATATATCGATGAAACCGGACCGAAATGATGACTTTTGATTATTTTTCAAATCAAAACTCGTGCTTTTAATGCAAATCACTAGTGTACGCTTTAGTGCACTACATTTAAAATGGTGAGAAATCATCATCATCTTGAGCACCTTTTCAAGATTGTTCAAAAAGATTTTTAAAACATTTCAAATATTTTGTGCTCAAGATAACTCCCTCTAAACCCTTTAATTGATTATGCTTTATTAAAGGGGGAGCTTAAAACATAAATGTTCCAAATTCATGCTTAAATCATATCCGTTTGTCTCCCTAAAAGAATCTAAAAATGATTTTAGTCCGTGGATATCAAAAATATCATGATTATGCTATTTTTGAGGGGGAGGAGACGTGATTAAAATGTGATCAAAAATGTTTAATGATCGGTGTTTGAATCTCAAAATAAGCTCGACTCAGACGGAACCAATGAATTGAAGGGAATCAATGTTAGTAAATGTACCATCTCGAGAAACTTGTGATAGATATGCACTTTCATGGGTCTAACCTCCTTTTCAAGGAGTGTTTACAACTTCAAGTTAGTTATTAGAGTTAGTTGTCACCTAAAAACTGACAATGGAACTCTTTAAGTAGGCATCGTAACCGTGTCTCGTGGGGAATTGTCTATCATAAGCCAATCAATTCAAAAAGTGCGAACTCGACTCTCTCTGTGCAGATTTTAGTCAAAACCTATAAGCACATGTGAAGGGGGAGTGTTTCTGAAAATATAAAACTCTCAGAGTGTTCCAAACATGTTTTCCATCATAAACACTTTGAGTGATTTTCAAGAAAAATGGTTTTATGGCAACAATAGGACAGTCATGGAGTTATAAGGTGACTAAGGATAGGAAATCCGTCCTATGATCCGCAAGAGCCGGAGGGATCTACCCAAGGACATCACAAATAGTTAGCATTAGAAGTCCTTAGGAATGATTGAAAAAAGGAGTAATGTGAGAAAGGAGAAAGAAGGGGTTGAAGAATCAAAAAGAAATGTAATGAAAAGGGTGAAAAGAAATAGCCCTCCATATTCAACCTTAGGGCGAAACCGGGTTCAATTCATCACTCTTGGTTGTCACTAGATGACACCGATATTGAAGACAAAGACGTCATGGACCCGATGGCGCATCGCACTAAACCTCCTTGCCACTCAATTCCTCTTAAAAGGATTTGTTTCATTCTCACTGGGAACCCTACATAATCTATCGACTTTCTCTTAAAGATTGTTGATATTGAAGAAGGAGACCCTCTCCTAGTCTCCGCTCGGGAAAACCAAAATGCACTATTGAGTCTAGAGCCACGAGATTCATCAAAAGATCTCATAGGAACACTTGACATGACATCGCTTGTTGTTCATCAATAAGGGCACAAGTGATATATTCTAGAGTCCCACGCAGATCTTAGCAATCTGCCGAACATTTATGAGAAGTTTCACATCTATGATCTTGATGATTGAATGGAAACTCTGCCGAGGTCAACATCAGCGACCACGACGCAGTCACCGGTAACTCCCGTGGATTACGCTTAGTGTGTCTCAAGCGGTCTAAAGTCGTGGGGTGATGCTTGGTGTACCTCGATGACTCATCCGAGCTGTAGGTGTATTTGGTACATCGCGTTATCTCACTTGTGGGACTCCAGTTCGAGAGCGGCCTTTGTGAGAATTAGAGGCGTGTTTTCACACTATGCTGTTAACACCCTCAAAATTCAAACTTGTAAGTGCCGGAATCCGCTTATTACTAACCTATTTTTATGTTTTCTTCTTATGGAAGCTCCGGAGCGGATTGATCATGCAGATTCTCCACATTCTCATACCAACAACACATGAATGTTCTCATCAAAATCAAAGGCAACTCAAAGTTAAAGATGATTCTTCGTCAATGTCAAAGAATCTACAAAGTGTAAAGACTCGAGAACTTCATCATTGGAAACTCAAAGTCAAATAGAAGTGTGAGCATGGTGGAGAAAGACGTGGAGATACCTAACCAACAAAGTTGACAACGGCAGACAACCACATTATCTGATCACAATGCATGAAGGAACAAAGAATCAAGACTATTCTATATCTACACACAAAGTTCAAGCTCGAGAAAAGTAAAGACCTATTCAAGTGGAGCATCTTTTGAATGACCACCCCTTAGAGGGAGATTGTTAGCCTTAATAGTTTTATTAGAAGTGATGGTCATTCACATTTAGGATCTTTATATCGTGTGTTAGATATCGTGCTAGAATAGTCAACGGGCTCGTGGATTGGACTAAGCTAAATGGGTATTAGTTTATTTAAGCTTGCCTTATATCCAATCTAACCCATGTCCAAGCCCACGAAGCCCATAGAAAGCCCTTTTGGGTATCTTGTATTTAGAGTATAAATACCCCTCAAATGGTCATTTGAGGGGTGTGTGTGTGTGTGTGTGTGTGTGTGTTTTCTTTGGAATATACAACTTATTGTTTTCATCTTTCTCTACACATATACGGTTTTATAAACATCAAGTCACCAACATCTTAATCTTTCCTTCTTTATTTACGCATATGTTTATGTTTGTATTGTTCGTGTTCCTACGCATAAAGTGTTGGGTTTGTGATAAGGTTGATATATCTAAGGTCCTACACTAATGATAGCGAGACACTAAACATAAACTTCTTAATTTATATTGCAGGTGTAACACCCTAAAATCTAAAACATGCAAAATGACCAAAATGCCCTTGCAATTTTAAAATTTGATTTAAAAGCTTATAAAGTGCCAAAATAAATCCCAAACTTCTGGAGACGAACAAGATATGAAGTAAATTAATTTTTACTATTACATATTAATATTTTGTAAAGTACTAGAATTATGAAACACTCAAAATATGTCATGTGGGTTAATAATTCATTTAAATTACTTATGTTATAATTATTATTAATTAAAAGCAAAATAACTATAAGTAACTTAAGAAATAAATTTCAAAATTGGAAACCATGATTTGGTCTCACCTTGGACCGAGTATACAGCCCATCCCCAAAAAAAATCCACCATCACTCCCTAATTAGCTAACTTACCATTTTTCTATTTTAAAACCCTAATATCACTTTTCTCTCCCAAAATCATACAAGCCACCATAAATTCTAAGAATATTTTTCCTGTGATCTATACACTGCTAGGAAGCCAATAAAATTGACAATTCAATTTTGAAGGCCTGATCTATTTGTTGTCAATTTTGTTCATATGCAAGGTAAAATTCATAATAATTCATACGACCTCCATAAATTCATTTTCCATTTTCCTGAGTTCCTTACATCATGTGTGATCTGTGAAAATTGATTAAAAGGTTTATGGAGTCGCTTTTCTAATCTTTGGAATTTTGGAGTCGTTTTTATCCTAACCGAGAGGAATAATATCATCCAGCGTGTTCTAAACGTTCTAAAATTTATATAGTATTTTTCTTATGTTATATTCATCCTATAGGTTCCAAATAAAATAATAAAAACGAACCATTCATGGTATACGAATTATTTGAGAATTAAACCCTAAAAACGTGTTAAAACCCTAAATAATTAGAAACGAATTTTATGGGTGTCAAACCCATTTTATTTAACACCTATACGACCCATATGATACTGGAAAAATGTTCATTCGAATTTGTATTGTCTAAAATGGCCTTGTCGAATTATTATTTATAATCGGGTTTTTATTTAAAAAATCGTATAAATGGATAAACAAAATTGGAACGATTGACCTAGGGTTTATGTTATGGTCTAGATCTGACCTTAAAGATGAAATAATGATGGAATAATGATTGGTGTTTGATTTGGGGAATTAGGGTTAGGGTTTGATGATTTTATCAGACACCAGATTGAGTTTTCAAAATAAAAAGGGTTGTTTCAGTAAATTATAAAACTTGTGGACTATTTTGTAATATACTTTGGACCAGGGGTGTTAGTATAAAATGTAACATGAGGACCTTTTCATAAAATATGTGACTTAGGGTTTATTTTGTAATCGGTAAATTTGTAAACCGAAATGTAATTATTAAATAGAGGGGCTTGTTTGTAAATTCTGGAAACTTGGGGGTATTTCGTATAAATAAGGATAATGAGGGTGTAATATGTAAAATTGGACACTTAAGGGCTTGTTGTGTAAATATGCTAAATAAGGAAACTTTCTAAAAAGTGGAAACCTTCTATTTTTGGAAACCTGCTAAATATGGAAAGTTACTAAAACTGAAAAGCCGACTAAAATAAGTAATCTGAATTAAATAAGTTTTTAATAAAACCACCATGAATTCGTGTAGATTTGGGAGATGGAGTTTGCTTCGACCTTGGTATTTCTGTTGTGTTTCGTTTCGGTATATAAGCATGATATTCGACCTTACCTCTTAAGGTTTCTCATGATTCGTGTTCATCTTTTGATTCTAGCTTTGGACTGTTATGCTTTTACTCTGAGCCTTCTTACTAGGGCTTCCCTATAACCTTGCTATGTTTCCTTTGATTGAATCTCCTATGTGAACTGTTTAATGTGAACCACTGATATGAACCTTCTGATTATGAACCTTTGATATGCACCTTTGATAATGAATCTTTGATATGAACTTCGATATGAACTTCGATATGAACTTTGATATGAACTCTGATATGAACTTTGATATGAACCCTTATGATATGATATGACATGATTATGATTTGACCCGTCGCTTGATACCCGAGCAAAATTTGTTTCCTAGTCGGGGAAGCGTAACTCGACCGTGTCATTGATGCACCAATGGCATGACTTTAGTGTGGTTGAGTGATGCTCCACATCGTCCCCATTTTGATATGATTATGAGCTCACTATGTGTATATGATTTGGCCATTATATGTTTTGGGGGCGATGGATGCATCCTAAATTTGATTTGTTTCGAGGATTTGATCCGATTGGAGCTTTGTTTGGTGAATGATGTCGGGTGCAATCCCGTCTTCACATTTACGGGAGCTAGCTACTCCATTTGTTACCGAGGTCTCCTCCTATTAAGTATGGTATTCGAGGTCACCCTCCGAATACAATGGCTACTTATGATATGATATGATATGATATATTTACGGGCTCGGGTAGATTTGATAACCTTACACTTTTGATAACCTATATTGTACCTTCAGATTCCCAACGCACTATAATCAGACACTTGTTTATTACTCAAGACCCTTATATGACTCACTCTACTACCAAGATATATATTACATTGCTTTGATCATCACACTCTCATTCCGTTATTTGGACTATGGTTCCATTCACGTACCGGGTTATTATATGTTTATTGGATTTGGTTATGCTATTCATGTGTTATGTGACTACTGATTACCCTGTTATGATATGATTAACATGCGATTATAAGATTTACCTGTGGTCATCCGATGATATGCTATCTTACTGTTCTGTGATCCTTTTAGATTTGTCTGGTAACCATGCTTGTGTGCAATCGATTGTTGATATGTTTATCTTTTGTACCTCGTTCGATTAATCTCATGGACTATGACTATCCGTGGTGTACTTATCGCTTGTTGTTGACCCGCCATGTTGCATTTGTTTATGCTATGGTTTGATTGGGTAAATGGTTCAACTTATGACGCCTAGCTTGTTAACTTGTTTAATTGCCCTGCTATGTATTTAATTCATTTAATTATAGTGTTCATCGTATTCCTACTTGTTACTTGTGATCGCCATGTTTTGACTACCGTTATGATAATCGATCATGTCTTCAATTAAGAGTTTTGACCGTGTGAATTGCCATGCTCACCGATTAATTAATTGCTTCGCTTTCTGTAGATATCTGTTGGCTTGTATGTATTTTGATTTCCTGAATTGATTGTATGACTTATACGTTGTGTGGATGCTATGCCTGCTATGTTTGCTTATGTTTCAATTCTTGTATGTCTGATTTGTATGTGCTTGTTTATATGTCATCGATGCTTTGTTTCGCTTCGCTCTCCTTGTTATCTGTTCGTTTTTGGATATCTGTATAATTGTGTTCTGCAGGATCTTCTTTGACTCATTACTCTCATTTCGCTACGACTTGTTATCCGTTCCTTTGTTTCATTTGCATTTCAGATTTTATTTAGCTTTCGCTTTGTTATATCCGCTCACTGGCTTTTAAGCTCACCGCATTTCTTTTCCTCGGCGGTTTTAGGTTTGAAGATGGGCTTTGATTGGGAGAGTTGGATTATCCGAGTGGACTAACCCTAGTTACCTTACTATTTGGACTTGTTTTACGGGCTTTTCTTTTGAGATTCATTTTATTTTAACTTTTGGATTTTGTATATTCCCTTGTAAATCTTTGGTTATTATGACTTGGTACATTATTATTTAAAGAATTCCGCTTGAAAATTTTACTTGTATGTTCTGATATGACACCAGACTGTGACACTTCTACCCTTGTCGGGTTGGGGTGTTACAGCAGGTGACTCCAATGGCCATTAATAATATATATAGCAGCGCTCATGAGGTGGACGGAACTCACTCAAGTGTTGTTGTACATGATAAAGATGCGATAATTCAGAAGAAGTCTAATGAGCTTGTAACTTCGGAAAAGGTAATGGAAACAATGGTAAGTAATAAAACATCCCCCTTTGATTTTTGAATTTTACGTACATGACTAATATACCGTGTTTTATATATACATATAGGAACCTGTTAAAACTGTCAGACCTAAGAAATCACCTAAGTTACAACAAAATGGGTCTCCAGATTCCCAATCACAAGGAAATGTGTCTCCAACACTAGAACTACCAACATTATATATTTCAACATGTTTCTTGTTATTCTTTTGTTTAAATAATTTCTGATATATACATGCAAATATTCTTCTTTTTAGACATTTAAGTGCAAACTGTGGCACTTAAAGAGATTAAATGTTGTTACTTTAGGTACCGTGCACAAGTGTAATAGAAAACAAATGTTGCATAACCAAGAACTCCCAAAAGATTGCTACAAAGTGTCAATTGAGTCATCGTTAGTGGATGTAGCATGCATACCGAACGTATGAAATAATGGGTTAAAAACAATTAAGGAAGGCATAGGTGGTTTCTTTGCATGGCCAAAGAGTCAAGTTGTTTTTGCTGAGGAGGTACATACACGTGTTTTTTCAACCTACATATATATAATTCTTTATATTTAATTTAATGTTTGATACAAGCGCCTTTTGTTTACTACATG
This sequence comes from Chrysanthemum lavandulifolium, assembly GCA_022545495.1. Taxonomy (NCBI): domain Eukaryota; kingdom Viridiplantae; phylum Streptophyta; class Magnoliopsida; order Asterales; family Asteraceae; genus Chrysanthemum; species Chrysanthemum lavandulifolium. Next base: position 144,625,117 of record CM040245.1, on the reverse strand, counting down.
TTACACCACCAACTACGATACTAAAGCTTAGTGTGACAATTGGACCAAAATTACAATCAAGCGTAAAATTAATTATTTCTCTCGTGACGTCGTGCAAAGGCAAGTTAGACTGCTAATACTCAAAAGACTTTAAATTATGGTAGTTGAGAATTTGATTATGTACGACATTACAATTGTTTATTTAGTTCAGTTATATACATTCGAGTTTTATTCAATTTTAAATTGCTTTTTGCTTTTAATTCTGTTTTATAAATATATATATATCTATATGTATATCTATACTCCTTATAAAGCATGCATATCCCCAACCAAAACACAACCCTCTTTTTTTAAGATTCAGCCATCCAAACCTACATCCAAGCCTAAATTTACACACATCAAACCAACACACAATCCTAAAAATTACCAATCCAACCATCATCCAATCCTAACAAAACCAATACCAACAAACACCCACCATCCAATCCTATTTACTTCATATTTATATTTTTTATTTAAAAAACACACACTTACACCACTATCCCCCAACCAAACCCTAATCCCAACCAAACCCTCTCATTCTAAAAAATACCACTCTCTCCATAAAATACACACACACACACAAAACACTGATTTTAAATAAAACACACACACCCTAATTCCAACCAAGCTCTACTCCCACCCACCGCGCCACCACAGCACCACCGCCGCCCACAAGGTCACCGCCGCCACCACCGTCCCCACCCAACCACGCTTTTTGTGGTACGCTTTTTTTATACATCCGAATTTTTTCTTCATAAATATGTTTTGTTCTTAAAATAAATTAGATCCGTTTTTTATTTTCTTAAATATGCGTTTTTTGGTCATAAAAAAAGTAGATCCGTAATTTTTTTTCCTTAAATATGCGTTTTTTGGTAAAAAAGAAATAGATCTTTAATTGTTTTTCATAAATATGCGTTTTTTTGGTAAAAGAAATTAGATCCGTAACTTTTTTTTCATAAATATGCGTATTTTGTTTAAAAAAAGTAGATTCGTAATTGTTTTTCATAAATATGCGTTTTTTGGTTAAAAAAAATAGATCCGTATTTTTTTTTGAATAATTATGCGTTATTTGGTAAAAATAAAATAGATCCGTATTTATTTTTCATAAATATGCGTTATTTGGTAAAAAAAAGTAGATCCGTATTTTTTTTTAATAAATATGCGTTATTTGGTAAAAAAAAAAAAGATCCGTATTTTTTTTTAATAAATATGCGTTATTTGGTAAAAAAAAAGTAGATCCGTATTTTTTTTTAATAAATATGCGTTATTTGGTCAAAAAAAAAAGATCCGTATTTTTTTTAATAAATATGCGTTATTTGGTAAAAAAAAAAAGTAGATCCGTATTTTTTTTTAATAAATATGCGTTATTTGGTAAAAAAAAAGTAGACCCGTATTTTTTTTTTAATAAATATGCGTTATTTGGTAAAAAAAAAATATATCCGTATTTTTTTTCTTCATAAATATGCGTTTTTTAGTTAAAAAAATATATCCGTAATTATTTTTCATAAGTATACGTTTTTTGGTAAAAAAAAGTAGATCCGTAATTTTGTTTTCTTCTTAAATATCGTGTTTTGGTAAAAAAATTGATCCGTAATTTTTAAGTTTTTAAAATCCTATTTTTAAACAACCGCAAGTTTTTTTTTTTTTTTTTATATATATACTTTTTATTTAAAGATCCGATTTTTTAGATCTACTTTTTTTTATAAATCTGTATTTTTAAAGATCCGAACTTTTTTAGATCTAATATTTTTATTTGTAGATTTATTGATTTTTTGTAGATCTGTTTTTATTTTAAACATCCGTATTTTTTGATATATCTATTTTTTAAAAGATCCATGTTTTTTAAGTTTTTTATTTTATTTATCTTTTTTTTTGTAAAATCCAGATAGATCCGATTTTTTTAGATCTAATGAATTTATATTTGTAGATCTAACATTTTTTGATTTTTTTTGTACCGCCACTCGCCGGAGCAATAGTCGAATAAAGAGTCGGAATCATATTTATTGCCGAAATAGTATGCTTTATTTTTAAAATTGTTGTTAATATTTTTTATAATGGTTATTGTTAATATTATTATGTAAATTGTTTTTAATATTTATTGTGTAAGTTTAGTTATAATAAAGTTTATGGCTTAAAGTTTGTTATAAAGTTTATATTGTAAATTTTGTGATAAGTTTATATTGTAAACATTGTTATAAAGTTTATTTGGTAGATTCGTTATTAAGTTTATATTCATATGAAGTTTATTGCATAAATTTTGTTATTAAGTTTATAGTGAAAGTTTGTCATGAAATTTATTATGTAAACTTTGTTATAAAATTTATGTAAACTTTGTTATGAAACTTATGGAAAAATGTGAGATCTTCTGATCTTCGCAACCTCCATTATTGAAAGCTCCTGGCATAAACCTGTTATTTGGTGAAAAGATTATATTTTGGATTTTTGGTGCTTTATTTTCATTTACAAATTCTAATTTTGTTTTGAAATTTTTAATCATGGAACCGAAAATGAGAAGGAATCCAAAGTGAAATGGTTTGAAATTTGAATCATAGGAAATGTGATTTCTTGGTAAAAGGGTCATTTTCAAATCACCGTATGAGATAAAAGTACCGAGAAATTTGAATCATAGGAAATGTGATTTCTAAACTAAACACACGAATTCAATAACAACAAAATATCACATTATTTTGACACACAAAATTTTCGAAAACTATAGACCCGCTACTATCAAACATTTCAAATAAAAAAATATTACCGAAAATGATTCCCTTACGCTACAAAACAATTTGCTAAAAATTTTATTCGTCAAAATTTGGTCAAACAAGAAACCAAAGAATTAAACTAGAAAACATAACGCCTCAAGGAAGCTATTTATCCATAAATATGTGTTGCCGCCACAATGTACCAATACCGGACCGGACCAACGTGTTCAACCGGAACCGTGTCGCTTCGCTTTTCGGCTAACCAATTAAAGCCATCCGAAAATGAACCGAGAGAGACCCGTTAAACCGATACAACCGGTGAATCGGGTCTCATCGAGATCTTTTCACGCTCTATTTTGAACGTTATATGAAACATTTACCACAATATCGCATATCGTTAATTGTCGCCGCTAGAAACCGATGCGCTAGGCACGGTACTGCTCTATATATATATATATATATATATATATATATATATATATATATATATATATATACACACACACACACACACACACACACACACATATATCTCTATATTATATATAACATGAGGCATTTGGCATTAATGCCACCTCAATGCCATGTCAATGCCACCTCAATGCCACCTAAGCATTATATGTCCACCTAAGCAATATTTTTTAATTTATTAGAAATTTCCGAATTTTTTTTATTTCCTAAGCACTAAATTTCGGATTTAGAATAAATTTTTTTGTAAATTTCGGAATTTTATTAAATATTTTTGAAATTTTTTTATAAAAAAGTGGCCTTGCAAGGATTGAACCTTGGTTATTTGGATAAATAACTTGTGTATTTACCACTTAGGCAACAAGTTATTTTGATAATTATGTTGCATATTATAATATATAAATGCCTATAAACCAATGCAACAACTATTTTAATGAGATAAATACTGTATATATTCCTTAATTATAGTTGAGGTCTTTTTGATAAATATAAATCATTCCTTTAAAAAAAATTAGAGTCGCTTTTAATTATCTCTTCAGATATCAAAAGCTCAGAACCCTAAAACACATATAAGCATCCATTAATCGTTGTTCTATTCCGTATTCAATTCAATAACGATTGATTACGAGGTTTGTTTTCTTATAAACTTGATGATGGCTACGTTTAATTTTCTACCATGCATGCATTCTATGTTTAACTTGCGGTTGGTCGATCGCTATGAGGACGCCGTCATCATACCATTTTTCGGATAGGGATTATTTTGGTATATCCATAATATATCTTTGTTTAATTCATGTGTTTATGATTTAAAGTTTTGATTTTAATTATTGTTTAAATATAAAGATTTGGATTTTGCTTGATTAGGTTACTAACTTAGGCTAAAGTCAAGCATCATTAGAGACGACGACTGACTCGTGCAAGTAAGCCAATTTATCATAGTTCCTTTATTTTCTATTGTAATATTATCCAGTTCCTAGGATTGATGATTGTTCATCGTGATATCAAGCAAGTAAGTATGTTTCTGATGAGGTTATTAATATGTCCCCTGTTTTTGAGGTTGTTGATTAAATGTTTCATCGCTTTTTAGGTTAATTGTGAACCTTTCGTGACGCTGTGTTTTTCTTCTATATTCCATTGGTTTAATATGTCACCATTGCTTTAATATGTCACGCGTGTACTTATTTTGGATTTGTTAATTTCTAACTAAATATTTAGTAAATCCAATTATGAATTATCTGTTAGCCAGCTGTATCAAACAATTGAGAACACATTTGCTGTGGGGGCTACTCAGAGATTCTCTTGCTAACGGATCGTGATGGGAAACTTACTGGGTTTGTTTGTTGTTTTCATGTTTCAACTGCTTTCTGTGTTTATGTTGTTTTATGGTGCATCTATTTAATCATTAGGTGTACAACTTAAATTTGTTATTGCTGCAGGGTGGATAATATAAGGTTGATAAAAAAGAAGATATTCCACAAGCTATCAAAATAGCTCGGGAAGAATTGAAGCGTGTCCATTTTCCAAGCAAGAACTGCCAGTAAGGTTGAAGGTGTTGAATTATATTATTTTAACATCGTTAGGTGTCATGAGAAGTTGTATATAACTGTGATTTTGGCAGGTGTGTTTACAGGTTGGTAGGTGTAAATTGGTGTTTGCAGAGTCCCAAAGTTATAAGAGATCATTGTTGGTAACCCGCATAAGCTTATGGGCCTGGGATTCATGACTTAAGTTACCCATAAGGAGTAACAAACTTAAGATACTTGAGGTGGTAATAGAGGTCAAAGGCCTCAGATTTTGGATATTTAGCATTTACTTGAATAACATTGGATAGAGTTGGCTTAACTTCTCAAAATATACCCTACCACATAGAGTTTACTTATCTTTAGAATTAGATGTGTCTTATGTTCGTCAATGTGTTATCACTTTTATTTGATTTTCGCTCATTTTCCGCTCTGTCATTTTGTTTTTCTCAGATTTAAGGCATTTTCTATCAATTCCTGCAGGTTCATATGTGAGGAAAACCTGTTACTGTTATTAAGGGTATGGTTGAGATTAAAGATGGGTTTAAGAATTGTACAGATCAAGTGATGTTGTAGAGTTGGTTGTGGTTTTTTGTTCGTTGGATAATGAGTGAGATTGTTGTTGTAAGTAGGCATGCTGATTAGATGAAACAGATAGTGGGTAGAGATTGTAAAGGGGTCTGATCAAGTATAATATTGTGTGATAAATGGGTTTGAACCTGATGGTTCCTTGAGTCTCTGATCCTGAATGAGTAACTGAGAAGTGTGACCCTAAAACCAGAGCCCCTGAACAGAGTAGCTAATACCATAACATTACCTTAAACTCTTTAAATTTTTATACTTTTTTTCATGCATGACTTGAATAGAATTACGATATGTTATTTGATGTTTAATGATTTTTACTCATCGCTTAAGTCGCCATTGATATTAATAAGTGTGGATGCTGTCTTTATAACAAAATTAAGAGTCAATTGCATTTTCTTTTGGGAAGGCCGATCGATGTACATATCTTTTCTCTTCCGTGTTTTCGCAATGACTCCGATGGGTTATTGGCATCAGTTGGGTGTTTATGTACTATCAACATAGCGGGACAAGGTATCATCTTATCATACTTTTTTATCATTAAGATGTTTTATGTTATGCTAACACTTTATCAGATGAAAATTTAGTGTCATGATCGTTAATCATTTGTTCTTACTATTGCTTTGACCAAGCATGGCTACAAACTTGAAGATCTTACTCTTTAATCTGAGGTACACTTGTCTACAGATTGCATATCTATTTCTATCTGCTGATTTATTGTGGATACTTTTTCACGGAATTGAGGTTTCATTACAATGGTGAAAATGCTAATATGCTAACAATCATTTAGTGAGTCTTCACTTTATTTTTATGACTATTAGTTGCCTTGCTGTCCTATGCACGCCATCGCTTTGATCCACTTAGGCATCACTAGAAGTGGCAATGTACTTGGTACACGTTTAATGTTTACCTGCAAATTTTCTTATTAATGGATTCATTTTTTCGCTTACTCTAAAATTGCTACACATTCACTACGTGTTTTTAAAAGAACTGTCGTGCAATAATCAACGAAATCAAACGCCTCTCATTATACGAGCCTAATTTTAATGTTACGACTCTCATTTTGCTGTTCATGTCGGGTTGCTCAAACTTATTTCACACAAGGTTATTCAACTAACCTTATTTCAGGTTGCCTATAGATTGCTTCACACTAAAATATTCATGGCAGGTGTTTCGTTTTGCTTACATTGGTTCTGCAGGAGCATCTGGCAACATGTTATGGAAGGAAATGTGGTTGTCGGTATTGTTCAAAATAGCACCAAAGAACAAACAGGTTTCATGGTTAATAGCTACAAGGTTACATACATCATCCACGTATTTTTTGCCTTAATAGGATTCCTTTTTATTGCTACTAATGATACTATCTTTCCTATGTTTTCAAGGTGGTACCAGATAAGTTGACAAACGCGGTTGGTTGTATGGTGTACCCAGTGCTCAGCGGGACCATCAGCTTAGCCTAAATTCCGCCAATCATTTTTACTGCGGCGATTTGTTGTATTTGATTTGGGTGTTGTGGAGCAAAATTGAGCATGAAGTGGTTACCTTAAGGAAGTGTGTTCTGCAGTTGGAGCAAGATAATGTTCGAAAGAGAACAAGAGGTTGAGAACGGTTAGAGTCTCACGATATAAGTGTCACTTTTGCTCACATGGAGAAAGACCGAGTCGAGAGGACCTCTACCGCTTATGGCTTTCTTATAGATTCTCGGGAATATGATTCGACAAAGAGTTGTCAAGAGAGGCCAAGTGAGGTCATTGATGTTCTTGCTCCTTTGGGAGACCCAACCATCCGAGCCACAAGGATCACCTCATGACACGCAGAGTGTATTTTCATTGTTGTTTCTTTTATTATCTAATCACTAAACGAAGACTATCGCTAGTAGAGTCGGTAGTATTGGTTGTAATGACTTTGTCATATTCTATAATACAATGCAACAATGTATTAAATCTTTGGTGATGAATGATGAAGTTACTATCTTTTGATTTCTAATCGATGTCATTGTGATTTCTTTTATCGTTAATTCATTCATGCATGTAATGACTATATCATTATGAATTCTCATCAAAATTTTCCTTGTGTTGTGATTGAATCATGTCACCAAGGAGAATGTTTGTCGCAGGTTGAGCGGTTTGTCGTTGAACGAGTAACCAAAGCTTTGGCGTATGACCATGCCGCAAGGGAAAATGCGGGGGACCCGTAGGTGGAACTACGACGTGGTTGTACCTACAAGAAGTTTTGGGTTGAAACCCCACCAACTTCAAGTGGAATCAAGGAGTGAAAATCCAAGTAGGTATTTTCTTTATAATCTCATTTAACTAAATTTTTAACGTATTTATAGGTATTAGAAGCATTTAAAGGGTCAACTTCAACAACGCCAACGATATTTGCAATGTCAAATCCCACAACCAATGGTATGCTTTGTATCACATAAACAATTTGTCATGTACATGGTTCTTAAATGTAATTAGATTTCGCTTCCATGATGCTTGAATGCACCCCAAAGAAGCATTGTCTATTGTTGTAGAGAATGTTATTTTCGCAAGTGGAACCCCATTTCTTTGGATCTCGGTTTGTCTCCTAATATTTTTATGATTTAACCTTTACAATTCTGAGGGCTTCGTAGATTATGGAATTTGATTGTGCATAAAGCTGTTCAAATCAAATCAGTTTGACTTTAAACAAGTTTCTCCTCTTCTACGTTCGTTTATTCTATCAAAATTTCTTGGTGCTTTGTTATTTATTTGATCTATTTATTGGAAATGGACATATTGGCCATTGTAACCAACGAAACAACATGTATTTTTTCCCCGGTCAATTCTTATTCTGAGTCTATAATACAAATTTTTCATATAATTTCTCATCACTTTTAATTTTTTTAAAAACAATTTCGTAGTATTGGTCTTGGTACTTTGTCTCGACTCAAGAATTGTTTCAATGGCATGTTCACAGTCGGTGAGTGGTAAGGTTCTTAATCATATTTCCTCCCATGCTAATGAACTTTTGAAATGGTAAGTTTCATTTGAAATATTACCTTTCATGTTACTTGAATGCCAAGTGAGGAAGTGATTGGACAATAGTTTAACACACGACCTACCAAAATTGACATATGGTTGTTCAATTCTCACCAATGCATTGTATAAAGAGGCTATAGAAACGAGCATCAAACTTGGCTTCAAAAGAGAAGGTACTTGCATACGATTGTGATAATGTTACATTGTATGCTTATTTCACATTTGATTATTGATTGCGTTTTATATGAGCCATTTTGTTTATCAAAAGCTTAATCAAGGAAGAAATTTGTTATGATTCTGGATTATTTTTTACCCGTTTGTTAATGTATGGCTTCTGATGTATGTTGGCTAGGTCTGAAAACATGGCTGTTAGGAATTAGAAAATTCCATGTTAAAGAGTCGGTCACCCCAATAATGGTCTAGCATATGTTAGCTCAGATTTGTCGTTGCTTACGTTATTTAGCGCTTTATTAGTTAGTTTGTAGCGTAGTTTAGTTTAGAGCAACACCGTGGAGGAAGGACGGGTCTTTACCATCGTATCCCCGATCCACAGCCGATAGGAGGTCGGTATTTGTAGTATAAATACCCTTCCATCCATGGAAGGGTGGTGCTTCTAATCTAATATTTCACTTTTGTAAACCAACTCTCTAGCAAGAACACTCTCTCTCTACTTTCTCTCTCTAAAATGGAAAACATGTATTTTGATCTCCCAAGACCACCCGAATCATTCAACACAATAATATTCGATCCTACAATTGGTATCAGAGCCTAGGTTTTGTTGTTTGTGTTGATTCTCGTGGTTCGATTCATGGTTTTGTATGCGGTTTGTTAGACTTGGTGATTGTTTGATGTGTTGTTGGTGATAGCTGATGTTGTTTCTTGAATATGGTGTTAAGGTGTTATTGTTTTGAGTTGTTTTTTAGTCTTAATGATTTCTAAACGTGAGTGATGTTTTGGTCAATACTGGTTTTAAATGAGAATGTCTAAACGTTTTTAATGATTTCTAAACGTGGGTGATTTTGTGGACTGGTTTTAATGAGAACGGTTTTTTTAACATGTCTTAAATCAATCCTAGTTTCATCTCCTAGTTTCATCCGATTAAACGGTTTTAAATGGGTTCAAATATCATGTTTCAAACCGATTATTGGTCTTGTATATGGTTTTATCGGCTTTTAAGATTACTAAGCATGTCTTGTTTATGGTCAAATCTCTGTGGTGCTAATGTTCTTCAGAGACTTGCCTATGTTTTGTCCCGATTCAATGAACCTTTGAAGGTTTCTTGACTTTTAAAAGTCAATGGCGACTTGTTCACAGATTTACCTAGCTTAATTGTCATTTGTGAAAGAAAAACAATAGCGAGTTGGGTTATTTGACTATTGAGTCAATTAAAAGTGCTAGCGACTTGGTTTGAAAAAAGTGCTAGCGACTTGGTTTGAAAAAAGTGCTAGCGACTTGGTTTGAAAAAAGTGCTAGCGACTTGGTTTGAAAAAAAGTGCTAGCGACTTGGTTTGAAAAAAAGTGCTAGCGACTTGGTTTGAAAAAAAGTGCTAGCGACTTGTTTAAATATACTAGCGAGTTAGTAAGATTCTGACAGCTAGCAACTTGACTCAAAGACTTTGACTAGCGACTTGTTACGACAGAAAGGATGAAGAAGAAACAACCACACGACAAGACCACAAGACCATTAATACCAAAAGTTGTTAACATCGGTTCTAATCCTCATCACCCAAGATTGGAACAAAAAGAAAAAGGAAGGAAGAACATCAAGAATGAAAATACATCACTGCCGTTCCAATTCCAAACCAACACATCTATCCTAAATCCCAATCCACCCTACTGCTACACTCAAACCATAAAGAAACGTTAAAGCATGATCTCAGTCTCAATCTTCGTGTCTATCTTAGGTTCATCATGACTCGAAAGTCTTGTCACACGAGAAAGTAATACATCATAGATCTAAGTAATGAAGACAAGTTTTTTTTTTTTGGTTTTGTTCGAACATCACATGAAAAGGAAACAACATGAATATGTCACCTCCCTCTCATTCATTCGCTGGTACTAATATACGCTACTCAAAAATGGATCTCAGATCGTGTCAATTGTTTTAAATCTTCTAAGATCTTTGCAACTGAATGAATATCATCATAGATCCATACTAGTGTTACTATCCGAACATAATGACAAGAGTATAACAACTATGTTATCTCTTTTCACAAGTTCGCTCATGACTCATACAAGAATAAAAGAAATACCTACCGTGATGTTGTGTTGATCTCTAAGTCGGACTCAAACCTTGTCACGCACCATCCCCCGTGGCTTATTCGTGTGAGGTAACTCAAGCCATCCCCTGGTCGCCTCTATGTTCGATGAATGTTTGATATAAAGGGTCTTGATGATATTTTTTTAGAGTAATAAGGAGGCGGATCAAAAAGAGGCGCTTAGTTTGTGTGAGATACTTTTAGGGTTGGTCAGTGAGTATGATATGTGTTATATACATCCCCGATTTGTAGGGTCTCTTTATCGTGAATGTCACTTGACCGTGATGGGAGTGGGCTTCGACTAACCTTCGCCCGATGTTTATTGGAATGGGCCTACTTTGGACCGTCGCTGATTGAACCCACTTTGCAATCTACTATGGGATTATTTTGGAACGGAAATAATATTATTAGAACGGGTATTACTTAGGTTTATGTGACGTATATAAAGTAATACGTTTTTTGTTTCTTCCGGATTCCAATCTTTTGATGTTGGGTTTGATATGTTGGTTTGGGCCCTATTAAGTGTACAAATGAACTGGATGTGGACTTCTCAAATGGGACTTGGGCCAATCGGATATAAATTTTTGTTGGGTCTTGTGATTAAATCAATCGTGTAGTGAAATGTGTACCGACTACATTGAAAAGTTAAAATTGTTGTCCGAATGTTTTGTTATACAAATACATTTCATACACATTTGTGAATTTATTCGGTTAAGTGCAGTAATTTTGGCATGGTAAAATTGTACAGAGGGATAATTCACGGCTTGAGCTTAATATTTGAGATAAGGACTATTGAAGTTGGTAAACTCACTTGGGATTTGGATGATTGAATGATGGGCTTCTCACAATTGGATTGTTTATATGTGATGTGATGACATGAGATTCTATGAGATTGGGATGTTATGAGACTTGATGATAAGATTTGGTAAGAGGTGTGAAACTTTGGTTTATACATTTACACGAAAGATATTATGTCACGACTTGTTTGATATTTGAACCTAGGTGACTACGGGGTTGTTTGTACGGTATTTCTTATTTGGCTTTGAAGTGAGGTTTTCCGGGCGCGTTTACTTATTCCATCTTCTTTCTTTCTACCCTTCCGCGAAGATGACTTGTTTGGGCGTTTATTGAGGATGATAAAGACTTGGCTATTTAATTACGGTTGTGATTCTTTCTCATTTAACCCACAACGTAACTATCACTTCGGTGTCTCACTCAGTTGAGAATGTCAAGAGGTTTTGTACATTGGGTACACCGGTTCTTTTTCACGAGGATTAGTACAAGTTTAAGTAACAAATCTGGGGAAGTTCACTTCATGATCAAGTTTGGCATATCGGGTTTACTTCTCAATGTGGTCACTACAATAGCCGACAGAATGCGTGTATGATGTGTTTACCAAAGTGTTGATTGGATGGTTGTTGATGTTGGTAAATGATTCGTTGATGAACCGCTGATGTTCCCTAAAATGATATTCATCAAAACCAAAATTGTCATAACACATTCAAGCTAACGTTGTTTGCGGTTCATCTTGATTTTGTAAAATCCCATGAAGAATCTATTTCTCGGTTTAAATCATAGACTTGTAAAATCCGTGACAATGGAAACATCCCGGTAATTGTTGAGTGCATATCCGGATCTATCTTGCGGTTTATTCTTGGTTTTGTAAAATCCCGCGAAAGAAACAATTTTTCGGTTTAAACTATAGAATTGTAAAATCCGTGATGATGGAACCATCTTGGAGAAAGGAAAGCGTATTTCGAGGTCTTCTGATGTTGGTGTTACGGTTTCGCTTCAAGAAGGGATAAAAGGTGTACTTCATAAATTGATGTGTGTTTGGATTTTCGTCATGGCGCTTTGGTTATTACATGGTTTTACGGGTTGTGTGCTACTAACCATGGTCGGATGAAACCATTATCGAGTTCACTTAAAACGTCAAAGGTGGCTAGAATTGAGCATTTAACTAGAAGATGTGACAACGGAGTTAATTCAAAGATTATTTATTTGAGTTGAAGTGAATTATTACGGCAAGTGTACTTAGTATCCGAAGATATCGGGATGGATGGATGAAGATTCTTCGAGATCCTTGTTCGAGCTTATTATCAAAACAAAGACTTGGAAATCTAGTTATTGTTGGGTGTCTTTTACCTTTTCTTTTACCACTGGGGAATCGGGCTCTTATCACCTCAAAATACCTATCACTTAAAGGAGTTACGCTGTAGTGCTCGATGTCACATTCAATTGTGGATTTTCAAGAGGTGATATACGCCTTATACTCGATGGTTGGTTGGTTGAAGAGTATAGAGTACTTAGAGATTCAAATGGGCATGAAGTCTCTGCACCGCTCTTTGTTACATATGTGCAAGTTTAAGTCACGAGTTCGGGATATTTTACTGTGGTCAAATTCATCATATTGGGTTTTTCTCCATCCGTTGTCACTTCAAAGAGCCCACCGAATGATAATGGGGTGAATTACATGTTTTGCCAAAAGAGATGATGAAAAGAGAGATAATGACGCCCTGCTCACTTCCGCCAGCCTCGTACTCTAAAGAAAAGAAAAGTGTACGTGTCGGCGCTTTATCTTTCAAGAAGAGAAATCTTCTTAGTATTGACCATTCTCATCAACACGCTTCATACTTTTCCATGCGCTCACTCATCAAGTGAACCTGCCTCGTTGATTCTTTTCTCGATTCCACTTTCTCAACTATAATGAAGATGGCGACATCATGTGCCGATTTTTTGGGGAGAAGTGTGAATAGACTACATTTGGATAATGTTCACTTATTTATTCAAGAATGGCATCTCCGTATGCAATTCTTGAGGGGAGAAGAAGTGTGAATTTTTGCATTGTTGATTGAAATTTGAGAATATAAATGGTCATACGGCTCTAAACTCATGTAAGAACCGAGCTTCTTCTTATCGGGTTATCTTCACATGGAGTTTTTCTTCTAAGAGCCGTTGGTTGACATCTTCACCGGATTGATGAGTTTATCGACAAAGTGCTTCCGGTTAATGCTACACGATACATCAACATGATGATTCGAACAATCTCCGTTCTTGTTTGATGTGATTGGTAGTTTGGTGTTACCATCTTGTGTGTTCGCTATGGCCTTATTGCCGATTTCCTTGATGAACATCTTTCATTCTTGTTTGATTGGGAGGATTCTAGTTAAGGGATGTGCAAGATGTAAGTTGATTGGGATGCTTTTTGTCGATGTTCTTGTTTTGGTGAGTTGAAGATGTGACTTTCTTTTCCCCAACCGGACAATCTTGAAGAAGGTCGAGTCTGATCGGTTCTACATTTTCTGCTATATGTTAGAAGACTAAAAGACGAGTTGCATGTGATTATCAAAAGACTTCTTCTTATTAGGGGCATTTATCAAACAGATTGTCAGTTTAGGGGAGGGCACTAATTGGGAGAAAGTTATAAGTCAGATTCAATTCCCAATTAGACTTGCTCATATTTTTTAGCAGTGACTCTTCGAGACGTTGATATTGACTATTGTTGGACATTTGACACAAGTTGATTACTTTGGAGTTAATCATTTATCACTTATTTGAGATTGAAGTTGACTTTCACAAAGGCGTGTTCTTATTTGATAACTTGCTCGGGCTTAAGAATTTGAGTTGAAGACTTGGTTTATCTAGTTACCAAGAATGAGGTGGATGGTTGAAGACCGTTAACTATCACTACTAGGAGTTACTTTGTTTTACTCGATGTCACACGATATGATTGTGGATAATCGCAAGAGGTGTTAATGTCTCATACTTTGCTTGGGTAGTAGTACTTAGAGATTTGCTTGAAGCATAAATTTCTACACCGCTCTTCCATCATTAGTGCAAGCTTAAGATACAAATGTGGGAAGTTGACTTCAGTTTCAAGTATGGTATAGCGGGTTTTCTTCTCAAATGGTCACTCAAATTGTCACATAAGGGTTGATAAAAATAGTCGAGAGAGTCTTCAAACAAGTTGATTCTCACAAGAGTTCAAGTGTTCTTCTCAACAAATTTCTAGTATACGGGCTTACAATGAGTCGTTGATTCGAAGTGTCAAAACCCGCAAGGAGAAAGGAGACTCACATATAAACACAAAGCGAGTAAACTTGATGAACTTAATTCTTCTAAGTGATTGAAGATATCCGGGAAGGCAAATGTTATTACCGAGAGAAACTCAAGGTTTGACTCATGACGAGTAAACTTGATGAACTTAACTCTTCTAAGTGATTGAAGATATCCGGTAAAACAATTGTCATGACCGCAGAGAAACTCAAGGTTTTACTCATCAAGGCTTTTTGTGTTTGTATTTCATCTACGTGGGGAAGTGATGTTAGAAAGTTTCGAAGATAAAGAGGTACACTAGTATGTGGTGATTTCGATGGTATCGCAATGATCGGGGAGAGAGAATGTGTACATTGGGATGCTCATTTGTTTCACTGAGTGCTTAATCGCTGATTCGTAGATATAATCACTTATTCCGTGTTGACATCCGCAGATTGTCACCCGCAGATAATCGGTGACTTGGCCCGCTTCTTCAATGTTATCGATTATTCATTCCTTGTGTATTGGTATACTTGGATACTTGAGCTTCATACACATTCATCGTGGACTAAAGATGTGAACATAGGGAGGTGTTCTACATTACCCTCTTGATGTGTATTCGGAGAGTTCTTGGATATTGGTGTACTGGTTCTTGAGCTTCATACACGCTCATCGTGGAAGAAAATGTGAACATGGGAAGGTGTTCTTCATTCCCTCATGAAGTGTATTTGGGAGAGTTCTAGAGCATTATACAAAGAGGTCGATCGCAACAATTCAACTACTGGGAATTGTTCTCTTGACACCTTTTGGAATGGATCGCTTGCACTTCAAGTTGGTATGAAATTTGAGAAGATTATTTATGTGTGGGATGATACGTTGTCGTTCTTATGGATGATATAACCCGAACGGAGATTCTCGATTATCGGTCTTAAAAGGAGCGGCGGGATTTATGATAATGGTGTGCTTCTCTCTGCACCGGCTAAGGAAAGCTTGATATAGAGCTTCAATCTGCTCATCCAAAGGATTTTCGGTTTGGGGAAGCGCTGAGTCTCACTTTCGGATGGTTCAATTTCTTTCTTCGATTCAAGAGCCCCGAAGCTTTGGTGGTGAATGTTTAAGAGTTGATGACTTCTATCTTCTACGACGTCGCTCGATATCCTTATCTCTTGTACTGTATCATCATCCTCTTTAACTATATCATCTACTCTATCCTTGTATATATTTATCGAAAACAAAATACAAAATTATAAAACCAACAAAAGAAAATAGAAAAATATAAAACCAACAAAAGAAAATAGAAAAATATAAAACCTTCAAAAATCCCATAAAAATCGAAAATTTCAAAATACCAAAATATGTTTTCCAAGACATGTCTTCGGTATCGATAACATCTACGGTCTTAGAAATGTCATTCAATAATGGCACGGGACCATAGATGAAGTTCGAGCGAGAGGTGTAAATATTCTTTTCAAAACATGTCACAAATCAAATGGCTTACGATTAATTGCATCAGTAACCCGGGCTTAAAAAATGGCTTGCGCTTGCTTGATCGCAACCCGTGTTTTAACTATGGCTTGCTATTATTTCGATAGCAAACCTGCTTTTTAAAGAAGGAAAGTGCTACGCTTAAACTATTTTCAAAATATTTCGTGCACTTATCCTAAAAACAAAACAAGGAAAGTATGTCAAGGATCTGGTTGCTCCTACACAAATGTTTTTCCGCTCTAAAATTCTTCGTAAAAATATTTGGTGTTTTCAAAAATGGTGGTAAATGAGTTGCTTTAAAACAATCGGCCGTAGTTTTTGTTAATTTGCAAACTCAATCAATGACTTGGCTTTTAAACTCTTCAAAAATGAGTCATTGATTGAGGGGATAATGTTTTCAAATCTATATCATCTAACGAGCTCTTAATTATCCCACGTGCTTAATTAAAATGATATTTGCCCGTGACGAAGGACTAGGAATTTAGGATATGATTGTTAGGTTTAGATGATTAGAGTTTGATTAACACATAAACCTCATGCCATATATGAATTGATTGATATGTTGGATTGACTTTTATTAGTCGACATCTTGTTTGGGTGATGTCGACCACCATATATCAGATGTATGTTCACTAACGTATGCGGTATATTGGTATAAGAATGTTCCGATCCGGATCCCACTATTGATGATGATTGGATGCGAAAGGAAAGGGTAACGATATCTTGGGTTGACAAATGAAGAAACGGAGCTTAATCGGACTTCAATGGAGAGTTGGCATGAAATGCAACGAAGAGGTCTTATCGCATCACAGATGGTTTTCTTCAGAAGTGAAGAAACGGAGCTTAATTGGACCTCGTTGGCACTCAAAATGCAACGTAGAAGAAGTCTCACCGCATTTGCGACGGTTTTTCTTCCAACCCTACAACAACAACAACTAAGCTTCTCAACCACTAACGATCTTTGTGCAGGATACCATTTTTATACAATTTTGAATAAATTTGAATAAATTGTTTTGAAAATGGAATATATTGTTTTGAAAATATATTGACTAAATTTTGAAATTCACCGGACTTCATTTTATCAAAACTTAAGTCACTCACTTATCGACTTCGGTCATCGATCGAGGGGAGAGTGATTTAATTTAAAATATTTTCATACAATATATCTTCAAAAGTCCGCTTTGTACAACAAAAGGTGGTGATCTAAAGATTTAATGTTATGTCATGGTATGATTTTTCTTTAGAATCAAGGTCTTTCAAAATGAAATCTTTTCTGTTCTTGTTTGATTGTGAAATTGTTTTGTTTTACTTAAAAGATCTCTTAAAAACTATCATACCCCGACACTAACAATCTTTAATGTCTTATAATGGTCCTTATCATCATATTTCAAAATTGAATCTTGCCACGTCTTTCCCAAATTTTTCTAAATGATTTAAATCGGTTGGGATCACAAATCTCAAATGGTTTGATATTTCATTCGGGTAAAGATCGTGTTTTAAATCTCAAACTGCTTTTAATGGAATTGGTTTTAGTCCTTTAAAGGCACTCTTGCCTCCATGTGCCAAACAATTTCAAATACATAATGCACATGTTGAGGAGGAGGATTTATCCAAAAAACCGGATGAGTATTTAAACAAGGCCACATATTCTCCCATGTTTTCTAAACCGTATTAATCACTTGGGATCCAAAATCTCAAAGGGTTTGATATTTTGATCGGGGAGAATTTGTGATTTAATAATGAAATTTGATAAAAGTTGATCGCTTTGATTCGGCCAGCAAGTTGCTCTCTCATATGTGCTAAACGCCGAATCTGAAGCACATATTGAGGGGAGCAAAACCATCGAGTACAAAAGTTTTCTTAAAGAGATTCATAAAGTACCTTGATTGTGTTTTCAAATGGTTTTCTTAATGGATTTTGTGATTGTGGATGTGCTTCAAAGAACTCTTGCCTCTATGTGATAAAAATGATTTCAAAAATCTTATGCACATATTGAGGGGAGAATTTTACCATGAAAATCAAATGGCTTTTTCGTATGAAAATTGTGATCAAAGAAAATATTTCAAAGTCCTCTTGCCTCCTTGTGCTAAACAATTTCTAAATCATATGCACATGTTGAGGGGAGGTTTTCTAAATGATCAAAACTATTAAGGTACAAAATGCTTTGATCTCGTATCACAAGTACCTTGATTGGTTTTCCAAATGATTTTCAATTGGTTTCATGAAGGAAAGAACAATACCAAAAGACCCACCAATTTACTTTATGCATGGTGTTATAATGATGGTTAGGTTAGGTATTTGTTCCCACGATCCGCGAACCGGAGGGATCTACCCAGACAATCCACTAGATAGTGTAGAGTCCTTAGGTATGATGAAAAAGGAGAAAAATGAGAAATGGGAAGAGTGCGGATGAGATGAGCTAGGACCGGAATAAACCCAACAAGGTTCTAGTTATGAAGTCTCGGTAAGCATCAAGGGTTGAAGAATGAAAAGAATTGGAATGTGAAAGGGTGAAAAGAAATAGCCTCCAATAATTCAACCTTAGGCGTAAACCGGGTTCAATTCATATGCTACCGATGGTAACATCGGTATTGAAGACAAGACGTCATGGACCCAAAGTGACGACCGCACTTAACTTCCCAAACTACTCAAGTTCCTCTTAAAGGGCTTGTTTCATTCTCACGGGAACCTACATAATCTATCGACTTTCTCTTAGAGATTGTTGATATGAAGAAGAGACCTCTCCTAGTCTCCCAGACAGAACCAAATATGCACGATTGAGTCTAGAGCCAAGAGATCATCCACAATATCTCGTTAGGACACTAAATTCTTGAAGACTTGCTTTTCACACAATGTGGAAAGTAAGTATATATTAAGAGTCCTACGATTATCCTTGTGGTATTGCCGAACATCCGAGTGATATGTAAAATATTCACAATGAAGATGGAAATCCTTCTAGAGCTAACATCTTACAAGCTCTTGGTGGGTGACATGTGAGATCTTTTCAAAAGATTAAGCTTGTGACAACTGGATAGAAACGATGGGAGATTCAATCTTGAATCAACCTTGGTCCAGAATGGAATTGACGATACTTTTGGAAAAACCATTCGATGTGCAAACCTTCTTTCTCTAGCACGTCGAATGTGTACTTATGTTTTCAAATTCAAAAGTATCTCTCGATTGAAAAATACTTTTAGAAAACCGCTCGATGTGCGAATCTCTCTTTTCGCTAGCACGTCGAATGTACTCATTCTCTAATACAAAAGGTATTTTGATTGAAAATTGATCTTTCTCATAAAACCTTCGTCGTATTGCAAAACTCTTTCTTCAAGCAATACGCGATTGTTTTCAAATCATTTTTCATCAATCGCTGAATCTCAATTATTGGTTCACTCACCGTGTTGTCTTCTTTGAGACGTTGCGATTTGAGAACAGCTAGAACATTGCGAAACCTGTCAAGGAGATTCTTAGGAATCCCACCGATCACGGTGAAGATTTATCATCGATCAGCGGGAACCGTGGGCGTGTACCTCAATTCAAATGAAAGTGATCAAAGACACTTTCGTGTGTTTATTACTAATCGTTGTTTGCGGTACATACGGACGGTTGCGGTGATCGTAATCGAGGAGTCAATCCAAAGCCACATGCTCACAAAGATCCACACTTAAGCAAGGAATCATGACCGGTGCATAATCTACATAACCACGGTTCGATATTTCTATACTATGCTTCGCTACTCTGCTGCAAATATCATGAACCAAGAAGGCTTCCGCTTACTCGATGGAAAGATGTCATGATTCAAAAGTGTGAGCATGTCGGTCCGAAAGTCACAACTTCACATGATGGCAACACAATAAAGGGTGATCCGTAGATTTATCGGGGTGATGATCTCAATGAAAGCTTGAAGATCATCAAAATGTGGATCGGTTAAAGGCCTCCACCGAAAGTACAAATCAATGCGGACTTTGAAGAATCGCTACAAAAGCACAAAGATTGCGAAATTGAAGAATTAAAGTCTATGAGCTCGAGCGAAGTCAAAGATAGAATGCTAGGAAGCAAAATGTATTTCATGGGGTGACCTCCTTGGGGAGATTGTTAGGAATTAGAAAATTCCATGTTAAAGAGTCGGTCACCCCAATAATGGTCTAGCATATGTTAGCTCAGATATTTGTCGTTGCTTACGTTATTTAGCGCTTTATTAGTTAGTTTGTAGCGTAGTTTAGTTTAGAGCAACACCGTGGAGGAAGGACGGGTCTTTACCCTGTATCCACGATCCACAGCCGATAGAGGTCGTGTATTTGTAGTATAAATACCCTTCCATCCATGGAAGGGTGGTGCTTAATCTAATCTTTCACTTTTGTAAACCAACTCTCTAGCAAGAACACTCTCTCTCTACTTTCTCTCTAAAATGGAAAACATGTATTTTGATCTCCCAAGACCACCGAATCATTCAACACAATAATATTCGATCCTACAATGGCACTTAAAGTTGCGGAGAGGAAATGTTGCTAGAGGAGGATCCTTTAAACCCATCTTTAAGCCTCTCCTGAGCCATCACGACTTGATAGATTTCGATAACCAATCAAGTCTCCAACTATCGCTATCAAATCAGTGTATGTTGAAGCGTAGGTAACCTTTCAATTGTGTATTGCAAAGAAACTCACTCATGACTAAACCCGTGGTCTTATTGTGACAATGGTTTAGCATTTGGATAATTTTCTAAGCATGTTGAATTGCTGATGGTTGTTATTATTTGATTTTTAGGCTTTGGATAATTTCCAAGGTACACCTGATGTAAGTGGCAATGGGATAGAAATATTCATCAATACCATACAATTATTTAATGATCTTCGAGAGATAGTTACAAAAGGTCTTGAAAGTGGTATCCGCAATGATGCTTCTGATTCTACTATAACAATGCGCTGAAAGGTCATGTGCTCCTCATTTTAATCTCGATATATAGTTAGAGTTAAATTTGTTTTGATGTATGGTATAAACCTTAGGGAAACATGAATAGGATTTTTATGAAATTAATCAGACTAGAAGGTTAGCACTAGGACCTATACTCGTGTGTTTTACAGCTACAACTTTCATATTTTTGAATCACTTTGAGTGGAGTTGAAGCTTTGGGTGTGGTGTTTTTTCATAAATTGTGGAATGGTAAATGGTGATGATATGTTGGGTGTGTTGAGGGTAGTTTTAGACTTTAATGTCTTCTTCATATATGATATGAGACCCGATGAATTTGGTGGCACATTTAGTAGTAAAAGACTACCGAATTGTAGGATAATTCAAGTAGGTCCATTGTAGATTTAGGAAGTTCGGTTGGATGCCAAACCAACTCGGTCCGATGGAAACATCACATTAGGTGGTACCCATCATGTCCTAAACAAGTTTCTAATGGCAATGCTCATCAAGAGCGCTTTTGATAGGTTATCCGAGTGGTCGAGATTGAGGACGGCAGCACCACACGACCCTCTAAAGCATGTTTTATACCGCTATATCCAATCCACCACCAAATACAGGAGCATCGGTCCGCTACTATAGGCTTTCTTGCACTATCGTCATCAATTAACCTCGATTATGAGTGTTTTGACACTCATAATTTTAGTAAAATGTTCAATGTGTGTGTTTGTGTATGTGATTACTTAGTTCCCATCATTTGCGATATAGGTTGAAAGGGTGGGCTATAGAAAAGGTCCCGTGGAGTTTGAACCGTTGTCCACTTTTGGGACATAAGGCGCAAGGCTCTCGTATGAAGTTTGACGTATTTTTTCTAATTTGAAATATATTAAATATAAAAATATGTGATGCTTTATTTTGCATTCAACTTATTAGAGGGGACATGATGAGTAAGTTAATTTTGGTCTGCAACAGTCAAAACAGTCACGATCAAGTGGTCATTCAATAGGCCATGTTGGATTGGTTCCTAAACACGTTTTTGTTCATTTTCTATAGATAATGAATATGTTAATTGTTATTGGTTAATGTTATAGTAAAATCAAAACTTTGAATATAATCAGTGTCCTTGACCCATTTTGCCTGCTCACTTTTTAGATATATATGACTCATGGATAAAATACAACCCACATCGACCCATTTATCCGTTTGAAGTTACTCTCTATGGGATTTACATAGACGTGGGTTTAACACTTTAACCAGCCATGGGAAAGTTTGTATTATTACAGTTGACAGTATGCAGGATGGGTGATTAGGGATGAATTCACGACCAGAATTTATCTTTTTACAATTATAAGCTAGAAAAAGACGTTTATATAAGAGGATGAAGACGTTTATATAAGATAGGTATCCTAATGTGTAATCACAAAACTAAAATGAATTACAAACGTGTTACTATAGAAAATTGCTTCATGTATTTATTGCATCATATCTTATCCTTATTTGTATGTGTATGAAGACATTTACATTTTCTTTTATGTTTGTGTGTATTTTAAATTTTTGGTTTTTGTTTCTAGGTTTTATCATCATGCGTAAGAGTTCTCTAATGACCACCGCCCATTCGATAACTATAAGTGTTTGATGATAGACACGGTGTGACTTAAGCGTAAGGACTGCACACATCAACCGTAGTCACCGAATTTAGAAGTTATTTCATTTACGAACTCGCCAAGTGCCACTTTCATCATGGATTTACCCACTGAGGTAATCACTCAAACAAATGTCGATGTATGGGACTGTAATGGGTAGTTTAGGGGCATTACTGGCATTCAGCTCTCGTGATGACTTGGACTTCTTTTCCCACTTAGAGATGCATATGAGGCAGGAGTATCCACCATTGTGCGGAAGAGACCATATGGCTTATAGGTCTTCCTATTTCCCTGTTAAGGTAATTCTCATAACTCTTGATCTTCCTATCTGACTATGTATCTAATTCATAAAACCAAAAGGATTGGGTTGACCAGCATTTTTTGACCATCATATAACGTTTTCATGAGTAAATAATGCGTTGATTGTGGTTACGCAAAGCAATAATATTAGAAGAATAATTTAAAATTTTGAATAAAATAAACTATGAGGTTTCATATGTTAAAAAGAGGGCTTGGGTCATTTTCTACACGTTTCACTTTCACCTTTTTCTGGATTTGACGCGTTTGATTCTCTATGCATCTTAGTTTGCGTTTATCAAAAACAGCTAATGATGGCAGATTAAGCTATTTGGTGAGAAGCTGATGTGAAAAGCTAATTTGAAAATAAGCCAAGGTCTAAAATAAGGTACCAGAAACCATAGCAAACTGAAATAAGTCCTAACTAACTAAAACCTACCTATTGCAACAGGAAATGATCAAATAAGCACAGGATCTAGGCAAATTAAGCATATGACACAATCCTAAAAATTCAAACCAAACAGCCCTGATGTGTCTACTCTAAGCCTTTGAAAAGCTGATAAGAAGCTTGATCTAAATTTTGCAAAAATGAGCAATGAAAAGACAAGCCACCAAAGTTTCACTATGCCAAATCTCGACCATGAAAACTTATGATGATCAAGCGAAAAATCAAAAATAAAAGCTATTTGGGACATTTTGTTTGAAAAGAGCAGGATAATCACTTATGCAGGCTTATTGCGACTATATTAAGCTCTAAATAAGCTCCCTATGGGATGACTAAGAGAAGCAGAACCAATCTATCCTAAGGACGTGTAGGGAACCAAAATTCAAGCATCGAAGATAACTAATAAAGTAGATAATGAGTTTAGAAAAATCATGAAAGGGACAGAATGGGACTAATTGCGGTCGAGAAACAATTTCTAAATAAGCACTTAAATAAGCATTATAAAGCCTTAACAAACTAACAATGAATAAATCTAAACTATGAGCTCTTGGATAAATCAAAAGCCATCGATTAACTATAATACATAAGCGAGATAATGTTATCTAAAACTAGCTCTTGGATAAGAAGTGTGCAAAGAAAGTAAAATAAGGGCGAAATGGCAATATCTAAGTACTAAAATAAGCAAGCTAAGACTTCTAATAACAAAATAAGTTGAACCAGATAATACTAATAATCCTAATATCAATAAAAACTAAGTATGAACCTGATTTGATCAACGGAAAAGTCGATGATTGGGACCGATTTGGATAGGAAAAAGCAATTGGACGATTTGATATTGAACTTGAAATCATCAATTAACATTGAGTAACTTGAAACTTTTGACTAAAACAGCTTTAAAACAGGATCCTTAAACTGTTTACATCAATTAAGAGTTATGATGAATTCGCATAGAGTAAGTCCAGCCTTGCTATACAAGTTGGAACACAATTCACTACCATAAGCTATTGCTATCATTTTCTTGAACCAAACTCAATATGATTCCAATTTACCCAAAGCGATGTCAAGGTGAGAATAACAATGAAAAATTGCATATAGTCGCAATCTAAAAGTTTCTACTTTTTCGTGATAATTTTCATTTGTATTTTATCTAATTGACCATTATTGTATCGATATATTTTATTAATTGTCTTGCAATCAACAAATTGTTACAGATGGGGCGAATTTTTGATTCATTATCATCCA
Source organism: Chrysanthemum lavandulifolium (assembly GCA_022545495.1). Taxonomy (NCBI): domain Eukaryota; kingdom Viridiplantae; phylum Streptophyta; class Magnoliopsida; order Asterales; family Asteraceae; genus Chrysanthemum; species Chrysanthemum lavandulifolium. Next base: position 144,600,506 of record CM040245.1, on the reverse strand, counting down.
ATGCTCTTGATCTTCAATCAAATTATGAACGCACTAGATTATGTTGCTTGGCTCAATCGTGTGATTTTTTAGACGTTTATGGATGAAAATGAGTATTTAGCTCAAACGAGCTCAAGGTTATGGGTAAACCTTAACATGCATCTATAACTTTATTCTTATATTATATACGATAGTTTTAAAACCTTCATTGTAAAAATGCCCATGTTGTGATGCACTTAAGAGATGATACATTCTCATCGAATCCTGGAAAGAAACCACTAAAGCTGTTGGTGGTTGACCACGCTTATAAGTAGTCAAGTTTACTGTTTCTTGAGAAGTGGCAACGCAGTGAAATTGAGGATCCGGAACGCTTTATCAACAATGTGAAATCAATTTGTGTATGTTCAAGAACCTAATTGGTTAAAATATCGCAGCAAGCCATGATGACTTAGGTAAAGATGGTGGTGGTGACGATCCACATGAGGTGATGATAATGTGAGCTACAAGGCATTCATATTGCTAGAGATCAAGAACAATTGACAAATTCATGAAGATTTAATACCACATTCCCTCCACAATCTATTTGTGAGATCGTCCATATTTGGAAATGATTAAGATGAACATGTATTATGATGTGTATAAATGATCATATCGGTACTTACACTTGACATAGAATCGATCAATGATTTGTAACGAATCATATGTAGTGATCAAGATCATGATTTAGCTATGAATTGTAAATGAATGGTTACTTGACGCATTGGTAAAACTGTTGGTTGTTATTGTGATAAAAAAAAAAAAAAAAAAAAAAAAAAAAAAAAAAACCAATGTCTTATAATATTGTTTGACAATTTTAAAAATGTATACAAGTTATTTAAAACAACAAACAAATGATTAAAAGTAATGCCCGACCAATCGTCTTATAATATTCTTTGACAATTTTAAAAGCGTGTTTACGCTAAAAAACAACAAACAAATAATTTAAGTCATGCCGCCCATTCATGGCTTAACTAACTAGTATATATATATATATATATATATATATATATATATATATATATATATATATATATATATATATATATATATATATATATATATATATATATATATATATATATATATATATATATATATATATATATATATATATATATATATATATATAGGTTTGGGTTATTATGAAAGTTTTTAGAATGAAAAAAGAGAAGGCATGTGAGGTGACATGTATCACCTTTGCCACATCACCATACCCCCTCCCCGCCAAAAAATATTTTTGGGCAAAGATTTTTTTTCCGCCAAATTTTTAATGCATCACAATCATGATTTTAGTGCATTAAGGTTATAAATTACCGCATCACGCTTATAAAGTTATCGCATCACAATCATGATTTTAGTGCATTAAGGTTATAAGCTTGATTTAGTGCATCATACTTGATGCACTTAACTATTAACTATGATGCAAGAACTTATAATAAAGATGCACCAAAACTTATTAGTGCATTAAGGTTATAAGTTCTTTGCGTCACAATTATGATTTTAGTGCATTAAGGTTATAAATTATCGTGCATCACGGTTATAAAGTTATTGCATCACAATCATGCTTTTTAGTGAATTAAGGTTATAACCTTGATTTATGATGCACTTAACTATTAACTATGATGCAATAACTTATAATAAAGATGCACCAAAACTTATTAGTGCATTAAGGTTATAAGTTATCTGCATTCTGTTATAAAGTTATCGCATCATAATCATGATTTTAGTGCATTAAAGATTATAAGTTCTTGCATCACAATTATGATTGTGATGCGATTTTTATAATCGTGATGCAAAGAATAAATTTTGCGGAAATTTTGGCGGGATATTTTTTTTTGCCCAAAAAGTTTTTTTTTATGAAAAATTTTTTGGGGGTGGGTGGTGGGACACATGTCACATGACACTGGCAATGGTAATGTGGCAAAGGTGACACATGTCATCTCCACACGCCTTCTCATTCTTTTCATTATAAAACTTTTCATTTTAACCTATATATATATATATATATATATATATATATATATATATATATATATATATATATATATATATATATATATATATATATAGGATCAGTACTGATTTTTTTAATTACGTGCGGATGCGCTGATTGATCTGGACCGCCCATTAGATCGATCTTGACTTTTGTAAAAAGTCAAGATCCGAGCTATTCACGGTAGCAATTAACCATGTAACGATTTTTTAATTTTTTCCTTTTCAATGATCCTTACTATTATTATCTTCTTTCATTTTTTAATTTTTTGATTTTCTAAGCAATTTTGTTTTTTGATTATGAGTTCTACCGATATTAACGATATTATGAGTCCTCTTGTGATATTAACAATTTTACTTAATATCAACGCCTTGTTTATTACGATATAAGAAAACTTACGGTGATATTAAAAATTAACTTTGATATTAAGAAAACATGTAAAAAGTAAGCGTGATATTAACAATTTTACTTAAAAAGTTACTTTGATATTAGAAAAACTTAATATCATCGCTAGTTTAGAAACTATCGCTAGCTTAGTGAAACTACGCTAGCCTTAGTTAGTAGTGATATTAAGAAAGCTTGATTATTACGGTGATATTAACAAAATTCATAATATCATTGTACCTTTTAACCATGAAAATGATTTTTTTTCGAATGGATCGGGTGCATATTACATTTTAAGTAGGGATGGTGCGGATAATATCACAAAGTAACATTCAAAAAAAATTCAAAAAATCAAAAAATTAAAAAAGAAAGAGGACAACAATTTATTAAGAATCGTGAAAAAATTCGTAAAAAATCATTTTCATGGTTAAAAGGTACAATGATATTATGAATTTTGTTAATATCACCGTAATAATCAAGTCGTCTTAATATCACTACTAACTAGGCTAGAAGAAGTTTCACTAAGCTAGCAGTAGTTTCACTAAGGCTAGCGATGGTTTCTAAACTAGCGGTGATATTAAGTTTTTCTAATATCAAAGTAACTTTTAAGTAAAATTGTTAATATCACGTTACTTTTTACATGTTTTCTTATATCAAAGTTAATTTTTAATATCACCGTAAGTTTTCTTAATATCGTAATAAACAAGGCGGTGATATTAAGTAAAATTGTTAATATCACAAGAGGACTCATAATATCGTTAATATCACGGTAGAACTCATAATCAAAACCAAAATTGCTCGGAAAATCTCAAAAATTAAAAATGAAAGAAGATAATAATAGTAACGATCATTGAAAAAAAAATTAAAAAAATCGTTTACATGGTTAATTGCTACCGTGAAGATAGCTCGGATCTTGACTTTTTACAAAAGTCAAGATCGGATCGAAAATGCTGGTCCGGATCAATCCGACATCCGCATCGTAATTAAAAATCCGCACTCGATCCTCACTCATATATATATATATATATATATATATATATATATATATATATATATATATATATATATATATATATACACACACACACACACACACACATATTTAGCTTTTAAGCCCGCCCAAGAGCGGGCACGACTTATGATTTATTGATTGTTTAATTCAAAGTGTAATTTAGTCATTTTGCTATTTTAATTGCGATATAATTATTATTATTGTAGTTTTAAATGGTTTGTACATATACATTATATCGTAAATAGAACTTTTAATACATTATTTTTTTGTTGTTTTTGATAGATTTGTCGTCATCACAAGATAAAATCTTTAAGTTTTTCTTTCTCTTTAATCTTGATACTACGAGATATGTTTTTATCTTGTGTGAGTCCCCAAACAATATTAACATCACAAATATGCTCTTAAGACCTTTTTGGAAGTGTTTAATTGTTTGTACATGAACATTCTTAAGAACATTTTGGAAGTGTTAAATTGTTTGTACATGAACATTAAATCCTAAATAGAGCTCTTTATACACTACGCTTGTTGTTGATTTTGAGTAATTTCCATCTTCATCACAACATAAAATATTTAAGCCTTTCTTGCTTTTGACTCTTGAGACAAATGACATATAGTTGTCCATGTGAGAAAACTGGTTTTGAAGAAACAATCCAACTTGTGTCAATGTCCTGCCTTGGCTCTTGTTAATAGTCATTATGAAACATATAGACACCGGAAATTGTCTACGGTTAAATTTGAATGGCATCTTGTTATCGGAAGGGCTTAGGTTTATACTGGATGGAGCAAATTATGCCTACGCTTCCTCCAGATATAATTTTAGCTTCTATTATATTGACGCCCATCCTTATGACTTGTAGCCCGGCACCGCTGCATAATCCCATTGCTTGGTCTATGTTTCTCATCCACATAAGAGGTGCGTACTTTCAACTTTAAAGTGGTGTGGAATCCCGTGATATGCGGATTATGTTTAGGAAATCACATGTGTATAGTTCTTCATTGAAATTGGTATCCATATCGTTAATACCGACTGAGTCAGAACTCTCATATGTATGTTCTGCTCCTGGGAGAAGTGTTAACATACGGTCGTTTATCATATCCACCATCTCGTGTGTGGGGGCAAGAATTGCCTTTTCTTGAAAGAAAGATGGGTTATAAAGGTTTCTGACTAAGTCAGGGTAAGTTTCTTCTATAATTTTCCCAATGTGATCTTCTGAATCTAGAATTAACATGTCCTGTGGGAATTCCATAGTCGCTTCCTCGTCATTCTTACCGCCAATTGTGCCATTACCAATGGATAGTATCCAATCTACAAAATATTTTATTTCTTTCTGCTCCGAACTGTTTGTGCTTGTTCCTAATCTCATGTTGATGGTCAGATGGAATACTGTGCAATGTTGCCACAAGTATGAAGAGTTCAATGATGCATGGACTACACTGTGTCTGCTACCGTTTGTAATAACTGGAAGAATCTGCCTGAAGTCTCCACCAAATAGAACTACTTTACCGCCAAGTACTATTTCAGATTGTTTGTTTGGATCTTGCCTACATATATCTCTTAATGTCCTGTCAAATGCCTCATAGCAATGCCTATGTGTCATTGGAGCTTCATCCCATATGATCAACTTACACATCCTTATCAATTCTGCAAGTTCACTGTCTGCTGGAATATGACACATTGAATCTTCGCTCTATATTGATTGGTATTGCAAATTGGTAATGGGTTTCGCCTCCTTCCAAAGAAAAGTGCGAAATTCCACTTGATGCCACGCTAATACCATTTCTCCTTGTGATCTTATTGTCACAACGCTTTGTAAAGATATGTCTTGCGGTTCCTCCGTAAAGATATGTCTCTTTGGAATATGACACATTGAATCTTCGCTATATTGATTGGTATTGCAAATCGGTAATGGGTCATTCGCCTCCTTCCAGAAAAGTGCGAAATTCCACTTGATGCCACGCTTAATACCATTTCTCCTTGTGATCTTATTGTTGCCGACAACGTTTTGTAAAGATATGTCTTGCCGGTTCCTCCGTATCCGTATACAAAGAACATTCCTCCTTTGTCATTGTTCACACCGTCCGTGATAGTGGGTATATATCTTTTGCTCGTGTGTCAATGTGTCGTACTATTTGTGTGTCTTGGTTGCGTAATTCATTGACGTTGTATTTTAGTTCACTTGAAACCAACTGTTGTAATTTGCCATTGTGAACATTTCGTTTGGTAGTGGCATGTTTGCTATGTTCTTAAGGCTTCATTGTTACAAAGCAAAGATATGTTCGATATATGTGAGGCATATATTCTTCTTTTGAATATGAGAGCACCAATTTCGTGAATTTAAACAACATTGTTAGTTGTAATGTGAATATTTGTTTTGTTGTTAAAAATTTTAAAGTGTATATATATTACACACCGGATCGCTTTCTTGACGCGCTCAACATCTTCTACATCTTCCGACAATACATGCCATGTTTTTTCATAAACCACCTCTCGGGTCTAGACATGCTTTCTCATAATAAGCATTACATAAAATGTGCGTAAATAGTTTTCTGCCCCATCCGCTTGCTTCCATCACCATCTATATACTCCTTGTCGCCTTCGAGTAGACCTCTAGTCATAAGCATCTTTGTATGTAGCATATGCGACACCCTCATATTTTTTAAAATCATCCCGTCTTGTGCACCTTTGACCTTGTTGAGTAAGACTCAGAAAAGAACATTTCCTCAAAAGGAGGGACATGATGCACTCTTCCAATGCATGTACCTTTTGTCTTGGTAGCCATTTTCCTTCTTATTTCTTCCATACATAATGTCTGGGAACCGGTGATAAAATAGTTTCGTGCTTCTTTCTCTGTCTTGTTTCTTTCCATCCATGCTATAAACTTGTTTTCATTCACCGCTGCTTTTTCTAATGTGTAATCGATGCTTTCCGTGGCATCAAATATAACCGATTGTTCTCCTTTTAAGTGAAATGGCAACCTTTCTACAGGAGGAAATCAGAGTGTATGTCAAACCGTAAATCCTCCAAGCCGCTTCACATCGTCAAAGGTATCTCGCAATCGTAGTAATCTTTTATTTCATCAACATCTTCATCTTCAAGTGCCACCTTTGTCTCGTCTGGTCCCTTATTTATGTACTTGAAAAGGTATTTTATAGACGCTGCTTGATTACAATATTCGACATTTATATGGGATTGATAACGTCGTAGTAAACCTGGGGTTGTAAGGTACAACGTACTCCATTATGCGCTCTACTTCGCTTTTGGTAATTGTAGATCCATCGTTTCTTCGCTTGTAAATTGCATACCCGCTTCCTCAATGAATGTCTTATCGTTGAATTCTTTTGGAAACTTTTGGTGCATTTTTTTTACCGCACGGCGGCAAATGGGCGGTCTCGTCCGCAAGGGCCATGCATCATGTGGTCTGCAACAATTTTATATGTACTGGGTCCTCTTTTTGTCCGGTATCTCTCAAGAAATAAACGGTCTATTTGTGCTTGTGTAGTCATTTTATTTTTTCCTCCGTGAAAAGCAAAATGTGTGCATGTGGGAGGCCTCTTTGTAATTCGATTGTGTAAACCGCTATACGATATAGATTATGTCATGTGTAACACATAAAATATTGTTGATTACTCTATTAAATAATAATGTTTTAAAATGTAAATTTCAAACTTACCGCTTTGAGCTTGTCGAAATAATTACGGTCTTTAAAATCGTGCATGAGGAGTCAAGTTTTGTTTAAATACTCGCGTTATTGCATCGGGTCCGCTTTCTCGATTTTAACCCTTCTCGTACACAAACGCGATTTGGCGGCTTGGGTTGCATGTGAACGTTATAAACAAAACGGATATCCATAAACCTTGCAAATTGTCATGCCGTCTAAATAATTTTGCATCATATACCTTGGGCTGCCGGCAAAAGATAGCTTTCCCCAGAGTTTTTCGAATTTTCGTCCTCTGTCGACTTGGCTAATTTAGAGTACGTTTCACCTTAAATCTTTTGTTGTTTACGATGTACGACAACCTTTCGATTCAACCATAGTGTAAGGCCCACAAAATTCTCGGGTCAATCTCCTTGAGTTGAGAATCATGGGGAAAATTCCGCTCTATCTTGCAATCTATATGCAAAATACTACCTCATTGTTACTCTTGTTTTTTTATTTGTTGCTGTGTGATCTGTGATTCCAGCATGGTATATGTCAGTTCGATAACCGTCTTCAGCGTAGGGAAACAACAATGGATATTGTAGTGCCAGGTATGAAGGATGCAATTCACTAATTCTTCTAACACCTCCTTCTTGCATGTGGAGAATGATGTCTCTTTTGTTTGTTGTTGTGTCAAAGTCTCCGACTATTAGACCCGCAACTTCGTAAGTTGGTAGGATGTAGTTTCTTCCATCGCGTTCTCTTGTACCAATAAGGCGAATCTGAAATTATTACGTTTGTTTGAAGCCACATAACGGGTTCTCCAGCCATTCGAAACTGTTCTACTAATGGATTGATTTCATCAAGCATGTCACGTAATTCAACCGTGAGTTTATGGTCTACTAATTGGTTGTCGTTGTTGTTGTTGTGTCATTGCAAAAGATATACCGTGATGAAGTAGACCGGTTTTATATTTATAATCTATTAAAAGCAATAGTAAATGTTGTGTATCTTTATGTGATTTCGTAGAGTAACATACACGAAACTATTTATTCGATTTTGGATTTCATTTTGAAGTCATATATATAGTTGTGCAAACATTGGTTCTTTGTCTTTGTCTAGCAATAAAGAACCCATCAAGTGATAATTTTGACCGTGTATCCTATAGCAAACCCGTCCGATCCTTGATTAAACGATGTGTCTTGTTTTGCGCCCATGGAAGTAAAAAGCAAACATGGAATTATAACGTCGATATTATCGATGAATGTGCTTTTTGGATGCTCACCGTTAATAAGTTTCTTTAATAATGGTGATGGGTTTAATACCTCATCGCCTAATTTGACTTTTCCCTTCCGCAACAAATTGAAAATGACTCGAAGTTCGTGTATTTCTATCATGCTCTCATTATTCCATAGTAATGCATCACAAGATTGGCATGCGAACAAATGGATCGCCATGGTCTAGATAACTGTTTGAACATAAAGTTTTAAACTATGAATATTTGAAGTGTTGAAAGCATGTTTAATACACTTGTTTTAATATAAGATTTTTGAGTGTACCATTAGAAACCCTACAAACGATCCGTCGTGAATGTTCCGAGCTCTGCCGCTTGCCAACCGGTTTTAAGCTTTAGTCTTCCGATTTCGTTTGGTGGAATTTGGCAAGACCTCGTGTTTCTTCAATATATGTGGGTCTTTCAATAGTTGCCGTAATGTAATTTTGTTGTTAACACTTACATGGTTCGGTTGTCGCAATGTAACATTTGAATTAATGTAAACAAAAAGTATATCGTTGTTATCTTACATGCTTCGGTTGGATACTTGCATGGTCAACCCCTAGGACGCGTATAGGTTGGTTAGTGTGTATTTTTGGTGTTTATTATTCTCCTTGTTTTGTGACTAATAAATGTCGTCCGACCTTTGGAGACTAACATCGCAGATTATTGTTTTGTTCTTGCTGGTCGTCCTGAGCTTGAGACCAACATCAATGTTATTGGTTTGTTGGTTGAAGTTAAAGTGATTCATTGCACGCCCCGCCTTTTGATACTTATATCATTTGGTTTTTTGGATGGTTTGCGTCCCGAACATCGTTTACTTATATCAATCCATTGTCGGATGGTTTCAAGCGCCCTAAACATCGTTCATCGATGTCAATGTTGTTTAGATTCATGGATGGTCGCCCGTGGCGAATACTAATATCCATATTGTTGTTTTGCATTATTGAAAATGCGTGATTTTGTTGGTAGTTGTTTTGAAGATCTATACAATGGTTTAATAGTTTGTTTTCAATTCGATGATGTTTTTAAATTGCATGGTATTTTCATTTCTATTTCTCAAAATAGTAAATTCAAATTTAAAATAAGGAATAGATAATTATTATTAAGATTTGATAATTTAGTTAACGAATAATCTATTTTTTTTTTAATTTATGATTTAAAAATTTAGTTAACGAATAATCTATTTTTTTTTTAAATTTATCACTTTGGATTGTTTTATTTTAATTTTGATATATATAGTTTTTAAAACATATTTATCTTAAATTTTCAACATTTTTAGCTTATTTAGTGAATGAATAATCTATTTTTAAAAATATTATCACTTTGGATTGTTTTATTTTAATTTTGAGATATATATATTGTTAGTGTATTTCTGAAAATACTAAATTTGTATAGATTTGATAATTTAGTTAACGAATAATCTATTTTTTTAAAAAAATATCACTTTGGATTGTTTTATTTTAATTTTGATATATATAGTTTTTAAAACATATTTATCTTAAATTTTCAACATTTTTAGTTTGAAGTTTATCAAATCAAGATAAACTTTAAATAATGAATAGATCATTATTAGTAGGGTTTGTTAATTTAGTGAATGAATAATCTATTTTTATAAAAGATTATCACTTTGGATTGTTTTATTTTGATATATATATTGTTAGTGTATTTCTAAAAATACTAAATTTGTATATTTTAAATAAGTTAACTATATTATTATTAGGATTTTATCACTTGGATTGTTTTATTTTAATTTTCGGGTAAATATTGTAATTAACAAATAGATATTCATTATCAAGGTCTTTATTTTTTAAAACATATTTATCCAAAATTTTCAACATGTTTAGATTAAAGTTTTAGTTTCAAGTTTATAAACTGAAATTATACATTAAATAAAGAACAAAAATATAAAATATAAATGTCAACATGAGCTTTTTCAACAAACACGAAATTTATTAATAAAAATTTATTTAATTCAAAGAACATGAAATCTAATAAACAAAAGAAAGGTAAAGGAAATTGTTTAGAAATCTTCATAGGTATCTTCGTTGTCGGTGGTCTCATAATCGGTTGTTCGTCATTTGTAAAATGGCATATGTTGTCATTAGAAGATACATAACGTCCACCGTATGCATCTAAATCGACCTTCAATGCTTCGCCTTCACTAAAGCTATTAACCACATCTTTGCCATTCAATTTTCCATCAATGTCAAGCATATCATTCCACGACTCCTGCCACTCATGTTATGTTTGTGTAACGATCTTTATCGTTATCTTCGTCCAATAATCGATATTTGTAATCACCGCATAATATTCTTAATTTTAATTATTTTAATTTTAAATTATATATTGGTCATAAAATTTAAGAAGAAATCTTTGAAGCTTTTTGAATTGGAATACCGTTGATGAATGTTCATGTATTTCTTCATGGAATAATATATTTTGGTTATAAACTTTTAAATTGTAAAAGGTTCTTCTAGATCATTGATATTAACCCATATGCCATCATCAATATTGTTTTTTGCTAGTAACTTCGTCATCTTCTTCTTCTTCATCATATAGCATATAGTTCTTTTTAAGAAATGATGCGGATGATGATCTTGTTTTTGTACACTTAAAGAATAGTGGTTGGTCATCATCGGATATCTAAATTGTACCATATAAAGTAATAAGCACATTATATATATTGTTTATTTAAAAAATACATATAGTTTATAATTGAAAACACTCACCTCAATAACATGTATGTCATGCTGAGTATCAGAGGTTTTATATTCGTGTTTGTAGCTACTCTTTGTTCATCATCTTTGTATCATCTTCTTCATCATATAGCATATAGGTATTTTTAAGAGACGATGGGAATGCATCCGAGTTTGTTTTTATGCGGCAAACAATAGTGGTTGCTCATCATCTCGATATCTAAATTGCGCAATACATTATTATATATATCATCCGAGTTTGTTTTTTGCGCTTAAACAATAGTGGTTGCTCATCATCGGATATCTAAATTGCGCAATACATTATTATATATATTGTTTAAAAAAATACCTATAGTTTATATTTGAAAATACTCACCTCAATAACATGTATGTTATTACGAGTATTTGTCTTTTTTCTTTTCTATGTTTGTAGCAACTCTTTGATCATCGCAGTTTTGTATCATGATTACTTTTGGATGGTTAACAAAGTAGCCGTTTTGTTTAACCGATGTCTTTATCTTGGTCACATGAACACAACCCTAGCGTAACTATCCTTGATGTCTCACTGATTGAGAATGTCAAGAGGTTTTGTACATTGGGTACAGGTTCTTTCCACGAGTTAGTACAAGTTTAAGTAACAAATGCAGGAAGTTCACTTCGTGATCAAGTTTGGCATATCGGGTTTACTTCTCAATGTGGTCACAATAGCCAAGCGAATGCGTGTATGATGTGTTTACAAAGTGTTGATTGGATGGTTGTTGATGTTGGTAAATGATTCGTTGATGAACATGCTTCTAAAGCGGATATTCATCAAAACCAAAATGTGTCATAACACATTCAAGCTAACGTTGTTTGATTACATCTTGATTTTGTAAAATCCATGAAGAATCTATTTCTCGGTTTAAATCATGAACTTGTAAAATCCGTGACAATGGAAACATCACGGTAATTGTTGAGTGCATATCCGATCTATCTTGCGGTTTATTCTTGGTTTTGTAAATCCCATGAAAAAACAATTTTCGGTTTTAAACTATAGAATGTAAAATCCGTGATGATGGAACCATCTTGGAGAAAGCGTATTCGAGGGTCTTACGATGTTGGTGTTCACGGTTTACTTGAAGAAGGATAAAGGTGTACTTCATAAATTGGATGTGTGTTTGGATTTTTCGTCATGGCGGTTTGGTTATTACATGGTTTCTGAGGTTGTGTGCTACTAACCATGGTCGGATGAAACCATTATCGAGTTCTTAAAGCGTCAAGGTGGCTAGAATTGAGCATTTAACTAGAAGATGTGACAAGCGGAGTTAATTGATTATTATTTATTTGAGTTTGAAGTGAATTATACGAGCAGTGTGTAGTATCGAAGATATCGGGATGGATGGATGAAGATTCTTGAGATCCTTGTTCGAGCTTATTATCAAAAACAAAGACTTGGAAATCTAGTTATTGTTGGGTGTCTTTTACCTTTTCTTTTACCACTTGGGGATGGGCTCTTATCGCCTCAAATACCTATCAACAAAGGAGTTACGTTGTAGTGCTCGATGTGCATTCAATTGTGGATTTTCAAGAGGTGATATCGTCTTATACTCGATGGTTGGTTGGTTGAAAGTATAGAGTACTTAGAGATTCAAATGGGCATGAAGTCTCGGCGCTCTTTGTTACATATGTGCAAGTTTAAGTCGCGAGTTGGGATATTTTACTTGAGGTCAAATTCATCATATTGGGTTTTTCTCCATACATTGTCACTTCAAAGAGCCTCTTGAATGATAATGGGGTGAATTACATGTTTTGCCAAAAGATGATGAAAAGAGAGATTGACGTCTGATCACTTGATTCAGCCTCGTACTCTAAAGAAAGAAAAGTGTGCGTGTCGGTCGCATCTTACGAAGAGAAATCTTCTTATTGACCATTCTCATCAACACGCTTCATACTTTTTCCATGCGCCGGTCATCAAGTGAACAAGACTCATTGATTCTTTTAGATTCCACTTTCTCGACTATAATGAAGATGGCGACATCATCTTGATTTTGCGGGGAGAAGTGTGAATAGACTACATTTGGATAATGTTCTTATTTATTCAGAATGGCATCTCCGTGCAATTCTTGAGGGAGAAAAAGTGTAATTTTTGCATTGTTGATTGAAATTTGAGAATATAAATGGTCATCGGCTCTAAACTCATGTAAGAACCGACCTTCTTATCGGGTTATCTCTGCAGGTTTTCTCTTCTGAGCCGTTGGTTGACATCTTCACCGGATTGATGAGTTTATCGACAAAGTGCTTCCGGTTAATGCTACCGTATACATCAACATGATGATTCGAACAATCTCTCTTTCTTGTTTGATGTGATTGGTAGTTTGGTGTTACCATCTTGTGTGTTCGTTCTTGACCTTATTGCGATTTCCTTGATGAACATCTTTACATTCTTGTTTGATTGGAGGGATTCTAGTTAAGGTGTGCAAGATGTAAGTTGATTGGGATGCTTTCTTGATGTTCTTGTTTTGGTGAGTTGAAGATCTGACTTTCTTTTCCCATTGGACAATCTTGAAGAAGGTCGAGTCTGATCGGTTCTACATTTCACTATATGTTAGAAGACTAAAGGCGAGTTGCATGTGATTATCAAAGACTTCTTATTAGGGGCATTTATCAAGCAGTTGTCGGTTTAGGGAGGCACTAATTGGGAGAAAGTTATAAGTCGATTCAATTCCAATTAGACTTGCTCATATTTTTTATGATGACTCTTGAGGCGTTGATATTGACTATTGTTGGACATTTGACACAAGTTGATTACTTTGGAGTCATTTATCACTTATTGAGATTGAGTTGACTTTCACAAAAGGCGTGTTCTTATTGATAACTTACTCGGGCTTAGAATTTGAGTTGAAGACTTGGTTTATCTAGTTACCGGTGATCGGGTGGATGGTTGAAGACACAGTTAACTATCACTACTAGGGTTACTTTGTTTTTTCGATGTCCTGCATATGTGTGGATAATCATAAGAGGTGTTAATGTCTCATACTTTGCTTGGTAGTAGTACTGAGATTTGCTTGAAGCATAAATTCTCTACGTTCTTCCATCATTAGGTGCAAGCTTAAGATACAAATGTGGGAAGTTGACTTCGGTTTCCAAGTATGGTATAGCGGGTTTTCTTCTTGATGGTCACTTCAATTGTCACATAAGGTTGATAAAAATAGTGGAGAGAGTCTTGACAAGTTGATTCACAAGGTTCAAGTGTTCTTCTCAACAAATTTCTAGTATACGGGCTTCAATGAGTGTTGATTACGAAGTGTCAAAACACGCAAGGAGAAGGAGACTCACATATAAACACAAAGCGAGTAAACTTGATGAACTTAATTCTTCTAAGTGATTGAAGATATCCGGGAAGGCAAATGTTATTGCGAGAGAAACTCAAGGTTTGACTCATAGCGAGTAAACTTGATGAACTTAACTCTTCTAAGTGATTGAAGATCCGGTAAAACAACATCATGACATGAGAGAAACTCAAGTTTTACTCATGACTTTTTGTGTTTGTATTTCATCTACGTGGGGAAGTGATGTTGAAAGTTTACGAAGATAAAGGGGTACACTAGTATGTGAGTTTCGATGTGTAATGATGGGGGAGAGAATGTGTACATTAGGGATGCCGGGCACATTTCCTTGAGTCTTAATGGTGATTGGAGATATAATCACTTATTAGGTGACATCCATGATTGTCTTGAGATAATCGGTGACTTGGCACCTTCTTCAATGTTATCAGATTATTCATTCCTTGTGTATTGGTATACTTGGATACTTGAGCTTCATACATTCATCGGACGAAAGATGTGAACATAGGGTTCTACATTACCCTCTTGATGTGTATTCGGGAAGTTCTTGGATATTGGTGTACTTGGGTTCTTGAGCTTCCTGCGTTTCATCGAGGAAGAAAAATGTGAACATGGGAAGGTGTTCTTCATTCCCCTATGAAGTGTATTTGGGAGAGTTCTAGAGCATTATACAAAGAAATTGTGCAACAATTCAACTACTTGGAATTGTTCTCTTGACACCTTTTTGAATGGATCGCTTGAGACTTGATTGGTATGAAATTTGAGAAGATTATTTATGTATTGGGATGATCGTTCTTGTTCTTATGGATGATATAACCCGACGGAGATTCTCGATTATCGGTCTTAAAAGGAGCGGCGGGATTTATGATAATGGTGTTACTTCTCATGCACAGCTAAGAAAGCTTGATATAGAGCTTGAATCTGCTCATCAAAGTTTTTCGGTTTGGGGGCGCAGTCTCACTTTCGGATGGTTCAATTTCTTTCTTGATTCGAGCCTGGAAGCTTTGGTGGTGAATGTTTAAGAGTTGATGACTTATCTTCTCGACGTCTTCGCGATATCCTTATCGTGCTCGTATCATCATCCTCTTTAACTATATCATCTACTCTATCCTTGTATATATTTATCAGAAAACAAAATACAATTATAAAACCAACAAAAATAGAAAAATATAAAACCAACAAAGAAAATAGAAAATATAAAACCTTCAAAATCCCATAAAAATCGAGAAAATTCAAAATACCAAAATATGTTTTCCAAGACATATCTTATATCGATAACATCTACGGTCTTAGAAATGTCATTCAATAATAGCGGGACCATAGATGAAGTTGACGAGTGTAAATATTCTTTTCAAAACATGTCACAAATCAAATGGCTTGATTAATTGAGCCCTTAACGGGGCTTCAAAAAATGGCACGATTGCCATTTGCAACCCGTGCTTTAACTATGGCTTGCTATTATTTGAGATATGTTTTTTAAAAGGAAAGTGCTCTGCAAACTATTTTCAAAATATTTACGTGCTTATCCTAAAAACAAAACAAGGAAAGTATGTCGAAGAATTGTTCCTACACATTTTTCGTCTAAAATTCTTGAGAAAAATATTTGGTGTTTTCAAAATAATTAGTAAATGAGTTGCTTTAAAAACAATCGGTTTGAGTTTTGTTAAATTTGCAAACTCGATCAATGACTTGTAAACTTTTAAACTCTTGAAAAATGAGTCATTGATTGGGGGATATATTTCAAATCTATATCATCTATGAGCTTTCTTAATTATCCTCGTGCTTAATTAAAATGATATTTGCAGTGAGAAGGACTAGGAATTTAGGATATGATTGTTAGGTTTAGATGATTAGAAGTTTGATTAACATAAACCTCATACCATATGAATTGATTGATATGTTGGATTGACTTTTATTAGTGGAATTCTTGTTTGGGTGATGTCGACCACCATATATACGTATGTATGTTCACTACTTGTCATGCGGTATATTGGTATAAGAATGTTCGATCCGGATCCCATTTGATGATGATTGGATGCGAAAGGAAAGATAGCGATATCTTGGGTTGACAAATGAAAGCGAGCTTAAGCGGACTTCAATGGAGAGTTGGCATGAAATGCAGCGTAAGAGGTCTTCTTGCATGACGAGATGGTTTTCTTGACAAGTGAAGAAGCGGGCTTAGTGGACCTCGGTTGGCACTCAAATGCAACGTGAAGAATCTCTTGCGCATTTCGGGCGGTTTTCTTCAACCCTACAACAACAGCGAGCTTCTCAACCACTAACGTGTCAAGGATACCATTTTTATACAATTTTGAATAAATTTGAATAAATTGTTTTGAAAATGGAATATATTATTTTGAAAATATATTGGACTAAATTTTGAAATTCACGGACTTCATTTTATCAAAACTTAAGTATTATCGACGGTCATCGATTGAGGGAAGTGATTTAATTTAAAATATTTTCATACAATATATCTTCAAAAAGTCCGTTTTTACAACAGGTGGTGATCTAAAGATTTAATGTTATGTCATGGTATGATTTTTCTTTAGAATCAGGTCTTTCAAAATGAAATCTTTTACTGTTCTTGTTTGATTGTGAAATTGTTTTGTTTACTTAAAGATCTCTTAAAAACTATCATACGACACTAACAATCTTTAATGTCTTATAATGGTCATATCATCATATTTCAAAATTGAATCTTGCCGTCTTTCCCCAAATTTTCTAAATGATTTAAATCGGTTGGGATCACAAATCTCAAATGGTTTGATATTTCCATTCAGGGGTAAAGATCGTGTTTTAAATCTCAATACATTTTAATGGAATTGGTTTAGTCCTTTAAAACTCTTGCCTCCATGTGCAAACAATTTCAAATACATAATGCACATGTTGAGGAGGAGGTTTATCAAAAAAAACCGGATGAGTATTTAAACAAGGCCGCATATTCTCATGTTTTCTAAACCGTATTAAATCACTTGGGATCCAAATCTCAAAGGTTTGATATTTTTGATCGGGGAGAATTTGTGATTTAATAATGAAATTTGATAAAGTTGATCGTTTGATTCGGTTGTCAATTGCTCTCTCTATGTGCTAAGCGCTTTGAATCTGAAGGCATATTGAGGGACAAAACCATCCAGTACAAAAGTTTTCTTAAAGAGATTCATAAAGTACCTTGATTGTGTTTTCAAATGGTTTTCTTAATGGATTTTGTGATTGTGGATGTGCTTCAAAGAACTCTTGCCTCTATGTGATAAAATGATTTCAAAAATCTTATGCGCATATTGAGGAGAATTTTACCATGAAAATCAAATGGCTTTCGTATAGAAAATTGTGATCAAAGAAAATATTTCAAAGTCCTCTTGCCTCCTTGTGCTAAACAATTTCTAAATCATATGCACATGTTGAGGGGAGGTTTCTAAATAATCAAAACTATTAAGGTACAAAATGCTTTGATCTCGTATCACAAGTACCTGATTGGTTTTCCAAATGATTTTCAATTGGTTTCATGAAGGAAGAACAATACCAAAAGACCGACCAATTTACTTATGCATGGTGTTATAATGATGGTTAGGTTAGTATTTGTTCCCACGATCCGCGAGCCAGGAGGATCTACCAGAGACGATCCACTAGATAGTGTAGAGTCCTTGGGTATGATGAAAAAAGGAGAAAAAATGAGAAATGGGAAGAGTGCGGATGAGGCGAGCTAGGGTGGAATAAACCAACAAGGTTCTAGTTATGAAGTCTCGGTAAGCGAGAGGGTTGAAGAATGAAAAATGGAATGTGAAAGGGTGAAAAGAAATAGCCCTCGATAATTCAACAAAGGCGAAGCCGGTTTCAATTCATATACTCTTGATGGTAACATCGGTATTGAAGACAAGGCGTCATGGACAGTGGCCTTGCACTTCTTCCCAAACTACTCAAGTTCCTCTTAAAGGGCTTGTTTCATTCTCAGGAACTACATAATCTATCGACTTTCTCTTGAGATTGTTGATATTGAAGAGGACCTCTCACTAGTCTCAACGGGAACCAAATATGCGATTGAGTCTAGAGCAAGAGAGATCATCCACAATATCTCGTTAGGACACTAAATTCTTGAAGACTTGCTTTTTCACACAATGTGGAAAGTAAGTATATATTAAGAGTCTCATTATCCTTGTGGTATTGCGAGAACATCCGAGTGATATGTAAAAATATTCACAATGAAGATGGAAATCCTTCTAGAGCTAACATCTTACAAGCTCTTGGTGGGTGACATGTGAGATCTTTTCAAAGATTAAGCTTGTGACAAGCGGATAGAAGCGATGGGAGATTCAATCTTGAATCAACCTTGGTCGAGGGATGAATTGGCGTATACTTTTGGAAAAACCATTCGATGTGCAAACCTTCTTTTCTCTAGCTTCGTCGAATGTGTACTTATGTTTTCAAATTCAAAAGTATCTACGATTGAAAAATACTTTTAGAAAAACCGTTCGATGTCGAATCTCTTCTTTAAGCTGTACGTCGAATGTACTCATCTCTAATACAAAGAGGTATTTGAAAATTGATCTTTCTCATAAAACCTTAAATGCGTGTTGCAAACTCTTTCTTCAAGCGATTGTTTTTCAAATCATTTTCATCGATGAATCTCAATTTGGTTATTTCAACTCATGTTGTCTTCTTTGAGGCGTTGCGATTTGAGCAGCTAGAGCAGTTGCGAAACCTGTCAAGGAGATTCTTAGGAATCCTGGGATGGTGTTTATCGGATCAGCGTGGGCACGTGTACCTCAATTCGGTGAAAGTGATCAGGCAGCTCGTGTGTTTTGTTGTTTGCGGTACATACGGGCGGTTGCGGTGATCGAAGTCAATCAGTAATATCACAGCATCACATAGCGGAAGGAATCATAGTTGGTGCATAATCTACATAACACGTTGGATATTTCTATACTATTACGCCTGTTCTTTGCAAATATCATGAACAAAAGCTTTCTCACGATGGAAAGATGTCATGATTCAAAAGTGTAGCATGTCGGTCAAAGTCACAACTTCACATGGGCAACACAATAAAGGTGATCCGGAGATTTCTTTGTGGTGATGATCTCAATGGCTTGAAGATCATCAAAAATGTGGATCGGTTAAAGGCCTCCGAAAGTAAATCAATGCGGACTTTGAAGAATCGCTACAAAGCACAAAGATTGCGAAATTGAAGATTAAAGTCTATGAGCTCGAGCGAAGTCAAAGATAGAATGCTAGGAAGCAAAATGTATTTCATGGGGTGACCTCCTTGGGGAGATTGTTAGGAATTAGAAAATTCCATGTTAAAAGTCGGTCCTTTATAATGGTCTAGCATATGTTAGCTCATTATATTTATCGTTACTTCGTTATTTAGAGTTTATTAGTTAGTTTGTAAGCGTGGTTTAGTTTAGAAACAACTGCGTGGAGGAAGGCGGTCTTTCCAACATCACGATCCAGGGCCGATAGGAGGTCGTGTATTTGTAAGTATAAATACCATTCCATGTGGAAGGGTGGTGCTAATCTAATCTTTCACTTTTGTAAACCAACTCTCTAGCAAGAACACTCTCTCTCTACTTTCTCTCTCTAAAATGGAAAACATGTATTTTGATCTCCCAAGACCACCGAATCATTCAACACAATAATATTCGATCCTACAATGGCACTTAAAGTTGCGGGAGAGGAAATGTTGCTAGGGAGGATCCTTTAAACCCATCTTTAAGCCTCTCTGAGCCATCACGACTTGATAGATTTCGATAACCAATCAAGTCTCCAACTCTGCTATCAAATCAGGGGTATGTTGAGGCGAAAGGTAACCTTTCAATGTGTGCAAAGAAACTCATCATGACTAAACCCGTGGTCTTATTGTGACAATGGTTTAGCATTTGGATAATTTTCTAAGCATGTTGAATTCTGATGGTTGTTATTATTTGATTTTTAGGCTTTGGATAATTTCCAAATTACACGATGTAAGTGGCAATGGGATAGAAATATTCATCAATACCACATACAATTATTTAATGATCTTGAGAGATAGTTACAAAAGGTCTTGAAAGTGGTATCAATGATGCTTGATTCTACTATAACAATGCATTTGAAAGGTCATGTGCTCCTCATTTTAATCTCGATATATAGTTAGAGTTAAATTTGTTTTGATGTATGGTATAAACCTTAGGGAAACATGAATAGGTTTTTATGAAATTAATCGAGACTAGAAGGTTAACTAGGACCTATACTAGGTGTTTCACTACAACTTTCATATTTTTGAATCACTTTGAGTGGAGTTGAAGCTTTGGGTGTGGTGTTTTCATAAATTGTGGAATGGTAAATGGTGATGATATGTTGGGTGTGTTGAGGGTAGTTTTAGACTTTAATGTCTTCTTCATATATGATATGAGACATTAATTTGGTGGCACATTTAGTAGTAAAAGACTCTTGGTATAGGATAATTCAAATGAGTGTTGTAGATTAGGAAGTTCGGTTGGATGCCAAAAGACAGTGCGATGGAAACATCACATTAGGTGGTACCCGGTCATGTCTAAACAAGTTTCTAATGGCAATCTCATGCTCGAGCGTTTGATAGAGTTATCCGAGTGGGCGAGATTGGGGCGTGCAGGCGCACACGACCCTCTAAAGCATGTTTTATACCGTGCTATATCGGTCCACCACCGTCTGAGGGCATCGGTCGTTGCTACTATAGGCTTTCTTCGACTATCGTCGATCAATTAACCTCGATTATAGTGTTTTGACACTCATAATTTTAGTAAAATATTCAATGTGTGTGTTTGTGTATGTGATTACTTAGTTCCCATCATTTCGATATAGGTTGAAAGGGTGGGCTATAGAAAAGGTCTGTGGAGTTTGAACGTTGTCCACTTTTTGGGACATAAGGCGTGAACTCTCGTAAATTTGTGACGTACTTTTTCTAATTTGAAATATTAAATATAAAAATGTGATGCTTTATTTTGCATTCAACTTATTAGAGGGACATGATGAGTAAGTTGAAATTTTGGTCGACATTGAGTCCAAGCAGTCACGATCAGTGGTCATTCAATAGGCCATGTTGGTTGGTTCCTAAACTGCGTTTTTGTTCATTTTTTATAGATAATGAATATAATTATTATTAGTTAATGTTATAGTAAAATCAAAACTTTGAATATAATCGGTGTCCTTGACCCATTTTGCTGTTCACTTTTAGATATATATGACTCATGGATAAAAATACAACCCGCGACCCCATTTATCCGTTTGAAGTTACTCTCTATGGGATTTACATAGGCGTGGGTTTAACACTTTAACTTGACCATGGGAAAGTTTATTATTCGATTGACGATTGTCACGGATGGGTGATTAGGGATGAATTCACGACCGAATTTATCTTTTTAATTATAAGCTAGAAAAAGCGTTTATATAAGAGGATGAAGGCGTTTATATAAGATAGGTATCTAATATGTAATCACAAAACTAAAATGAATTACAAAGCGTGTTACTATAGAAAATTGCTTCATGTATTTATTGCATCATATCTTATCCTTATTTGTATGTGTTAGAACATTTACATTTTCTTTTATGTTTTGTGTGTATTTTAAATTTTGGTTTTTGTTTCTAGGTTTTATCATCATGCGGAAGAGTTCTCTAATGCCCATTCGATTATTCTAAGTGTTTGATGATAGACACGGTGTGACAAGCGTAGGTATGCGCACTCAAGCGTAGTCGCTGAATTTAGAAGTTATTTCATTACGAACTACGCCAAGTGCCACTTTCATCATGGATTTACCAGAGGTAATCCTCAAACAAATGTCGATGTATGGGATGTAATGGGTAGTTTAGGGGCATTCTTGGCATTCGACTCTCGTGATGACTTGGACCTTTTCCCGTAGAGCGAGGAGTATCCACCATTGTGCGGAAGAGACCATAAACTTATAGGTCTTCCTATTTCCACATTAGTAATTCTCATAACTCTTGATCTTCTATCGACTATGTATCTAATTCATAAAACCAAAGGATTGGGTTGACCGACATTTTTGACCATCATATAACGTTTCATGAGTAAATAATCGTTGATTGTGGATTCATAAACAATAATATTAGAAGAATAATTTAAAATTTTGAATAAAATAAACTATGAGGTTTCATATGTTAAAAAGGGCTTGGGTCATTTTCTGCACGTTTCACTTTCTTTTTACGGATTTGGCGCGTTTGATTCTCTGCATCTTAGTTTCGTTTATCAAAAGCACTAATGATGGCGATTAAGCTATTTGGTGAGTGATGTGAAAATAATTTGAAAATAAGCCAAGGTCTAAAATAAGGTACGAAACCATAGGCAAGCGAAATAAGTCTAACTAACTAAAACCTACCTATTACAGCGAGGAAATGATCAAATAAGCACGGGATCTAGGCAAATTAAGCATATGACACAATCTAAAAATTCAAACCAAGCATTACGATGTGTCTACATAAGCCTTTGAAAAGGCGATAAGAAGCTTGATCTAAATTTTGCAAAAATGAGCAATGAAAAGACAAGCCCAAAGTTTCACTATGCCGAATCTCGGACCATGAAAACTTATGATGATCAAGCGAAAAATCAAAAATAAAAGCTATTTGGGACATTTTGTTTGAAAAGAGCGAGGATAATCGACTTATCGAGGCTTATTAGACCTATATTAAGCTCTAAATAAGCTCCCTATGGGATGACTAAGGAGAAGCAGAACCAATCTATCCTAAGGGCATGTAGAACCAAAATTCAAGCAGAAGATAACTAATAAAGTAGATAATGAGTTTAGAAAAATCATGAAAGAATGATAGGACTAATTGCGGTGAGAAAGCGACTAAATAAACACTTAAATAAGCATTATAAAGCCTTAACAAACTAACAATGAATAAATCTAAACTATGAGCTCTTGGATAAATCAAAAGCCATCGATTAACTATAATACATAGCGAGATAATGTTATCTAAAAACTAGCTCTTTGGATAAGAGTGTCGACAAAAATGAAAATGGCAATATCTAAGTACTAAAATAAGCAAGCTAAGACTTATAATAACAAAATAATTTGAACGAGATAATACTAATAATCCTAATATCAATAAAAACTAAGTATGAACTGATTTGATCAGCGGAAAAGGCGATGATTGGGAGTGATTTGGATAGGAAAAAGCAATTGAATGATTTGATATTGAACTTGAAATCATCAATTAACATTGAGTAACTTGAAACTTTTGACTAAAGCGACTTTAAAAGCAGGATCATAAGCTGTTTACATCAATTAAGAGTTATGATGAATTCGCATAGAGTAAGTCCGGCCTTGCATACAAGTTGGAACACAATTCACTACCATAAGCTATTGCTATCATTTTCTTGAACCAAACTCAATATGATTCCAATTTACCCAAAGCGATGTCAAGGTGAATAACAATGAAAAATTGCATATAATACTTAATCTAAAAGTTTCTACTTCTTTTTAGTAATTTTCATTTGTATTTTATCTAATTGACCATTATTGTGTCGATATATTTTATTAATTGTCTTGCAATCAACGACTGTTCTGATGGGGCAATTTTTGATTCATTATCATCAATGCTCTTGATCTTCAATCAAATTGAGCACTAGATTATGTTGCTTGGCTCAATCGTGTGATTTTTTAGGCGTTTATGGATGAAAATGAGTATTTAAGACGAGCTCTCGAGGTTATCTTGGGTAAACCTTAACATGCATCTAACTTTATTCTTATATTATATCGATAGTTTAAAACCTTCATTGTAAAAATGCCCATGTTGTGATGCACTTAAGAGATGATACATTCTCTTGAATCACGGAAAGAAACCACTAAAGCTGATGGTGGTTGACCACCTTATAAATAGTCGAGTTTACTGTTTCTTGAGTAGCAGCGTCTTGAGTGAGGATCGGACGCTTTATCAACAATGTGAAATCAATTTGTGTATTCGTTAACCTAATTGGTTAAAAATATATGAATAAGCATGATGACTTAGGTAAAGATGGTGGTGGTGACGATCCACATGAGGTGATGATAATGTAGAGCTACAAGGCATTCATTGTTAGAGAGTCGGCAACAATTGACAAATTCATGATTTAATACCACATTCCCTCCACAATCTATTTGTGAGATCGTCCATATTGAAATGATTAAGATGAACATGTATTATGATGTGTATAAATGATCATATCGGTCTTACACTTGACATAGAATCGATCGATGATTTGTAACGAATCATAGGTGATCAAGATCATGATTTAGCTGAATTGTAAATGAATGGTTACTTAGCGCATTGGTAAAGCTATTTGGTTGTTATTGTGATAAAAAAAAAAAAAAAAAAAAAAAAAAAAAAAAAACCAATATCTATAATATTGTTTGACAATTTTTAAAAATGTATACAAGTTATTTAAAACAACAAACAAATGATTAAAAGTAATGCGAGCCAATCGTCTTATAATATTCTTTGACAATTTTAAGCGTGTAAAAACAACAAACAAATAATTACTAAGTGTGCAGCCCATTGGTGACTTAACTAGTATATATATATATATATATATATATATATATATATATATATATATATATATATATATATATATATATATATATATATATATATATATATATATATATATATATATATATATATATATATATATATATATATATATATATATATATATATATAGAGTTTGGGTTATTATGAAAAGTTTTTTAGAATGAAAAGAATGAGAAGGCGTGTGGAGGTGACATGTATCACGCACCTTGCATCGCATACCACCACCCCAAAAAAAATATTTTTGGGCAAAATTTTCCATTAAATTTTTCTTGCATCACAATCATGATTTTGGTGCATTAAGGTTATAAATTCTTGCATCACGGTTATAAAGTTCTTGCATCACTAACATGATTTTGAATCGATGGGTTATAAGCGATTTTAGTGCATCATCTTGATGCAAACAGCAACTAATATGATGCGGTAACATAATAAAGATGCAAAACTTATTAGTGCATTAAGGTTATAAATTCTTGCGTCGTATGATTTTTTTAGTGCATTATAAATTCTCTTGCATCACGGTTATAAAATTCTTTTGTCACAATCATGCTTTTAGTGAATTAAGGTTATAACCTTGATTTATGATGCATAACTATTAACTATGATGCAATAACTTATAATGATGCACCAAAACTTATTAGTGCATTAAGTTATAAGATTGCATTCTGATTATAAATTCTTTGCATCATAATCATGATAGTGCATTAAAGATTATAAGTTCTTGCGTCACAATTATGATTGTGATGCGATATTTATAATGTGATCGATAATAAGTTACAGGAAATTTTGGCGGGATATATTTTTTTGCCCAAAAAGTTTTTTTTGGGAAAAATTTTTTGGGGGTGGGTGATGGTGACACACGTGTCGCGTGACATGGCGTGGTAATGTGGCGGTGACACATGTCATCTCCATGGCCTTCTTCCGTTATAAGCTCATTCTTTCTATATATATATATATATATATATATATATATATATATATATATATATATATATATATATATATATATATATATATATATATATTAAGTGCAGTTTTTTTAATTACGATGCGGATGTGCTGATTGATCACGGACCGCCCATTTGGTCGATCTTGACTTTTGTAAAAAGTCAAGATCAAAACTATCTCACGGTAGCAATTAACCATATAAGCGATTTTTTAATTTTTTCCTTTTGAGATCCTTACTATTATTATCTTCTTTCATTTTTTTTTTGATTTTCTAAGCAATTTTGTTTTTTGATTATGAGGTTCTACCGTGATATTAGCGATATTATGAGTCCTCAGTGATATTAACAATTTTACTTAATATCAACCTTGTTTATTCGATATTAAGAAAACTTACGGTGATATTAAAATTGCTTTGATATAATGAAAACATGTAAAAAGTAGCGTGATATTAACAATTTTACTTAAAGTTACTTTGATGAAAAAACTTTATCCTTTGGTTTAGAAACTATGAGCAGTGAAACTACTTGGTGATGAAAGCTTAATTATTACGGTGATATTAACAAAATTCATAATATCATTGTCTTTTAACCATGAAAATGATTTTTTAAGAATGGGATGGGTGCATATTACATTTAAGTAGGGATGGTGCGGATAATATCGCGTTAACATTCAAAAAAATTCAATGCAGAAAAATTAAAAAGAAAGAGGACAACAATTTATTAAGAATCGTGAAAAAATTGAGGAAAAAAATCATTTCATGGTTAAAAGGTACAATGATATTATGAATTTTGTTAATATCACCGTAATAATCAAAACATCTTAATACTACAACTAAGGCTAGATGGTTTCACTAAGCTAGCGATGAGTTTCACTAAGTCAGCGATGGTTTCTAAACTAGCGGTGATATTAGTTTTTTCAATATCAAAGTAACTTTTAAGTAAAATTGTTAATATCACGATTACTTTTACATGTTTTCTTAATAAAGTTAATTTTTAATATCACCGTAAGTTTTCTTAATATCGTAATAAACAAAGCGGTGATATTAAAATTATTAATATCACGATGGACTCATAATATCGTTAATATCACGGTAGAACTCATAATCAAAAAAACCAAATTGCTCGGAAAATCTGAAAAATTAAAAATGAAAGAAGATAATAATAAACGATCATTGAAAAAAAAATTAAAAAAAAATCGTTTACATGGTTAATACTCTAGTGAAGATAGCTCGGATCTTGACTTTTTACAAAAGTCAAGATCGAGATCTAAATAAGGTCCGGATCAATCGCATCCTTGCAATTAAAAATCCTTTGATCCTGAACCCTGCAATCTACTATGGGATTATTTTGGAGCGGAAATAATATTATTAGAGCAATTATTACTTAGTTTTATGGCGTATATAAATGTCGTTTTTGTTTCTTAGGTTAATCTTTTGATGTTGGGTTTGATATGTTGGTTTGGGCCTATTAAGTGTACAAATGGCTGGATGTGGACTTCTCAAATGGGACTTGGGCCAATCGGATATAAATTTTGTTGGGTCTTGTGATTAAATCAATCGTGTAGTGAAATGTGTACAGACTACATTGAAAAGTTAAATTGTTGTCGAATGTTTTGTTATAAATACATTTCATACATTGTAAATTTATTGGTTAAGTGCTGATAATTTGGCATGGTAAAATATACGGAGGGATAATTCACGGCTTGAGCTTAATATTTGAGATAAGGACTATTGAAGTTGGTAAACTCACTTGGGATTTGGATGATTGAATGATGGGCTTCTCACAATTGGATTGTTTATATGTGATGTGATGACATGAGATTCTATGAGTTGGGATGTTATGAGACTTGATGATAAGATTTGGTAGAGGTGTGAAACTTTGGTTTATACATTTACGAAAGATATTATGTCACGACTTTTTGATATTTGAACCTAGGTGACTACGGAGGTTTGTTTTGCAATATTTCTTATTTGGCTTTGAAGTGAGGGTTTTCGGTAGCGTTTACTTATTCCATCTTCTTTCTTTCTACCTTGAAGATGACTTTTGGGGCGTTTATTGAGGATGATAAAGACTTGGCTATTTAATTACGGTTTGTGATTCTTTCTCATTTAACCCTAGCGTAACTATCCTTGATGTCTCACTGATTGAGAATGTCAAGAGGTTTTGTACATTGGGTACAGGTTCTTTCCACGAGTTAGTACAAGTTTAAGTAACAAATGCAGGAAGTTCACTTCGTGATCAAGTTTGGCATATCGGGTTTACTTCTCAATGTGGTCACAATAGCCAAGCGAATGCGTGTATGATGTGTTTACAAAGTGTTGATTGGATGGTTGTTGATGTTGGTAAATGATTCGTTGATGAACATGCTTCTAAAGCGGATATTCATCAAAACCAAAATGTGTCATAACACATTCAAGCTAACGTTGTTTGATTACATCTTGATTTTGTAAAATCCATGAAGAATCTATTTCTCGGTTTAAATCATGAACTTGTAAAATCCGTGACAATGGAAACATCACGGTAATTGTTGAGTGCATATCCGATCTATCTTGCGGTTTATTCTTGGTTTTGTAAATCCCATGAAAAAACAATTTTCGGTTTTAAACTATAGAATGTAAAATCCGTGATGATGGAACCATCTTGGAGAAAGCGTATTCGAGGGTCTTACGATGTTGGTGTTCACGGTTTACTTGAAGAAGGATAAAGGTGTACTTCATAAATTGGATGTGTGTTTGGATTTTTCGTCATGGCGGTTTGGTTATTACATGGTTTCTGAGGTTGTGTGCTACTAACCATGGTCGGATGAAACCATTATCGAGTTCTTAAAGCGTCAAGGTGGCTAGAATTGAGCATTTAACTAGAAGATGTGACAAGCGGAGTTAATTGATTATTATTTATTTGAGTTTGAAGTGAATTATACGAGCAGTGTGTAGTATCGAAGATATCGGGATGGATGGATGAAGATTCTTGAGATCCTTGTTCGAGCTTATTATCAAAAACAAAGACTTGGAAATCTAGTTATTGTTGGGTGTCTTTTACCTTTTCTTTTACCACTTGGGGATGGGCTCTTATCGCCTCAAATACCTATCAACAAAGGAGTTACGTTGTAGTGCTCGATGTGCATTCAATTGTGGATTTTCAAGAGGTGATATCGTCTTATACTCGATGGTTGGTTGGTTGAAAGTATAGAGTACTTAGAGATTCAAATGGGCATGAAGTCTCGGCGCTCTTTGTTACATATGTGCAAGTTTAAGTCGCGAGTTGGGATATTTTACTTGAGGTCAAATTCATCATATTGGGTTTTTCTCCATACATTGTCACTTCAAAGAGCCTCTTGAATGATAATGGGGTGAATTACATGTTTTGCCAAAAGATGATGAAAAGAGAGATTGACGTCTGATCACTTGATTCAGCCTCGTACTCTAAAGAAAGAAAAGTGTGCGTGTCGGTCGCATCTTACGAAGAGAAATCTTCTTATTGACCATTCTCATCAACACGCTTCATACTTTTTCCATGCGCCGGTCATCAAGTGAACAAGACTCATTGATTCTTTTAGATTCCACTTTCTCGACTATAATGAAGATGGCGACATCATCTTGATTTTGCGGGGAGAAGTGTGAATAGACTACATTTGGATAATGTTCTTATTTATTCAGAATGGCATCTCCGTGCAATTCTTGAGGGAGAAAAAGTGTAATTTTTGCATTGTTGATTGAAATTTGAGAATATAAATGGTCATCGGCTCTAAACTCATGTAAGAACCGACCTTCTTATCGGGTTATCTCTGCAGGTTTTCTCTTCTGAGCCGTTGGTTGACATCTTCACCGGATTGATGAGTTTATCGACAAAGTGCTTCCGGTTAATGCTACCGTATACATCAACATGATGATTCGAACAATCTCTCTTTCTTGTTTGATGTGATTGGTAGTTTGGTGTTACCATCTTGTGTGTTCGTTCTTGACCTTATTGCGATTTCCTTGATGAACATCTTTACATTCTTGTTTGATTGGAGGGATTCTAGTTAAGGTGTGCAAGATGTAAGTTGATTGGGATGCTTTCTTGATGTTCTTGTTTTGGTGAGTTGAAGATCTGACTTTCTTTTCCCATTGGACAATCTTGAAGAAGGTCGAGTCTGATCGGTTCTACATTTCACTATATGTTAGAAGACTAAAGGCGAGTTGCATGTGATTATCAAAGACTTCTTATTAGGGGCATTTATCAAGCAGTTGTCGGTTTAGGGAGGCACTAATTGGGAGAAAGTTATAAGTCGATTCAATTCCAATTAGACTTGCTCATATTTTTTATGATGACTCTTGAGGCGTTGATATTGACTATTGTTGGACATTTGACACAAGTTGATTACTTTGGAGTCATTTATCACTTATTGAGATTGAGTTGACTTTCACAAAAGGCGTGTTCTTATTGATAACTTACTCGGGCTTAGAATTTGAGTTGAAGACTTGGTTTATCTAGTTACCGGTGATCGGGTGGATGGTTGAAGACACAGTTAACTATCACTACTAGGGTTACTTTGTTTTTTCGATGTCCTGCATATGTGTGGATAATCATAAGAGGTGTTAATGTCTCATACTTTGCTTGGTAGTAGTACTGAGATTTGCTTGAAGCATAAATTCTCTACGTTCTTCCATCATTAGGTGCAAGCTTAAGATACAAATGTGGGAAGTTGACTTCGGTTTCCAAGTATGGTATAGCGGGTTTTCTTCTTGATGGTCACTTCAATTGTCACATAAGGTTGATAAAAATAGTGGAGAGAGTCTTGACAAGTTGATTCACAAGGTTCAAGTGTTCTTCTCAACAAATTTCTAGTATACGGGCTTCAATGAGTGTTGATTACGAAGTGTCAAAACACGCAAGGAGAAGGAGACTCACATATAAACACAAAGCGAGTAAACTTGATGAACTTAATTCTTCTAAGTGATTGAAGATATCCGGGAAGGCAAATGTTATTGCGAGAGAAACTCAAGGTTTGACTCATAGCGAGTAAACTTGATGAACTTAACTCTTCTAAGTGATTGAAGATCCGGTAAAACAACATCATGACATGAGAGAAACTCAAGTTTTACTCATGACTTTTTGTGTTTGTATTTCATCTACGTGGGGAAGTGATGTTGAAAGTTTACGAAGATAAAGGGGTACACTAGTATGTGAGTTTCGATGTGTAATGATGGGGGAGAGAATGTGTACATTAGGGATGCCGGGCACATTTCCTTGAGTCTTAATGGTGATTGGAGATATAATCACTTATTAGGTGACATCCATGATTGTCTTGAGATAATCGGTGACTTGGCACCTTCTTCAATGTTATCAGATTATTCATTCCTTGTGTATTGGTATACTTGGATACTTGAGCTTCATACATTCATCGGACGAAAGATGTGAACATAGGGTTCTACATTACCCTCTTGATGTGTATTCGGGAAGTTCTTGGATATTGGTGTACTTGGGTTCTTGAGCTTCCTGCGTTTCATCGAGGAAGAAAAATGTGAACATGGGAAGGTGTTCTTCATTCCCCTATGAAGTGTATTTGGGAGAGTTCTAGAGCATTATACAAAGAAATTGTGCAACAATTCAACTACTTGGAATTGTTCTCTTGACACCTTTTTGAATGGATCGCTTGAGACTTGATTGGTATGAAATTTGAGAAGATTATTTATGTATTGGGATGATCGTTCTTGTTCTTATGGATGATATAACCCGACGGAGATTCTCGATTATCGGTCTTAAAAGGAGCGGCGGGATTTATGATAATGGTGTTACTTCTCATGCACAGCTAAGAAAGCTTGATATAGAGCTTGAATCTGCTCATCAAAGTTTTTCGGTTTGGGGGCGCAGTCTCACTTTCGGATGGTTCAATTTCTTTCTTGATTCGAGCCTGGAAGCTTTGGTGGTGAATGTTTAAGAGTTGATGACTTATCTTCTCGACGTCTTCGCGATATCCTTATCGTGCTCGTATCATCATCCTCTTTAACTATATCATCTACTCTATCCTTGTATATATTTATCAGAAAACAAAATACAATTATAAAACCAACAAAAATAGAAAAATATAAAACCAACAAAGAAAATAGAAAATATAAAACCTTCAAAATCCCATAAAAATCGAGAAAATTCAAAATACCAAAATATGTTTTCCAAGACATATCTTATATCGATAACATCTACGGTCTTAGAAATGTCATTCAATAATAGCGGGACCATAGATGAAGTTGACGAGTGTAAATATTCTTTTCAAAACATGTCACAAATCAAATGGCTTGATTAATTGAGCCCTTAACGGGGCTTCAAAAAATGGCACGATTGCCATTTGCAACCCGTGCTTTAACTATGGCTTGCTATTATTTGAGATATGTTTTTTAAAAGGAAAGTGCTCTGCAAACTATTTTCAAAATATTTACGTGCTTATCCTAAAAACAAAACAAGGAAAGTATGTCGAAGAATTGTTCCTACACATTTTTCGTCTAAAATTCTTGAGAAAAATATTTGGTGTTTTCAAAATAATTAGTAAATGAGTTGCTTTAAAAACAATCGGTTTGAGTTTTGTTAAATTTGCAAACTCGATCAATGACTTGTAAACTTTTAAACTCTTGAAAAATGAGTCATTGATTGGGGGATATATTTCAAATCTATATCATCTATGAGCTTTCTTAATTATCCTCGTGCTTAATTAAAATGATATTTGCAGTGAGAAGGACTAGGAATTTAGGATATGATTGTTAGGTTTAGATGATTAGAAGTTTGATTAACATAAACCTCATACCATATGAATTGATTGATATGTTGGATTGACTTTTATTAGTGGAATTCTTGTTTGGGTGATGTCGACCACCATATATACGTATGTATGTTCACTACTTGTCATGCGGTATATTGGTATAAGAATGTTCGATCCGGATCCCATTTGATGATGATTGGATGCGAAAGGAAAGATAGCGATATCTTGGGTTGACAAATGAAAGCGAGCTTAAGCGGACTTCAATGGAGAGTTGGCATGAAATGCAGCGTAAGAGGTCTTCTTGCATGACGAGATGGTTTTCTTGACAAGTGAAGAAGCGGGCTTAGTGGACCTCGGTTGGCACTCAAATGCAACGTGAAGAATCTCTTGCGCATTTCGGGCGGTTTTCTTCAACCCTACAACAACAGCGAGCTTCTCAACCACTAACGTGTCAAGGATACCATTTTTATACAATTTTGAATAAATTTGAATAAATTGTTTTGAAAATGGAATATATTATTTTGAAAATATATTGGACTAAATTTTGAAATTCACGGACTTCATTTTATCAAAACTTAAGTATTATCGACGGTCATCGATTGAGGGAAGTGATTTAATTTAAAATATTTTCATACAATATATCTTCAAAAAGTCCGTTTTTACAACAGGTGGTGATCTAAAGATTTAATGTTATGTCATGGTATGATTTTTCTTTAGAATCAGGTCTTTCAAAATGAAATCTTTTACTGTTCTTGTTTGATTGTGAAATTGTTTTGTTTACTTAAAGATCTCTTAAAAACTATCATACGACACTAACAATCTTTAATGTCTTATAATGGTCATATCATCATATTTCAAAATTGAATCTTGCCGTCTTTCCCCAAATTTTCTAAATGATTTAAATCGGTTGGGATCACAAATCTCAAATGGTTTGATATTTCCATTCAGGGGTAAAGATCGTGTTTTAAATCTCAATACATTTTAATGGAATTGGTTTAGTCCTTTAAAACTCTTGCCTCCATGTGCAAACAATTTCAAATACATAATGCACATGTTGAGGAGGAGGTTTATCAAAAAAAACCGGATGAGTATTTAAACAAGGCCGCATATTCTCATGTTTTCTAAACCGTATTAAATCACTTGGGATCCAAATCTCAAAGGTTTGATATTTTTGATCGGGGAGAATTTGTGATTTAATAATGAAATTTGATAAAGTTGATCGTTTGATTCGGTTGTCAATTGCTCTCTCTATGTGCTAAGCGCTTTGAATCTGAAGGCATATTGAGGGACAAAACCATCCAGTACAAAAGTTTTCTTAAAGAGATTCATAAAGTACCTTGATTGTGTTTTCAAATGGTTTTCTTAATGGATTTTGTGATTGTGGATGTGCTTCAAAGAACTCTTGCCTCTATGTGATAAAATGATTTCAAAAATCTTATGCGCATATTGAGGAGAATTTTACCATGAAAATCAAATGGCTTTCGTATAGAAAATTGTGATCAAAGAAAATATTTCAAAGTCCTCTTGCCTCCTTGTGCTAAACAATTTCTAAATCATATGCACATGTTGAGGGGAGGTTTCTAAATAATCAAAACTATTAAGGTACAAAATGCTTTGATCTCGTATCACAAGTACCTGATTGGTTTTCCAAATGATTTTCAATTGGTTTCATGAAGGAAGAACAATACCAAAAGACCGACCAATTTACTTATGCATGGTGTTATAATGATGGTTAGGTTAGTATTTGTTCCCACGATCCGCGAGCCAGGAGGATCTACCAGAGACGATCCACTAGATAGTGTAGAGTCCTTGGGTATGATGAAAAAAGGAGAAAAAATGAGAAATGGGAAGAGTGCGGATGAGGCGAGCTAGGGTGGAATAAACCAACAAGGTTCTAGTTATGAAGTCTCGGTAAGCGAGAGGGTTGAAGAATGAAAAATGGAATGTGAAAGGGTGAAAAGAAATAGCCCTCGATAATTCAACAAAGGCGAAGCCGGTTTCAATTCATATACTCTTGATGGTAACATCGGTATTGAAGACAAGGCGTCATGGACAGTGGCCTTGCACTTCTTCCCAAACTACTCAAGTTCCTCTTAAAGGGCTTGTTTCATTCTCAGGAACTACATAATCTATCGACTTTCTCTTGAGATTGTTGATATTGAAGAGGACCTCTCACTAGTCTCAACGGGAACCAAATATGCGATTGAGTCTAGAGCAAGAGAGATCATCCACAATATCTCGTTAGGACACTAAATTCTTGAAGACTTGCTTTTTCACACAATGTGGAAAGTAAGTATATATTAAGAGTCTCATTATCCTTGTGGTATTGCGAGAACATCCGAGTGATATGTAAAAATATTCACAATGAAGATGGAAATCCTTCTAGAGCTAACATCTTACAAGCTCTTGGTGGGTGACATGTGAGATCTTTTCAAAGATTAAGCTTGTGACAAGCGGATAGAAGCGATGGGAGATTCAATCTTGAATCAACCTTGGTCGAGGGATGAATTGGCGTATACTTTTGGAAAAACCATTCGATGTGCAAACCTTCTTTTCTCTAGCTTCGTCGAATGTGTACTTATGTTTTCAAATTCAAAAGTATCTACGATTGAAAAATACTTTTAGAAAAACCGTTCGATGTCGAATCTCTTCTTTAAGCTGTACGTCGAATGTACTCATCTCTAATACAAAGAGGTATTTGAAAATTGATCTTTCTCATAAAACCTTAAATGCGTGTTGCAAACTCTTTCTTCAAGCGATTGTTTTTCAAATCATTTTCATCGATGAATCTCAATTTGGTTATTTCAACTCATGTTGTCTTCTTTGAGGCGTTGCGATTTGAGCAGCTAGAGCAGTTGCGAAACCTGTCAAGGAGATTCTTAGGAATCCTGGGATGGTGTTTATCGGATCAGCGTGGGCACGTGTACCTCAATTCGGTGAAAGTGATCAGGCAGCTCGTGTGTTTTGTTGTTTGCGGTACATACGGGCGGTTGCGGTGATCGAAGTCAATCAGTAATATCACAGCATCACATAGCGGAAGGAATCATAGTTGGTGCATAATCTACATAACACGTTGGATATTTCTATACTATTACGCCTGTTCTTTGCAAATATCATGAACAAAAGCTTTCTCACGATGGAAAGATGTCATGATTCAAAAGTGTAGCATGTCGGTCAAAGTCACAACTTCACATGGGCAACACAATAAAGGTGATCCGGAGATTTCTTTGTGGTGATGATCTCAATGGCTTGAAGATCATCAAAAATGTGGATCGGTTAAAGGCCTCCGAAAGTAAATCAATGCGGACTTTGAAGAATCGCTACAAAGCACAAAGATTGCGAAATTGAAGATTAAAGTCTATGAGCTCGAGCGAAGTCAAAGATAGAATGCTAGGAAGCAAAATGTATTTCATGGGGTGACCTCCTTGGGGAGATTGTTAGGAATTAGAAAATTCCATGTTAAAAGTCGGTCCTTTATAATGGTCTAGCATATGTTAGCTCATTATATTTATCGTTACTTCGTTATTTAGAGTTTATTAGTTAGTTTGTAAGCGTGGTTTAGTTTAGAAACAACTGCGTGGAGGAAGGCGGTCTTTCCAACATCACGATCCAGGGCCGATAGGAGGTCGTGTATTTGTAAGTATAAATACCATTCCATGTGGAAGGGTGGTGCTAATCTAATCTTTCACTTTTGTAAACCAACTCTCTAGCAAGAACACTCTCTCTCTACTTTCTCTCTCTAAAATGGAAAACATGTATTTTGATCTCCCAAGACCACCGAATCATTCAACACAATAATATTCGATCCTACAATGGCACTTAAAGTTGCGGGAGAGGAAATGTTGCTAGGGAGGATCCTTTAAACCCATCTTTAAGCCTCTCTGAGCCATCACGACTTGATAGATTTCGATAACCAATCAAGTCTCCAACTCTGCTATCAAATCAGGGGTATGTTGAGGCGAAAGGTAACCTTTCAATGTGTGCAAAGAAACTTGGTATGATGTTGTGACGAACAATCGGGGTTGCAACAAGGTGATGTTCAATATGGAGTTGCTCGAAGCGTCTTCGTTAGACTTGTTGATGATGAAAATAAATTCTTTGAAGAATAAATCTGCATTGCGCTTGTTGATGATATTCGGTGAATAATCGGACTTGCAACCAATTGATGCTCGAAGATGAACCCCGATGAAGACCTAGTAGAGATATGGAGGCGGCAAGTGGGAGTTTTGGGTACTCATGGTGATGGGGCGATTTTCATTAGGTGAATGTTTTAGGTTTATTAAGCCATTAAAAGAAATCGCAAAAGGGCCGATAGCTTATAGGTCACATGAATCTAGTGTTTCTTTGATCGATGATATGATATTGCATTAGATTTTATTTCCTTTTGATTTTGTCGTGACATCTATCAAGTGATTTCTAATGATGAGTTATGTTTCTGTTTTGATTTGTATCATTTAATTTAATTGAATAGTGTTCTTGAAGCTAAGGTACCGCATTAGATAACACATGTGAGATAAGTATATTTGAATCTATGTTTTCGAGACACATGAATACCATTAAACTAAACCTGGTGATCAAATGTCAAAGTATCGGGTTTTATTACGAGAGAGTCACAAAAGGGACAAAAGTGTAAACTACACCGTTCGTCCTTATGGTTTTGAAATGCGATTATACCTCGGGTTAACAAGACTTAACGACCGTTAGTGGGCCCGATTGGATGGAGGACGAGCGGTGCATAACGTTTCACACTTAGGGCAGACGGTGCAACTTTTTGGTCAAGGGCGAAACCTGCGGTCAACGCAAATCACAAGGGCGAACGGTGTAATTTACTCTAAAAATAATGATAATACCATTGAGTAAAGTAAAGGGAGGGTTTGCTACAGTTATTCATGTGGTTGGTGGGTGATTTGGTAATATATTTTTAATTTTGTAGATGATTTTTTTATCTATTCTAAATTTGAATTTTACGATATTATCTCTTGCATGAAAATAGTGATGATAAAATATAAGTGTTAGTCTTGTAATTATAGTTGTAATTTTGTTTACATTAATTGTTGGTGTTATCAATTTTAGTTGTAGATTTGTGAATCACAATAATTATAATCTAAATATGTGTGAATATCTTTATAGAAAATATACAATGATAAGAAATGTCATGCAATCTTCCTATATTGTCTTTTTGTTTTCCTTGCATCTATTATATAAGACACATTTGCCTACCAGTTCAACCAAACATTCTCATTTGCTTAATAAAAATTAATTTCCTTTCATAATTTTTACAAACCAAAAAAATGGATGCGTGCAACAAAAGATCAAGAATTTAGTCCGAATTAGATGAAAACATCTCTGAGAAGTCTATCAAGTATGTTTATATTGTCTTGTTTTATTTGTAATTTTATAAGTTAGTTTCATCTGTATGCATTAACTAAGTGTTAGATGTTTATGCTTTCAGAAAACAATGTCTGGAACAGAAATTGCCTATAGAGTCGTCTGAAACACAAGGTATACTAATCTTGTTTTGTTAGAATTATTTTTGTGCAACAATATTTGTCGAGTAGTTGGGTAATTATGAATACAACTTCAGGTTTATATTGTCAACAATAATTTTGATATTTCTTATGTTCAAAAATGTAGATTGTACTAATAAAAGGATGATAATCTTGCGAAGGATGATATTTGGGCTCGATGATTGGTATTATCCTCTCGAGGATGATATTAATAAATTTTGGTGAGCAAGAAGAAATTGGTGAAAGGTCAATGAGGCAGCGTATGTGAAGATCATGCTAAGCAACTTGCTTGATGCCTCCGCTCAAACTATATGAAAGTAGTTGTTTTGATTTCGATGATGAATTTGAAAAAGATGACCTTGAAACATTTGACTATGATAATGTACATTTAGCGTTTTCGATGATGAGTTTGATTTTGATGTGTAATTTTCCATTATATTGTAATTGTTAATGATATAAATGCAATACTTTTGTTAAATGTGTTTAAATTTTCGAATATTTATTCTGCATTAATATTTAGTGATCTACATTTTAAGTATAACGGATGAAAATAGTTAAAACCTATTAGATTAACTTTTAATGCAAATACTCAAAAGCAAATAATATCAATTGTAAAACAATAATCCATGTGAAAAGAAGTGAAACAATATGTGAAACATTGTTTGTTTATTATAACAAGCAGCTCTACTCCAAAGCGCTGCTACAATTCTTTTTGTTGTGTAGTTTTCTTCATGCTATTCTTGGATTCCGCTCTCGATTCATCTCTGCTGCATGCGGGGTCTTTTCTTGACACTTGTAGTTCTTTCGAATCCAAACAAATGATTTCCTTCTCGATTCTTGGTTAGTGTTGTTATTGGTTGTACATCAAACACACTTGGCCTTCTGTTTGTAGTCATTGTGTTTAAAGTTAGGTTATTTTGTCTTTAGATCATGCATTAGTGTACCAGTATATGTAAAGGTCAACGTTAAATACCTTAGAGATTTCAATTTGAGAGCTTGCATTATGATTTTCTCCATCTGTAATAATATTAGTCAACATATTCACAAAATTTAGATTTAAATTCATGGTAATTGTTTATTATGTGTAAAATAACTAATTATATTAAATTTTTGTTTCAAATTTGTATTAAAACATAATGTATCTACCTCATTTTCATTCGAAAATGTTGTTAAATTCATCTTCTTTCTTTTGTCACAAACTCGTGTGTCTCACGTCATCCTCATTACTACATCTTCTTCACATGGGGTCTCTTCTTCACTATATTTGCATCTTCATTATCGATTGGAATCTTCTAATTCATTTCGGCTCCTTGCAAATCATCGCGAGAATCTGTTTTGTAACATATTAAAAATATTATTTTTAAATAATATTCAAAGCCGACAATTAATTTGAAATTATAACCATTTCCATTAGTTTATGTTTACAAAAAATATGTTATACCTCGTCACTTAGGAAATCATCTTTGAAGTGATTGGTTATTTCTGCAACTTCCGTGACTTTCTCACTTCGATATATATGCATGTTATTGTTGTGGTTAAATTCGGTGTATTTGATTTTGAATAAATACGGTTTCCCTATTATTGTATTGAGCTCATTCGGAAAATATTCATCTGTATCCATGCCTTTTTTTTCCATTATCTCCCACGCTGAAATCCCAATCATCTTATAGACATTTTTGTCAAAAATAATCACTTGTGCGGAGCTGCTTTCATCGAATATTTGAACAATGATTTTGAACCTGCACATGTATTGATGATTAAGTGTTTTCTTTTTTAAATACGATAATTGAAAACATGTTACACCCTTAACAATATATTTCAACACACTGTCTTCCGTACATGGATACAGCTGCGTATGTTTGTCCGTGGGTTCTGCAATGCCATAGCGATTCTTATTCTTTGAGCTGGAGCTTCCTTTTCCCATTCTTGGTGTTACTTTTGTATTACATACTTTGCAACCAATGTAAGTCAACCACTCTCATCTTGTATCTTTGTGGTATCGCGTAAACAACGCGGCATGTATCATGTTTTGTTATTAATGTTAGGTAAAATTTGGTGGTGTTTAAACAATGGCGCATTTAGGTTGAAACACCTAAATCAATAATCGGTAAAATTTTCAAACTTACTGGTTCAATCTGCGAATCATGCCTACTAATCTTTTCACACATCCTTGCATGAATTCTCTTTGGTGTAACTACATGGGCGACACAGTCGTAGATTCAATCTTGAATTCCCTAAGGTCATATCCTCTGCGATTCGTAGTTTGTATTATGTATGAATTTTATTAACTTTAAAAGTACGTACTTATTTATATAAACTTGTATTATTCACGTTACCTTTTCGGAATGAAACCAGCGGCGAGATCCACATTAATGAAAATCTTACGTGCCAAATAAAGCGTTATGTATAGATGGCGTGTCTGCGTTATGTGTAAGTTTAATGAAATCCTATGAATGAAGAAACATACTTATTTTAATGGCGGCTATGAGTGCGCTAAATTAAAAAACAATTAAAAAATTACTATCCCAATATTTGACTTTCCCAACACCAATACAAAGTCTATATGTCCAAGTTGATCAAGTTTCTCTTCGTAATCATTCCACAATAATGCCCATTTATCCCAAAGGTACAATCAATCACGAAAGACCTATGTGGATTGAAATAGATATGTGTTATTTAAATTATAATAGCACCATTAATATAATATTTTGTGTAAATAAATACGAACAACACATACTGAGCATCTTCGATCACAACACTCCTGCGGATCTTCCGGCCACCATGGCTATTGACAGGTACAATTTTTCAATAACTACTATTGTTCCTATAACATCTGCCAACAATACCGAAAAATAAAGAAGATTAAAACATCACCTTTTGAATATAAAATTACAATTTTTTATAGCAACCAACACATACCTACACAATCATGTTCATGATACTCATTATCACGTGTTCAAGATATGAGTGAATGGCTCATAAATAAAACCAACATAATTATCGTCTATTTGCTTAACTCGGTCACTTGGGTCCCTTTGTGTTAACAAATTTTGTACCTATGTAGTAACAACAATAATCTACCACCATTTTCGGCCACTCCAAATTTTGAGATGATATAACATTGGCCCTTTTGTAAAAGTGGTTCAAATTTAAACATCGGCTCTTTTTTGATTTAAACTTGGATTCGATTGGACTGTCTAGACAGTTACAAATGTTAGATTCTATGATCAATACTTTTCAATATGTATAAATTATGCGCGTATAAATTCAAATTACCCCCGCATCTTGCAAAACAAAATCCAAACTGTATGGATCATGTTCTTCATTCAACTTGTGAGAATGTCAAATAGATATACATCTCCCTTTTATTACCATGTTAGTAATCATGGGATCAACATTTTCTAAAGAATTTATTTGTTGATCATGTATGTTTACTCCTATAAACATTTAGACTTACATTTGTTGGTAAATATATTTATAAACACTGCTATTATTAATAGTAATAAACAATATGTATACCTCGTGAACTGCTTTGAAAATTGGAACTCTTCCTTTGAATGTTTCTTTCACCAAATTGAGATCTCCCTAAAATACAGTCAGTCTTGCTTAACTTCTACAAAATTTAAAACGTAAAATATTATGAGTAAATTTAATAAAAATATATATATAAACAACAATATATAACTTTAAATAAAAACAATCATTTAATTATGAGTTAAATAATTTGGAAGAATAACCTTGATAATTTAAATTAGAATCATGAATGGTGCTTCTTGTCTTTTCAGAACTTGATTGGGGGCGTAAATAAGATGTTTGATAACCAAAACTCATTTTTGAATTTTAGTTTCTTTCTACACATTATTAGGAAATGGGAAATTATATAATATTTTCTAAACCGTTGTCATAACAAACACAATTAAAATGACAATACCTTCCAACTCCTTTCCATATTTTAGAGCCGATTCCGGTGTATCGCTTTCTACCATTGGCATAGTGATGAAGGTTTCTTGACGTGTTTTGATATTTATAATTACTCGTTATACCTATGGTCTACCCTAATGCGCTAGCAGGCGGTGTGCCCGTCGTGTGTAGTGTAGTATTCGGTAAAACCGAGGTGTCCCAAGAGCTATGTATGTGGATTAATACTAAGTCTAGGTGTCACGATTTTAATATGATTCGATAGGAATTAACTAATTAACTACTAAAGCAAATAAAGGCAAAGGATGTGATCAATAGGAGGTGGTGCTAACCTAGTTACTCATCCTAACTAGTAGTGTTACGTCTAATTACTTCCAATTACTTGAGTGGGGTTAAAGTCGAGAGGACATCATTTGGTCGATTCGCCTAACCTATCGACAAAGAGCCACCCTTTGGAGAAGTCAAGTGTCCCTCGTAAGTCAGGTTGTTCACGGTCCCCTAGCTAAGTCATTAAGTTCCGCTACATGCTAGACTTATAATAGTGAGTGCCGGGCGCTAGCATTTTAGAAACTCACCCCCTAATTCTTAAGTTCATCCAAACGGTAGGTGATCGGTTGGTCAATCGCACAAGTAGAAAGGATCGTGGGTTGGTCATATCTTACCCTTCCCGTCTCAATCTACTCACTTAGTGTCATTTGTCATATCTCTAAGCAACTAGCCTCTGCCGACATTCAAAACTACCAAAACAAGAGCTGCTACCAATAAACTATGCATGCATAACTTAGAAATAATTATCTGAAAGCAATGTAAGCATAAACAAAATAATTAAGAAATCATAACTAGGCCACACCAAGAGGTGCTTAGCCGTTCATATTAACCATACAAATCAATTCAATGTTTAATGTTACGAAATACATGCATCGAAAGTAAAGAAAGTATAAAAGCTAATGCTTATCGTGAGGGAGTGATTTCTCCCTTGGAGATGGCTCCGTATGCTCCTCTAGATGCGCCTTTGGCTTCTCACGTTCTATGATTTTGTGTGTGAAATGGGATGCTTTGAAATCTTTGGAAATCGTGGGGTATTTATAGGCGGATCTTGGTTCTGCAGTAACTATTAAAGAGTTACGCCGTAACATATAATTCTTCGTAAATTGCACTAGAAATGCTTTGATTCTGGCGTAAACTCGGGAAGGAGTTATGTCGTATCTTCAATAAATCTTAGTTCGCCGTAGTTGTAGCATGAGTTACGGCGTAATTATCGGTGCGTGAACCTCATTTGACCTAATATGGTTACGTCGTAATCTTAGGGAGATTCGCCGTAATCTTTTGATAATTTGGTTTTCGAGCCACGCTTTAGTTAAGGCGTAATATGAGAGTTACG
The DNA here is from genome assembly GCA_022545495.1 of Chrysanthemum lavandulifolium. Lineage (NCBI taxonomy): Eukaryota > Viridiplantae > Streptophyta > Magnoliopsida > Asterales > Asteraceae > Chrysanthemum > Chrysanthemum lavandulifolium. Next base: position 144,557,141 of record CM040245.1, on the reverse strand, counting down.
CGTAACTTCTTCAAAGTGAGCATACTATGATAATTCTTCAATAAACTCTCCAATTTGGCGTCTCTTTAGCTTGATGCTCGTAATTTATCCGAAGTAAAATATAATGGAAAACAAGCGTAAATCCATATAAATGATATAAATTACGAGGCATCATCGGAAATTGACACTTAATATTCGGGATAATTTGATATTATCACATAGCCATAAACGTCGATCGAGTGTTTCTTGATGGACATGTTGCAGAAGATGAAGAACGCTGTTGTAACGTCTTATTGCGATTGTAGCATCTAGAGTTTATAACCAAACAATACAGATTCTAAATTAATACAAAAGTATATCACGACAAGCTAAAAATCTAAATTAAACACGCCTTTGATATCTAAACTTATATTTAAATAACAATATAAATTACACAATAGTAAAAGATTTTACCATCACATCTTGTCGGCACATTCATGACGGCTTTGAGAGTTCCTTCTAATGGATTACTTTCAAGCACTTTTTACCCATACCAATTGTTTTCTTCTGCGACTTTTAACAATTTGTAGTTAAAATATAAAGAAAACATTTGGTACTAATTCAAATAAAACAAATCCACTTAAAAAAAATTAAAAAATTATACATGAGCCTTGTCTTACTAGTGTGTCACTTTCCAATATGGGAGTTTTGGTTGCATTGTTTTCCTTTTCATAACAACCTCCTGTAAATAGAATCATATTGACGAAATTACCAAACAATTACAAAAACAAAACAGTTTCAATTAATGACTTTTGAATGATTAATAAGCAACAAAATAACTTTTAAAAACACTTTTTTACTTTTGTTCAGTTTACCTTCAATCATACTTTTACCCATCACATGTGTTTGTAGATGTCCAGTTTTAGCAGCTTCTGATAAAAAACCAACCAAAAATATATGTTAAAACATAAAACACAAAAGGGATTGAGTCGTAGAATAGCAACGTACTTTTCAAAGTGTCCCATTCTGGTACATGTACTTTTTTAAGATGTAGAATAGCAATGTACTTTCCATAAGTGTCCCGTTCTAGTACGTGTACTTTTTTAAGTCGTAGAATAGCAATGTACTTTTTATAAGTGTTCCAATTTAGTGCGTGGGATGACGTGCAAATTGGAACACTTATGAAAGTAGGACGTACCAAATTGGAATACTTATAGAAAGTACATTGCTATTCTACAACTTACAAAAGTACACGTACTAGAGCAGGACACTAATGAAAAGTACATTGCTATTCTACATCTTAAAAAATACACATACCGAATGGGACACTTTAAAAATCGTTGCTATTCTGACTCAATCCCAACACAAAACTACGAAAAACAAAACAATTAAAGAGTGAAAAAATACCTTGTGGGTGATTTGGTGAATCTAAAGCTTCAATTTCGAAACAACAACAAACACAAGCTAATATTTAAAATTCTTTAAACATACAAAACCATATACAAAACAACATACAATACTGTCTATGGTTTTCACGATGTGTCGGTTCAATATCGCAACATCGATAGTTCTAGCTTTCTTATTGTGCGTGATTACGTTTTAAAAAATTAGATACCTTTAAACACCAAAAACATCACAATAATACCTTTTGAAACAGAACCAATAATACAAAACAATACAAACATAAAACATCACAATAATACCTTTTGAAATAGAAGCACCACTCTTAATATCTTTTGCTCTTGTAAGCCTTTTCGATTGTCTTTGTGGCTGCATCTTTCAATAAACTATCTGTATATCTTGACTCAAAAATATTAAATACATTTGTATGTAATGCCGATATAATATATTATATATAGCTTCAGATTAAGATAAAATTTTATAGAATCATGCATATAATCAAATTGGTAACGGGCCTAAATATAGGCCTATAATATATCACCATATATATTCTTAATATATATCCATATAATTAAGAAGATAAATAGAAAAGAAAAACAATTATGTATATAGATTATGATTTGGAATATGTAACCAACAAATAAATTAGCATAGTTGGTTTCATTACTTGAGACGTTTAAATGCTATCAAACGGACTCAGTTCAAACCTCACCTAGCATATTTTTGAATTATAATACCTAAACGAAAAATTGCCTATGTAGCATTACGAGGCATTACACTGGCAATGCGTGGCATTACGTGGCATTTCGGATGAATTATGACGTCATGCACATCTGATATATATGTTATAGATATATATATATATATATATCAACATTATTGGTCACCTTTGTTTAATTCGATGTGCGACTAAATATTACAAAAGGCCAAACAAACATAAAATTCATGTGACCATTGGATGAACAATAGTCACACAAAATAAACATTTCTTCACTTTAAACAACATATGGTCACACTTATAAAACTTTTGGCCACTTTATGCTTAATTGTATGTGACTAAATACTCAAACAAACATGCTTTACGTGACTAAATATTACAAAAGGCCACAAAACATAAAATTCATGTGGCCATTGTATGATCAATAGTGACACAATAAATACATGTTTTCACTTTAAAGCAGATGGTCACACTTATTAACAATTTTGGCCACTTTTGCTTAATTGTATGTGACTAAATACCAAAACAAACATGTTTTGTGTGACTAAATATTACAAAAATCCACACAACATGTGACCATTAGATTAAAAATAGTCACACAAAATACACATTTTTCACTTTAAAGCGACATATGGTCACACTTATTAACACTTTTGGCCACTTTATGTTAATTTGTATCGACTAAATACCCAAAACAAACATGCTTTGTGTGACTAAATATTACAAAAGGCCACACAAACATAAAATTTATGGCCATTGTATGATCAATAGTCACACCAAATATACATTTCTTCACCTTAAACATTATATGGTCACATTTATTAACACTTTTGGCCACTTTATGCTTAATTGTATATGACTAAATACCCAAAACAAACATGTTTTGTATGACTAAATATTACAAAATGCCACACAAACATAAAATTCATGTGGCCATTTTATGATCATTAGTCACACAAAATAGATATTTCTTCACTTTAAACAGCATATGGTCACACTTATTAACACTTTTGGTCATTTTATGCTTAATTGTATATGATTAAATACCCAAAATAAGCATGCTTTGTGTGACTAAATATTACAAAAGGCCACACAAACATATAATTCATGTAGCCATTGGATGATCAATAGTCACACAAAATAGACATTTCTTCACTTTAAACAGCATATGATCATACTTATTAACACTTTTGGCCAATTTATGCTTAATTGTATGTTACTTAATACCCAAAATAAACATGCTTTGTGTGACTAAATATTAAAAAAGGATACCTGAACATAAAATTCACGTGACCATTGGATTAACAATAGTCACACAAAATACACATTTCTTCACTTTAAGCGACATCTGATACACTTATTAACACTTTTGGCCACTTTTTGCTTAATTGTGTATGACTAAATACCCAAAACAAACATGCTTTGTGTGACTAAATATTACAAATGGCCACACAAACGTAAAATTCAAGTGGCCATTGGATGAACAATAGTCACACAAATACATATTTCTTCACTTTAAACACCATATGGTCACACTATTAACACTTTTGGCCACTTTGTTTTAAATTGTATGTGACTAACTCCAACAAAACAACACCCGTTGTGTGACTAAATCATCACAAACGCCACATTTACTATATATTCATGTGCCATAAGACGGGAAATAGTCACACATAATACACATTTACTTGAATAAATCATCTCAAATGTCACATATATTATATATTTATGTGGCCAAAGGACGAATAATAGTTACTTTAAAAACCATTCGTGTAACTATAAAGTGTTTACGGTCACTAATATTAATTAATCCAATGAAACTTGTGCCTAATTTGTCACACATATTCGGGTTTTGGTCACTCTTTTTCAATGAAAAGGCCACAAACTCAAGAATATCACCATATGCCACCTACGGTGGCGCGACCTTTGTGACACACCCAAAAAACTTGTGACTATATGCATATCGTTACACATTTTGGTGTGACCAATACCACTTTTTGTACCAGTGCTTATGGATGATTTAGGATCTTTCTTGGATGTTTTTAATTTATCATTTCTCAAGTACTCACCATCTTTCCACTCCAGTGCTTACACCTTCTTCCTCTTATCTTAACTCACTTATTTTCATAATAACCCATTTACCTTTAAAATGCTCTAAAATCAATTTTACATTTCTTATAATTTTTAAGAAACTTTCAATTTTCTTCTTGACTACTCTCGATTTATTTCACCATTGACCATTTCCTAAGCCAACTAGATTCACCTTTAATCATATATTAGCTTCTTTTAGCTCTCATCTCTCCATAAGAACTATCATTGGTCACCTCATATTATTAGTTTTAAGTTCTCGGATTTCCACTTCAAGATACCTCTTTGCACTTATTAGCTCAAATTATATAGGGTAGTGTTAGCTAATTCTCAATCATTCCTCTTCTTTTTGTCTCGCTTAGCGGATCCCTTGACTTGAGCTAGCAGTTCCTTTGAAAAGATATGGAGGATCCGGAAAAGCAGAGAGTTGAAAAATGCTATGAACACTTAAAACTCACCTTTATCCATTCAAACACTCAACATTGTCTTTAATAACTCTCTTAGAAAATTGTATCTTATTAGTTGACTCTTATACATGAAAATGATTACAATTTGAAGGATTTTAGTGGTTTAGGCTTTAATTTCCTTCATGATCTTCCACTATATAAACCACTTGTGTTTGTGCTTCAATCCCACACCTCAACATCACATTCTCAACTGCAAATTCACATTCTAAAGACCTCTCACAATGACTAAAGTACCAAATGCTCATTCCTCGAATAGAAGCCCTCCTAGAAAAATTGCCCACGTTGTCCATGAATAATCATCAATGAATCCTCACCTATCGAAACCCTCATCTAACTACATTCAAACTTCACCTTTTGTTTAAACAACACTACCACAACTTGCTCTATCAAACCATCACCATCACTTGGTTCCATTAAGACAACACCATCACTTATACATCTTGAACCAAACTCTCAACCATTTGATAACCAAACACCTCAAAACACTCCCATCTCTACACAACCGACAAGAGCTTCTCTCTTGAACCAAGACCAATCTCCTTTACTACCTCATTCTTCTCCACATCTTTATAATACTTTGGAGGACTTGCCTCATAGACCTTCTAATCCTTCACCATTACCTACATTCTCTTCCATTGAAAGAATGACTACAACAACTACATTCACCCAACATAGGAGTGCACATTAATGTGTCATCACCAATAGCACACGTATCTTCTTCTCAACCACCTTCTTTTGACCTATTTTGGGTAATGACTAGAAAACAACCACCACAACGGACAACATGGATGTTGACATCTCTACCTCCTCCACTACACATACATCTCCACAACATTTGTTGTGCACCCACAACCTTTTCTCTTAGGTCCTTATACCTCAATCATACCTCCACCACCACAAAAAGTCATGAAGACACTTGCAACCATTGTCAACACATTCAAACCTTAGTTCATGAGCTTCGTGATGAAGTATGTTTCATGTTCTATCACTCTTGAGCGCCTAGATGGTATCAACACACCAAGTCACCTTTAGGATCATTTGAAAGAAGTGCAAGGACAAGTTGTCACCTCCATCTCTCTTCTAGTTTAGCTTTAGTCTTTCTCATCGGGATATCTTAAGTGATAAATCATGTCCTTAGAGATTGGTCATTATTGTACTATTACCTTGTTTGTTATTACATGAATCTACTTATTTAAATGCTTCTTGGTTATTTGGGCATATTGGTGTGGGTATGACTTAATTTCATGATCTTTTATGGTGTAATTTTTTCTTTAAACTGCCGCTAACAGTTGCGGTAAGCGGATCTTTTGTTTTGTGGCGGATCCATTCTAAAATGGATCCGGCGGATCCGAGTACTCAGCGTTTACGAGACACCATTCAACTTATTTTCGCAAACTACCAAACTATATGCTTGCATTCTAACTTTTGTTTTGTAGATTTTCAAAACTCACTCGGATACTTGGCGCCTCAATAAGGGGAGCTTGTCAAAGCAAAAGCATTGCAAAACTTGCAATACTTTCTTTTAGACTTCCCAAAATACTTGACGAGCTCATGAGGAGCACTCATCAAGGATGATCAATTATACACTACTTTACCCTTTCTCATCTCTTTATAGTCACTTTCTAATCTCTTTCTTCTCTTTCTTACTCGGTTTAGTTTCTTTTCGACGCTCTTTTATTTCGACAAAAGGGGAAAAAAGAGTAAAAGCGAAATTCAAAATTACTAATTTTATCTTTTACGTAAAATATTTTTATGTTTTGTCATCAACAAAAGAGGGATATTGTTAATACAAATAAACTGTAAAAACCCTTATTTATATTTTACGATCTTCTTATGTTTTGTCAATAACAATTGTAAAATCATTTTAACGAGATAAATAAAATACGTAATATTTTGAGCCAATAGTTTACTAACTTACTTGATAAACAAATAAATCATCAAACATGTTTAGTTAAATACTTTACATAAAACCAAAACCATTTTATAAAACACTTATAAGTAACTTTGGTTACTTATATTTTATAAAAATACATAATAGTTAAATGTAATATGTAATATAAATAAGTTGCACTATCCATAACCCAAAACCTATGCCCAAACCCATGACCCATTGACCTTGACCCAAAACCCATAGACCATATGCATGACATCATGCACGACATCAAAATGGGTAAAATCCATAACCAATGACCCAAAGTTCATAACCCATGATCCAAGATGTCTATTACATCATGTAAGACATCACATGACCCATGAATCATAAACCCATAACCCAAAACCCATAATTGTAACTCAAAATCCGGACAAGTATTACGGATAGTGGGATCCTTGGATTACACTGGTTGGATCCTTTGGGAAAGGATCGGGCGATCGAGGACAATTTTACCTATAAATAGTTGGCCATTTCCTCATTTCTTCTTACCACTTTTAGACATATCTTCTACAGATTCTTAATTCTCTAACCTCATATCCAAGGATATCTTTGTAGCTTTTCTATTAGTGATCCTCTAAATTCTGTTAAAAGCGAGATCAAGATGTTTAGCATCGAGACTTGCAAGCTCGAAGACATGAGTTTCTAGACTTCATCATCATCATCACAAGATCGCGAAGTGTTTCTTTTGTTGGTTTCCTCAAGCATGTCAAAGGTGTGTTGTGTTAACTAGTGGTGCTTGGATTAGTTCCTCCATTATAAAGGAACTCGGTATTTATCCTTGTACCGGATAATGTGTAGGAGACATAGGTTTGATTCTACCTTGTGAAAGAACCCAATATCTAGCCTTGAAGAAGATAAAGTGTAGGTGCGTAAGTTTGGTTCTACCGTGTGAACAACTCGGTATTTAGCTTTGTCTTTGGAAAAGTGTAAACAACGTTGTGAAGGCTTCTCCGCTAAGAAAAGGAGCTTGTGTTGTGTAGAGATTACAAACTCTCGAGTTGGGTACTTGGGGTGGAGTAGGGCAATGAAGGTGACCTTGTGGCGAACCACTATAAATACTTGTGTTATGGTTGTGTCTTTCTTTCTCATCTCGTAGTATAGTTTAATCACATCTAATTATCAATATCCAACACACCAAAATAGATTGACATAACTCGATCAAAAGTTATAAGATGAAATTTTAATCAGTAAGCTATTGACCCGTTCTTGTTTTCTACAAAATGTGGAGTGTCATGTGATTTGGTTAATGTTTGTCGCTTGAAAAACTGGAAAATCGGATCGAAAAATCTAGGAAAGCGAGTTTGAAATAACACGGGCTATAAAGATGCGAGATACCTTTAGCGACGAAATGTCATCGCTAAAGGTGGTCGTCATTTTATTTTGTCAAGGAAGTCAAACCTCAGCGACAACTTTTGCTAAAGATTTTGTTAATGAAAATCAAATCATTTAGCGACGATTCATAGTTGTTAAAGGTTGTCGCTAAAGGTTTTGGTCATATAGGTAATAACCTTTAGCGACGACTTGTAGTCGCTAAAGGTTCCGTCACAAGAAAATGGTAAAGTCAAAAGTCAAAGTCGATAAAAGTCGAGTCAAGGTCGTTGTCGCTAAAATTGAAATTTGTAGTCTCTAAAACTTTCGGTGACGAGCTTTAGTCGACAACACTTTCGATGATGACGTGTTGTCGCTAAAGTTTTGGCAACGACATTCGTCATTGCTAAAAGTGGTTTCGTAATAGTGTATACTAATAATAAGTCGGTTTTTGTCTTTATGAGTAGAGTTATTTTACACGTAAAACTTTCTCATATACCATATAACAAATCTCAGCCACTCATTTTCTTGTTTAGAAGAAAGAGAATATTACTTAATATTTAAATTAAAATTTTAATTACACTAACTTTTTAGAATTTAAATATCTCATTAATCGTTGATCGTTAGACAAAACAAATTATACCATCACGACAAGCATTTAATTATCTTTTTATAAATTGGCACTTTGGTATACTTTTGACAATTTTTTCATGTTTTCACGTCTTCTTAGCCGTATCAAAATTCTAATAACATATCACGTGTGATTTAAATAATCGAAGTTCGAACACTAAAGATTCGTATTAAAATTGATATAAGTATTGGATTATAAATCAAAAACTTTTGCCGTTTTTACAATGGAAAACATACATTATTGCTTTCAACCATATATAACACACATTGTATTCGATTATAGATTATAGCGATTCGTTTATGAAACTTCTATATTCACATGTGAAAAAATTAAAGTTGGTAAAAAATCACATGTGATTGAGATCGGGTTTGAGAAAAAGTCACATGTGATTTTATGTATTTTATCCAAATTGGTGTAATATCAAATGTGATTTTTAAATACAGTTTAACAACGAAGGAAAAACAAAAGAAAAAGACGAAAAACATAAAAAGTGGAAAACACAAAAAAAAATGTTTATCGAAAGTATATATAAAAGTCTTTATCTATAAAAGATATTTAAATCTTTCGTTCGATAGTATATTTTTTTCATTTAGCGTTTAATAGATATTAATATTGAAAAAAAATGATGAAAGCGAGTTTGTTAAAAATAAGTGGTGAGATTTATATGTGAATAAATGTTTGATATGTAAATGAACTTAATTTTTATACCAGGGGTGGCCGGTGGTAAGAATCAAAGCCTACAAAGAGAATGTCGAAGGTTCGAATCTAAGGGAGAAAATTAATCCTCTTGTTCACTACATGGTTCATCTGTAGAATCAGGACTATCAAAAAGTAATCGTTGTGGGATTAGTAGTTTGATGTCAGTCAGCTCGTATGTACCCAAACAAAAAAAAAAGAAAAAGAAAAAAAAAAAGGAATCTTAAATATTTTTATTTATTATGATTTTTTTTCTCTTGAACAAATTATGTCAAAGACGGACAAAAGCAAATGTAAGTAGAAAAACGTGAACCAAGATAAATTAACTTAGAAAAAAGGGCAATCCTCACCCCGTAACCCGCAACCCCACATATACACGTAAGACATAAAACATATTGGAAACACAGACGCACACTACACAACATATATACAAATACAAATGTAGGCACACACAAAGATTAAAAACGAAGAAAAAAAAAGAGCACTATCACTGTAATTTTCAGTATGGGGCCTTGAAAAGGAAGTGAAGGTATCTAATCCTCACTAATTTAATTAGGGGCGACAATTTAGGTCATGTCTGAATTGACGAGTTCGTGTTAATCGGTTTGGTTCAAATATCTCAACTCAAACTTGCGTGTTTAGTAATTTGTGTCGACAAGTTCAACCTTGCGAACACGTTTATTAAGCGGTTAGTTACATCGATATGTTTATGATCTGAATGCGAATATGATGTGACATATTAAATATATAATAAGGTGTATTTTAAAACAACATTATATATATTTTGATATAAATATATATCTTTATAAAATATTTCAAAATCAATGATATATCATAAGAATAGAGACACAAAATAGTTAGGTCTTACTATAATGAACAAATGAACAAATCATATAACTTCAATATTTAATATTTTATTAGTATTTTTAAGCGTTAAAATCGGGTTGAGAATCTCGGCCGATTTTATCATATTTATTAAACATGTTAGTCGTATCAACATAATTTTTTCAACCTGAATTTGTTTAGCCTCAAAACTAAATTGTTTATTTTGATGTCAATCTCGGATCGTGTTTCAAGTGATGTTACCATGCATGTGTTGTTCAAGTGACGTATATCAATGGGGCCTTGAGGTAGACGTTTACGTACTATTTTATAACATATGTTTGATAATCCGTCGTTTTCTTTTATTATAATGGATCCAAATACTTATAACTTTATGTGATCTTATATCTAGAAAAATCTCAAAATGACAACCTAAGCACATCATAAAAGCCAAGAATGTGTTTAGTTAGAAAAAAAAAATTAATTTTTATTTTCAGTTTTGTAAAAAGTAAAGGGGATTAAATTTTCCACAACACTTAAAAATTGCGTTAGTGTGACATGTTTTATTTAAAAAAAATTATAGAAAGGGAGTTATAAGGAAAATACAAAATATAATTAGTAGTTTCTCTTGTTAAGTTAAAATTGTATGTTTTGTGTTTTGTAGAAACTGTGTTAGAAAAAGTTTGATTTGAACGTAATTTTATTTCTTTATTTAATTTCGTACAAATATTTTATAAAAATAAAGGTATTTTCTTTCTGATAAACGCACAGTTTCTTCAATACACTATACCATAGTCCTAAGAAACATTAGTTAGACGTGTATCATGTAAGATGCTTGTTCCTGTTATGCAAACTAATAAAATACAAAAGGGACGCGCAAAGTCACTAGTAACTGATAGTCGAGAAATGTCTAGTGAGCTTTATGACATAACCTTAGAAAATGATACCACTGCACGCACCATGCTGAACATATAGCTCGATCTCTAGTCTTATAAATATAAACTAAAAGGATGCAAGCCCACCATATCATTGATTATCATTTAGAGCAATGACTATCACAAACTCTATGGACAAACGTAAGCAACTCCATGTAGCTATGTTCCCATGGCTTGCTTTCGGTCACATAATCCCTTTCCTTCAACTCTCAAAGTTTATAGCCGAAAAAGGCCATAGGGTTTCGTTTCTTTCCACCACTCGAAACATCCAACGACTCCCTACCCTTCCTACCCATCTTTCGCCACTTATAAACTTTGTTAAACTCACACTTCCACGAGTTCAAGAACTACCAGAGA